>CANTUR010000481.1:0-600000 GCA_947683625.1 Mallotus nudiflorus
CGGAACCCAACAAAAATTTCATCCGTTAAATTTGGAATGAACTAGCTTCAGGATTAAATTTTCTTAACTGCATACCGACTCTTTCATTTGCCTTTGTTAAGCCTGATAGAACCCGGTGATTAGTCCCTGCGCCTTATTTGAAGGGCTGAAAAGATACCTGCTCAAGTGGTAAAAAAACAGTTGCTTTCTCAGGATACATGCTGTCTAGCTCTTGCTGAAATCTTGAGATTAGGAAGAGATCTTGCTGAAAGTATTGATCCGATGGCAGAATCAACAAGGGGACTTTTTCAAGAAGTAATTGATGCTCTTCGCAATAGAAGAGCTTATCTAGATCATTGCAGGAGGACGCTAGAAAAAGAACAGTAATGCTGTTTGTGACTCGGTGCTCGATACATTAATGATGTTGTTCCTCAGCATATTCCCATATGCTTCAGAAAATAGCTCATTGAATTCTGTGATCACATTCTACAGAGGAAAATCCTGAGGCAATAAGCATGATATATTTGGAAAATGCTTGCAAAACAAATCAGACATGTCAGTTCCCCGATCAACGGGAGCAACTTTCTTAGTAAGAAGAGCATAAAGTAAAGCTGAAGCCATGGACAAAATCCTATTCCCTAAGCCTTCACGGGCTGTCCAGATTACGTAATTGCACTGCTCAGGATAGGAAATATTTCCTGAATTCAAGAGTTCCAGCGTTTTATTAGGATTCTGTGTGAGGCCCACAGAGCTTAGGAAGATTTTCATAATTGCGTAGCTTACAAAGGAGATATCGAGAAGGCTTGAGGTGATGTTTTGCGGTATAGGACAGCTTGGTACGTGCTCATGCAAGATTCTTCATCACATCCTGAAGCCGGTAGTCCACCAAGCAGCTTGTCACTGAAAATGCTAGCAAGTTGAGACGAATCATGTACCTAACCTGTAAATTAAATTGCACAAGCGAATTAAGGACGATCAAGTTATGGTTGATATATGAGATCTCTACATACATGTATAATATGAACATCTAGGGGGAGTAACATATTGGATGGGTTACCATCTAAATGTTATTTGATCATTTAAGGGGAGTAACATATTGGATGAGTTCCTACCTAAATGTATTTGATTACTTAGGGGGAGTAACATATTGGATGTGTTACCACCTAAGTGTATTTAATGCTCTTAGGGGACTAACATATTGGATGAGTTAACACTAAAAAGCTTAAAAAGTTGATTATGACTTGAGTGTGTATTAAATTTCTTGATTTTGATGATGAATATTTATATGAAAATGATTTTCCTTGAGAAGCATGTGATTTAATATTTATGATTTGATCAAGTTTTGTGTTGAAATGGAAATGTAGTAAGTTAATTGAATTTGGTACGAATTATATATATATATACACACACACATTATTGTTTATAAGAAATACATGTTCCCTATTGTTAATTCTTAATCTATTCACTGAGTATTTATACTCACCCTTCAATATTATAATTTTTTTCAGAGTATCTATTTTGGGAGTGAGTTTGAGCTTGGTTGACCACCGTTTTTTCACTCTTCCATATTAGAGCCAAGGTCAAAACAACATTTTAGCTTTTGGTATTGTTTTTAACTTCTAGAATAGTTTAGTATGTAAAGTTTATGAATATGGGCATAACCATATGAGAATAAATATTTTGGTTGTACATAGATAAATATGTTATTTAGCTAATGCTTGTGTAGTTAATACACTAAGTCATACTTAATACATTAAACCTTTTTATAGAATGCTAAAAGTTGGTTACTTATGAGCAAGTTATTCTTGAAATGTTGAAAATTTTCATGTATTTAGTTTTAAATTGAATTGGGCTGTTACAATTATAAAGAAGGTATTAAAGTTTTAAATTCTATCCATATCATCTATATATATATATATATATATAATACTTTGATTGCCTTTCATACTGAATTATTTATGCAATATAGAAGTTGAGGGTTATTTTGACTTATGGTACCCAACATTTTGACTTGTGACCATCATGGTACCCAACTTTTAAATCGTAATTTAAAATTGTCCAACTTTTGTTTCGGTAACCAGTAAAGAGTCTGGAGTACTTTTTTGGCCAGTGATTATGACGTGGCGCTGACATGTCAGTAGGTTTGGCCATGTAGACAAAAAGATGCAAATTTACTTTTGGATTATTTTCATCCACGATATCTAACATTTTGACATGTTACCACAATGGTACCTAACTTTCAAATTAGGGGAGGGTGCATTTGTCGAGATCATGGTAGTGGTGGTAGTGCTATTATTGTTGGTATTGTTATTTTGGTGGCTGCAATGGCAGTAGCTCCTGCAACGTCTGGGGCAGAAATAGGAAAAATGAGCAGTGTGAGTTTGACATCACCTGTGGTTGGATATACCCATAGTGAGAGGTGGCTCCACCAGTTGATTAAGTTGTGCATATGCGGAGCATGCACTAGCCTAAAACACACTCTGCGTGTTAATTGATTCACTGGGACAGCGATAGAGGTAGCAACATCGCAAGCCTAAGAATAAGAAGCAGCAACGACGTGTTTAGATGATAGAAAAGGATACAAGATCTTCTTTTTTTTTTAGTTGGAAATGTTGGGTACCATGGTGGTAACATGTCAAAATGTTAGGTACCGTGGATGAAAATACCCAAAAGCAAACTTGTAGTTTTTTGTTCACATGGCCAGACCCATTGATACGTCAGTGCCACGTCATGATTACCGGCCAAAAAATTACTCCGTACTCTTTACTAGTAATTGGAATAAAAGTTGGACAGTTTTAAGTTATAATTTGAAAATTAGATACTATAATTATTACATATCAAAATATTAAGTACCGTAAACAAAAATAACCCAGAAGTTGAAGCATATGTAAATAATTTTCTTGGTACTGATTGAACGCTCTTCTTTCACATGTTACTTCTTTTATATTTTACTTTAATTGTCATTCGTATAATTTTTATTTGTAGTCATTAAACACTTTTCTTTTCCACACTGTCAAAAACAAAATATAACAATCTCTCTTTTTTTAATATGTAATTAATAAAGGAAAATGATAGATGTTGCTATTAGATACATCCATGAACCATATAAAAATAAAAATTTATTTTTTAAATTTACATTTTTATGTCTATTTAATTTTTATCCAAAATACAAGGAACAAATCAATTGAGACTGTTTTGTAATTGCATTTGTCCATAAAAGTAGCTGCTAGCGACATGTAACTTAATCGATTGATAAAATTCTCTTAAATAACTATACATACATCACATTGTGAACAGGAAATAAATTGGTAAAAGTATTCTATTTTATTTGATATGTATTAAAGAATACACTGTCAATTTTCTTAATTTAAAGAACTGTTTTTACATGGTGTCCATAGAGGTTTTTCCAAGTTATATATACTATAAATTTTAATTAGCAAAAAAATATGTTCTGTCAATATTTTATCATTATATTACTACAAAACATTTGCTCAGTTAATACAATTGTTTACAAGCTTTAGTCCTGAAGTAGCATCCTCACAATGCTTGACATAACGAAGAACATTACCCATATCAGCATTCGCCATTGTCTTGCAGTCATAACTTGGTGGTAGGTGGAGACAAGGTTCCATTGACATGACTCTGCGACAAGGCGGATCAGTAGTGTTCTTCCAATTCTCAGTCCTGTGCAGTATCCATGGATTCAAACCACCAAGGCCTTGAGCTACATAGCCAAAGGTGGACCATGAGCTAGTGACTAGGACATCACTTGAACTTAATAGGTTCATTTCAACCCATGCCTTTATATTGTGCATATTGTCATCAAAATGTTGATACTCCTCATGGCTTGGCTGATAGACTTCTATTTTTTCTCCTGTTGTTGTTGGAAAGATCCAGTACATGTTTTTGATATTCTCATAAAATACTGGATATAAAGATGCTATCAATATTGCTTTTGATGAAGTCTGTTTTTTCGTCGGAGAAGCTACTAGTTTTTCTTTATCTACCTCTGGCAGCAAATTTTCTTGTTTACTACAAGCTAAAATTTGATCCATTACAACTTGAAATGGAGTAATTTTTGGCTGGAATAGTCGAATTTGAATGCCAATTCTTTCATCTGCTTTGGCCAAATAAGATTGATAGAACCTTGTGATAAGTCCCCAAGCCTTATTTGAAGGGTGTAAAAGATACCTACCCAAGTGATGAAAAACAGTTTCTTTATCAGGAAACATCTTGCACAGTTCTTGCTCGAAAGACGGGATCAGGAATAAAGATGGAGTGAAGTATTCATCAGACTTCATAATCATCCAAGGTACTTTCTGAAAAAGTGCTTGGTGCTCTTCACAGTAAAAAAGCTTATCAAAATCATAGCATGAGGAAGATAGACATATATAAAGATCTGATGGAGGCAGTTCGATCATCGATGGATTAATGATATTATTCTTTACCATGTCCCCATAAGAACGGGAATCCCGCTGATTGGGAAAATCCGGAGGCAGAAACCATGATGAATTTGGAAACGGCTCGCAAAAAAGATCCGCCATATCAGGACCATGTTGAACAAGTAATGTTCTGTTAGTGATGAGGGCATAAAGAAATGCTGAGGCCATTGTTAATATCCTGTTTCCCAAGCCTCCGTCACCTATCCAGACCATATATTTACACTCTGTAGGAGCAGGACTAGAACCGTTGCTCGAACTGAGCATTTTTAGCGCTCGGTTGTAGGATTCGGTGTAAGGACCACAATGCTTATGAATATTTTCATAATTGCGTAGTTTCGAGATCAGGTTTGGAGAAGGTTTGTGAGGTGAAAGTTTGCGGTACAAGAAAGATTGGTATCTGCTTAAGCAAGATTCTTGATCAAATCCTGAAGCCAGGAGCCCACCAAGCAGATGCTCATCATGTTCTGTACCTGCGCATAAGATTGGGTTAAAAAAGAACACCAAATTCCAAGTTTATTTTCCTTCACTTCTCAAGAAAAGAATATTAGTGCTGCAACTAGATTGCGTCTTACCATCACCAAATTGTCCTCTCAGGAGATTAACTTTAGCAAATCCTCCAATTATGTCAGGTATTTGAGCTTGGTAAATTAATGAGATCATGATTATAGGAGTGAAAGCTACGAAACAGACAACTGAGACGAAGGACCTCATAGAACTTGAACCAAACAGTTTCTTCAGAGGCATGAGTTCCGTGTTTCAGATCTCTGAACTCCAATGACACCAGCGAAAACTCAAAAAATGGTTAAAGACTATTCTCAATTATCATTCAGTCACATTGTTGAAAGAGATGAGATACTGAATGGGCAGGCTACTACATAGCCTAAAGGCCAAAGAAATACTTTTCCGAGCGGAGAAATTCAACTTTTCTGCAAGACTTTTCGTGTTCAAATTTCGAGCAATTTTTCTCTTATGATTGAGACTCTTATAATTATCAAATATCGAAGATAATTAGCAATAGGAAGGAAAACTAGACAAAAAAAACATATTCTCTATCATGGCAACATGTTTTTATTTATTTTTTTATTATAGTTAATAAATAAATTATATAATTTAAATATCACTTCTTTTTAAATTGATATATGTGAGATTCAAATTCGATGAATTACATTTTCTTGAGAAAATGTTAATATAAAATATATAATATATATATATTATTTTTTTCTAGTCAAAATTTGAAATTAAATTCTAATTATTTAGCACGTCGTTATAGAATTGGTATTTATTTTACTTTCTTAATTATTCTATTAGGATATTTTTTCTTTTGGTGAATATTCTATTGGGAGTTGTAGTCACATGGATGGGTTGGCAGTATTCATGGGTTAAGCAATCATATTTTTCCAATACGAACAATCTACGAAAATCTAGTTCTTTATTTCCTCTAGCGGTCAAATAAAACATGTCAAAATCTATTTAACAAACACTAAAAGATTAGAATGTTAAAATTAATGAAGTAATACAGTGGCTAATTTAGTCTAGAAGCACTTAAAAATTTTAATTTAACATAAATTATTTTTATCGTATAATTTATAATTATTTAAGTCATTTGACTCTCTATTAATAAAAAATAATAGAGAGTCCACCAAGAAAGATTGGTATCTGCTTAAGCAAGATTCTTGATCAAATCCTGAAGCCAGGAGTCCACCAAGCAGATGCTCATCATGTTCTGTACCTGTGAATAAGATTGGATAAAAAAGAACGCAAAATTCAAGTTTATTTTCCTTCACTTTCTCAGGAAAAGAATATTAGTGCTGCAACTAGATGATTATGTCTTAACATCACTAAATTGTCCTCTCAGGAGCAAATCCTCCAATTAGATCATGATTATAAGAGTGAAAACTATAAAACAGGGAACTGAGATGAAGGACTTCTTCCAACTTGAACAAAATAGTTTCTTCAGAGGCATGAATTCCGTTTTTCAGATCCCTGCACTTGAATGACACCAGTCAAACTCAAAAAATGTTTAAAGAACATTCTAAATTATCATTCAATGAAGACCCCAAAAATATATATAAAAAAATTAAAAAAAAAAAAAAAAAACCTATCGTTCAATCACTATTGAACGATATGGGATAATAAATGGGCAGGCTAGCATTAGCCGAAGGCCGAAGAAATAGGTTTTCCAAGTGGAGAAATTTTTAAGATTTCTTCAAGTAAGACTTCATGGTCAAATTTTATATATAAAGAAATAGAAATAGACACTTTGAGATTTTTGTTTACTTATGAAATTTAACATGTTTGATCTGAATTTGTTAGAAATAGCTAAGATAATTAGTAATAGGAAATAAGAACTGGGATGGAGGAGAAAAAAATTCTTGATTTTAAAGATTAAACATTGGATTGACATGGGGAGAGAATTAATGGATCGAAGAAAAGATTTGTGGTGACGAATGAAAAATTCAATGGAGAGGCAATGTGTTTGGACAAACTTGTTTGTTGTTAAATGGAGATGTTTCCATGGCATGAAGCAAATAATTAATTAATTAAAGAATATATATATAGAGGATCGAAATACATGTTGCAATCCTGTCGTGGGTGGGGGTAATGCCCATTTTGCTCCCCAAGTCAATTTTTTTTTATTTTTTTAAATTCATTTTGTTTGGTAAATCTAAAATTTAAGTTGTGTAAAAATTTAAACACTCGTAATTTGTAAAAAAATTCTAATAATTAAATGAAATTATTTTTATTTTTAAATTTTAAGTTTTTGGTGAAAATATATATATATATATAATGGAATCTAAAATCTAAGTTGCACGAGTGTACTTGTAAGGATTTAAATGTCTATAACTTGTAAATTTTTTTTAATAATTAAATGACATTTTTTTTTTCATTTTTGTTCTTCAATTTCAATTTTTTGGTGAAAATATTTTTTTTAATTTAAAACTTAAGTTGAATATGAGTAAACCCGTCGTATAAGGATTTAAACATCGGTAACTTGTAAATTTTTTTTAATAATAAAATAAAAGAAAATAAAAGAAGGCATTATTATCTGTGTAGTGGCACTGTAGCACTACTATTCACTGCACAAATCATTATATATATATATACACACGTGTGTGTGTGGTGATATGGCTATAGCTATAATGATCATGAAGTGTGACTAATGGAAGAAGATGAACAGTAGTCAGTAGGAGTAATTAATAGTATTAAGACAGAAAGATGTCGCCTAGGAGCAGAAAGTATTAAGGACAAACACTTCATTCCTTTGGCAAATCCAAGGTACAGGCGGCGCCACCGATGCCACATCCTTTGGCAAATCAGGGAATAAGATAATCCACCATGACAGCATTTTTTTTTCTTTCTTTCTTGCAGTTTCTTGTACATTTTCTTGAACATATATCATTTCATGGATATGCTACTTTTAAGTGGTTTGACTTATTGAGGTAACTGATACAGATTTTTCTCAATCAGTTACAATTTAAATATTTGATAAAATTCCAAGTAGACTGATAGCACCTGGTGATTAGTCCAGGACTGATAGAACCTGGTGATTAGTCCCCATGCCTTGTTTGATGGGCTGAAAAGGTACCTACTTAAAAGGTGGAAAACAGTTTCTTTGTCTGGAAACATCTTGCCAAGCTCTTGCTCAAAATCCGGCATTAGGTAGAGATATGGAATGAAGTATTGATCTGATTTTAGAATCAACCAGGGTACTTTCTGAAGAAGTGATTGCTGCTTTTTTTTTTTCCTTTGCAATAAAAAAGCTTATCATAATCATCGCAGTTAAATGCTAAAAATAGATATAGAAATGATGGTGGTAACTCAGTTGAGACATTGATGCTATTGCTTCTTATCTTGTTCCCATATTTATCAGGAAAATGCTGATTAAATCTTCTGAAATCATTCTTGAAGGGAAAATCCTGAGGCAATAACCATGATGTATTTGGAAATGGCTCGCAAAACAGATCCGACATGTCTGTTTCATGTTCAACAAGCAAAACTTTGTTAGTGAGTAGAGCATAAACAAAAGCTGAAGTCACGGATAAAATCCTGTTCCCCAAGCCTTCAAGAGCTATCCAGACATTGTAATTGCATTCTGCAGGATTGGAAATATTTTCTGAACTGATAACTTTCAGTGTCTGATTGTAGGATTCTGTGCCAGGTCCACAACGCCTATGAAGATTTTCGTAATGGCGTAGCTTGGAAATGAGATACGGAGAAGGCTTATGAGGTGCTGTTTTGCCGTATAGGGCAGACTGGTGCCTGCTTAAACAAGATTCCTAATCAAATCCTAAAGCTAGTAGCCCACCAAGAAGTGTTGCAGCTGGTTTGGAGGAATAATGTTCTGAATCTGCAAATTGTGAAGGCAAAGCATAATAAGAACAATTAAGTAAATTTTCCAATACTTACTCAAGAAAACAATGTATCAAATGATTAGGTCTTACTAGCACGAAATTGTGTAGCATTTTGAGCTTTCTCCCCAAGAACCTTGACTTCAGCAAATTCGCCAATTTGATCTTGGTATATCAATGATAGAATGATTATGGCTGGTATAGCTACCAAAAAAGAAACTAAGGTCAAGGTCCTTATTGTACTAGTTTCTTCAGACCATCTTGTCTTCCATGATTCAGATTTTAAACCTCTAATGGCAGTATTCAACTTGAAAAATTCAAGATCCTTTAGCAAAAACTTTAAGCGCGCAAATTTATCACAAGAAATTAACTAACATTCAAACTAACCTTTGCTGTTAGGCTAGTCGCCTAGTAGTTGAGTGCTTGTCTCTGTTGTCAGAATTCTTCAAAAAATTTCCAATTCACCTTTGAGTATACCTCAAGACTAGAAGAAGATGAACAATTTATCCCACTTCATCTCTTAATACAAAAATGAACATTTTCATACAACTTTAATGTCAGCTTGCTTAAAATAAAAGAAATTGATTAAAGTTAGGCAGGAAATAATTACTTGACATTGAATCTTTTTCTGGGCTTATAATAATAAAAATGAGGGGAGAGATCCAAGAATCAATGGCCCCTTTTTTCTTCTTTGGCTTGCTAACTAGAGAAGTAAACATGTGGGTGTCTTTCTGCAAGTAGGCAGATTTGTGATTGCTTGATTATGCACATTGAAGACATTTTTTTTCATCATTTCATACCTTTGCTATTCATCTCCATTAGTGGTTCCGGAAAAAGTGAATCGTATATTGTTTATGCAGAGAAGCAAGGCATCTTATACATATATTGAAAAATAGTTACTCAGTAATCTGTAAATTGTCTGTTGCTGTTTTGCAGGAAGAGAAGTTGAAAGAGTAAGTTGTACACATGAAGCAATTGTAGAAAAAGTTTAGCAACTTAAATAAGGCAAAAGGAAAGCTAAAATTTCATTTAATTTTGTCCTGTTTAAGTGGTTTGTTTATAGTTGATAAATACTGGGTCGACGACAAGTCCGATCAGAGGTGTTCAAATTCCTAGGCGAATACAAAATTCATGGCTTCAAACTTCCAAGGCCTTGAGCAACATAGCCAAAAGTTTACCATTTACTAGTAATCAAAATATCACTCAAACTTAGTAGATTCGTTTCAACCCATGCTTTTACATTGTGCACAATGTCTCCAAAGTGTTGATACTCCTCATGGCTTGTCCAGTATATGCTCTACTAACATAGCCTTTAATGATGTCGATTTTTTGTCGCAGGAGGTATGCATTTTCTTTATCTACTAGCTGCAGCAACCTTTTCTGACGAGTATAAGTTAAAATTGTTAGTGATATGCATTAAGTCAATCATTTGTGATTATGTATTGACTTTCTTATTTTATTAATAAAGAGGTATTATATTATCATTTGATTTTATGATAATTACATGAATGGTTAATTCTTACTAAGGTCATCAAGTATGTGACTTGATAGTAAAACCCTTAGATTAAAATAAGAGTTCTATTCTAATTATCCCTAGCCATTTATTCATTATATGAATATTAAAGTATTAAGGCTAGTATGATGTTGACTGATGGTTATGTTTTACTAATCATAAATATGAGATATTAAGTCAACTCATAGGTACATGATGAGAGATCATGTACTGGATTGACCCACTATGAGAATACTACATAGATTATTGTCATAAGTATTTCTTATCACAGTAATTTTATTTCGGTCCTTTGACCTTTAAATCATCATGGATTTCTACATAGCCATTTTATGTTTTGACACATTCTAACATTGTCTTTAACCGGATGATTAAAAGAATGTTGTTGGATATAAAATTAGTTATGTGAGTGATTTAGAAGGAATTTATCCCTCATTAATATGAGAAAGATATCTAAAGGCCCCTTGATGAGATAGACTGAATAAAATGCATGGCCATGCTGAAATGAATTGATAAAGAGTTATCATTTTCAGTCTACTTGGAATCAAGTCATAATATTGAACTATATAAGGATGACATTCTATGCCTTATGTTCAATTAAGATATCATGTGATAAAGGGACAATAAAATTCACTGTAATTAGGTTATGTCGGATTATTGACTTCATATGACTTGGGTAGTCATAATGTCTTGCTAGAGGCCACTTATGACTTGTAGGCCTAAATAGAGATTTAGGCCCACTGCCAATGTTATGTGAACCTACAGGGTCACACACTTAGAACAAGCCCAAAACGGATATGAGTTTAATAAGTCCAAAATAAACTCTGTGAAAATAAATAATTAAAGTGTTTTATTTATTTATTTATTTGTTTATTTATTTAAGATAAATGTTATTTTAAATAAATAAATAAGATATTATTTTTGATTTATTTTTAAACAAAATCAGAATATAATAAATGGAAAATTACCAAAAAGGTTATTGGTAAGTGAAACCCTAACTTGGAGTCTATAAATATGTTATATTCTCTAGGGTTTCACATACTTGTTTTTGCCTCCAAATTCGTTTTCTTTCCTCTTAGAAAACAAAGACAGAGTTTTTCCTTTTGTTCTTGATTTGTGAGACAGTCAAGAGGTTGCTAGCATACACACTCAAATTCATTTTGTGAAGGGCTGTTCGTGTGGATACCTATAGAGGACGCATCCTTTTGGAGACGTCTTGATCCGAACAACCAAGCCAAAAAGCTCGAGGTAAGGTGTCACCGGTGTGAACCTCCTCTCACCCTTCCAGAGAATCTTGCCTCTTCTGCGTTTTGGTAAGATTATTAAAAACCCTAGATTTAATCAATTAGTCGAATTACATGGATCCTGGCTTGGGAACGTGACAAAATTTTAATTTTTCTGCTGCGTTTGCATCACGGAACCCAACAAAAATTTCATCCGTTAAATTTGGAATGAACTAGCTTCAGGATTAAATTTTCTTAACTGCATACCGACTCTTTCATTTGCCTTTGTTAAGCCTGATAGAACCCGGTGATTAGTCCCTGCGCCTTATTTGAAGGGCTGAAAAGATACCTGCTCAAGTGGTAAAAAAACAGTTGCTTTCTCAGGATACATGCTGTCTAGCTCTTGCTGAAATCTTGAGATTAGGAAGAGATCTTGCTGAAAGTATTGATCCGATGGCAGAATCAACAAGGGGACTTTTTCAAGAAGTAATTGATGCTCTTCGCAATAGAAGAGCTTATCTAGATCATTGCAGGAGGACGCTAGAAAAAGAACAGTAATGCTGTTTGTGACTCGGTGCTCGATACATTAATGATGTTGTTCCTCAGCATATTCCCATATGCTTCAGAAAATAGCTCATTGAATTCTGTGATCACATTCTACAGAGGAAAATCCTGAGGCAATAAGCATGATATATTTGGAAAATGCTTGCAAAACAAATCAGACATGTCAGTTCCCCGATCAACGGGAGCAACTTTCTTAGTAAGAAGAGCATAAAGTAAAGCTGAAGCCATGGACAAAATCCTATTCCCTAAGCCTTCACGGGCTGTCCAGATTACGTAATTGCACTGCTCAGGATAGGAAATATTTCCTGAATTCAAGAGTTCCAGCGTTTTATTAGGATTCTGTGTGAGGCCCACAGAGCTTAGGAAGATTTTCATAATTGCGTAGCTTACAAAGGAGATATCGAGAAGGCTTGAGGTGATGTTTTGCGGTATAGGACAGCTTGGTACGTGCTCATGCAAGATTCTTCATCACATCCTGAAGCCGGTAGTCCACCAAGCAGCTTGTCACTGAAAATGCTAGCAAGTTGAGACGAATCATGTACCTAACCTGTAAATTAAATTGCACAAGCGAATTAAGGACGATCAAGTTATGGTTGATATATGAGATCTCTACATACATGTATAATATGAACATCTAGGGGGAGTAACATATTGGATGGGTTACCATCTAAATGTTATTTGATCATTTAAGGGGAGTAACATATTGGATGAGTTCCTACCTAAATGTATTTGATTACTTAGGGGGAGTAACATATTGGATGTGTTACCACCTAAGTGTATTTAATGCTCTTAGGGGACTAACATATTGGATGAGTTAACACTAAAAAGCTTAAAAAGTTGATTATGACTTGAGTGTGTATTAAATTTCTTGATTTTGATGATGAATATTTATATGAAAATGATTTTCCTTGAGAAGCATGTGATTTAATATTTATGATTTGATCAAGTTTTGTGTTGAAATGGAAATGTAGTAAGTTAATTGAATTTGGTACGAATTATATATATATATACACACACACATTATTGTTTATAAGAAATACATGTTCCCTATTGTTAATTCTTAATCTATTCACTGAGTATTTATACTCACCCTTCAATATTATAATTTTTTTCAGAGTATCTATTTTGGGAGTGAGTTTGAGCTTGGTTGACCACCGTTTTTTCACTCTTCCATATTAGAGCCAAGGTCAAAACAACATTTTAGCTTTTGGTATTGTTTTTAACTTCTAGAATAGTTTAGTATGTAAAGTTTATGAATATGGGCATAACCATATGAGAATAAATATTTTGGTTGTACATAGATAAATATGTTATTTAGCTAATGCTTGTGTAGTTAATACACTAAGTCATACTTAATACATTAAACCTTTTTATAGAATGCTAAAAGTTGGTTACTTATGAGCAAGTTATTCTTGAAATGTTGAAAATTTTCATGTATTTAGTTTTAAATTGAATTGGGCTGTTACAATTATAAAGAAGGTATTAAAGTTTTAAATTCTATCCATATCATCTATATATATATATATATATATAATACTTTGATTGCCTTTCATACTGAATTATTTATGCAATATAGAAGTTGAGGGTTATTTTGACTTATGGTACCCAACATTTTGACTTGTGACCATCATGGTACCCAACTTTTAAATCGTAATTTAAAATTGTCCAACTTTTGTTTCGGTAACCAGTAAAGAGTCTGGAGTACTTTTTTGGCCAGTGATTATGACGTGGCGCTGACATGTCAGTAGGTTTGGCCATGTAGACAAAAAGATGCAAATTTACTTTTGGATTATTTTCATCCACGATATCTAACATTTTGACATGTTACCATAATGGTACCTAACTTTCAAATTAGGGGAGGGTGCATTTGTCGAGATCATGGTAGTGGTGGTAGTGCTATTATTGTTGGTATTGTTATTTTGGTGGCTGCAATGGCAGTAGCTCCTGCAACGTCTGGGGCAGAAATAGGAAAAATGAGCAGTGTGAGTTTGACATCACCTGTGGTTGGATATACCCATAGTGAGAGGTGGCTCCACCAGTTGATTAAGTTGTGCATATGCGGAGCATGCACTAGCCTAAAACACACTCTGCGTGTTAATTGATTCACTGGGACAGCGATAGAGGTAGCAACATCGCAAGCCTAAGAATAAGAAGCAGCAACGACGTGTTTAGATGATAGAAAAGGATACAAGATCTTCTTTTTTTTTTAGTTGGAAATGTTGGGTACCATGGTGGTAACATGTCAAAATGTTAGGTACCGTGGATGAAAATACCCAAAAGCAAACTTGTAGTTTTTTGTTCACATGGCCAGACCCATTGATACGTCAGTGCCACGTCATGATTACCGGCCAAAAAATTACTCCGTACTCTTTACTAGTAATTGGAATAAAAGTTGGACAGTTTTAAGTTATAATTTGAAAATTAGATACTATAATTATTACATATCAAAATATTAAGTACCGTAAACAAAAATAACCCAGAAGTTGAAGCATATGTAAATAATTTTCTTGGTACTGATTGAACGCTCTTCTTTCACATGTTACTTCTTTTATATTTTACTTTAATTGTCATTCGTATAATTTTTATTTGTAGTCATTAAACACTTTTCTTTTCCACACTGTCAAAAACAAAACATAACAATCTCTCTTTTTTTAATATGTAATTAATAAAGGAAAATGATAGATGTTGCTATTAGATACATCCATGAACCATATAAAAATAAAAATTTATTTTTTAAATTTACATTTTTATGTCTATTTAATTTTTATCCAAAATACAAGGAACAAATCAATTGAGACTGTTTTGTAATTGCATTTGTCCATAAAAGTAGCTGCTAGCGACATGTAACTTAATCGATTGATAAAATTCTCTTAAATAACTATACATACATCACATTGTGAACAGGAAATAAATTGGTAAAAGTATTCTATTTTATTTGATATGTATTAAAGAATACACTGTCAATTTTCTTAATTTAAAGAACTGTTTTTACATGGTGTCCATAGAGGTTTTTCCAAGTTATATATACTATAAATTTTAATTAGCAAAAAAATATGTTCTGTCAATATTTTATCATTATATTACTACAAAACATTTGCTCAGTTAATACAATTGTTTACAAGCTTTAGTCCTGAAGTAGCATCCTCACAATGCTTGACATAACGAAGAACATTACCCATATCAGCATTCGCCATTGTCTTGCAGTCATAACTTGGTGGTAGGTGGAGACAAGGTTCCATTGACATGACTCTGCGACAAGGCGGATCAGTAGTGTTCTTCCAATTCTCAGTCCTGTGCAGTATCCATGGATTCAAACCACCAAGGCCTTGAGCTACATAGCCAAAGGTGGACCATGAGCTAGTGACTAGGACATCACTTGAACTTAATAGGTTCATTTCAACCCATGCCTTTATATTGTGCATATTGTCATCAAAATGTTGATACTCCTCATGGCTTGGCTGATAGACTTCTATTTTTTCTCCTGTTGTTGTTGGAAAGATCCAGTACATGTTTTTGATATTCTCATAAAATACTGGATATAAAGATGCTATCAATATTGCTTTTGATGAAGTCTGTTTTTTCGTCGGAGAAGCTACTAGTTTTTCTTTATCTACCTCTGGCAGCAAATTTTCTTGTTTACTACAAGCTAAAATTTGATCCATTACAACTTGAAATGGAGTAATTTTTGGCTGGAATAGTCGAATTTGAATGCCAATTCTTTCATCTGCTTTGGCCAAATAAGATTGATAGAACCTTGTGATAAGTCCCCAAGCCTTATTTGAAGGGTGTAAAAGATACCTACCCAAGTGATGAAAAACAGTTTCTTTATCAGGAAACATCTTGCACAGTTCTTGCTCGAAAGACGGGATCAGGAATAAAGATGGAGTGAAGTATTCATCAGACTTCATAATCATCCAAGGTACTTTCTGAAAAAGTGCTTGGTGCTCTTCACAGTAAAAAAGCTTATCAAAATCATAGCATGAGGAAGATAGACATATATAAAGATCTGATGGAGGCAGTTCGATCATCGATGGATTAATGATATTATTCTTTACCATGTCCCCATAAGAACGGGAATCCCGCTGATTGGGAAAATCCGGAGGCAGAAACCATGATGAATTTGGAAACGGCTCGCAAAAAAGATCCGCCATATCAGGACCATGTTGAACAAGTAATGTTCTGTTAGTGATGAGGGCATAAAGAAATGCTGAGGCCATTGTTAATATCCTGTTTCCCAAGCCTCCGTCACCTATCCAGACCATATATTTACACTCTGTAGGAGCAGGACTAGAACCGTTGCTCGAACTGAGCATTTTTAGCGCTCGGTTGTAGGATTCGGTGTAAGGACCACAATGCTTATGAATATTTTCATAATTGCGTAGTTTCGAGATCAGGTTTGGAGAAGGTTTGTGAGGTGAAAGTTTGCGGTACAAGAAAGATTGGTATCTGCTTAAGCAAGATTCTTGATCAAATCCTGAAGCCAGGAGCCCACCAAGCAGATGCTCATCATGTTCTGTACCTGCGCATAAGATTGGGTTAAAAAAGAACACCAAATTCCAAGTTTATTTTCCTTCACTTCTCAAGAAAAGAATATTAGTGCTGCAACTAGATTGCGTCTTACCATCACCAAATTGTCCTCTCAGGAGATTAACTTTAGCAAATCCTCCAATTATGTCAGGTATTTGAGCTTGGTAAATTAATGAGATCATGATTATAGGAGTGAAAGCTACGAAACAGACAACTGAGACGAAGGACCTCATAGAACTTGAACCAAACAGTTTCTTCAGAGGCATGAGTTCCGTGTTTCAGATCTCTGAACTCCAATGACACCAGCGAAAACTCAAAAAATGGTTAAAGACTATTCTCAATTATCATTCAGTCACATTGTTGAAAGAGATGAGATACTGAATGGGCAGGCTACTACATAGCCTAAAGGCCAAAGAAATACTTTTCCGAGCGGAGAAATTCAACTTTTCTGCAAGACTTTTCGTGTTCAAATTTCGAGCAATTTTTCTCTTATGATTGAGACTCTTATAATTATCAAATATCGAAGATAATTAGCAATAGGAAGGAAAACTAGACAAAAAAAACATATTCTCTATCATGGCAACATGTTTTTATTTATTTTTTTATTATAGTTAATAAATAAATTATATAATTTAAATATCACTTCTTTTTAAATTGATATATGTGAGATTCAAATTCGATGAATTACATTTTCTTGAGAAAATGTTAATATAAAATATATAATATATATATATTATTTTTTTCTAGTCAAAATTTGAAATTAAATTCTAATTATTTAGCACGTCGTTATAGAATTGGTATTTATTTTACTTTCTTAATTATTCTATTAGGATATTTTTTCTTTTGGTGAATATTCTATTGGGAGTTGTAGTCACATGGATGGGTTGGCAGTATTCATGGGTTAAGCAATCATATTTTTCCAATACGAACAATCTACGAAAATCTAGTTCTTTATTTCCTCTAGCGGTCAAATAAAACATGTCAAAATCTATTTAACAAACACTAAAAGATTAGAATGTTAAAATTAATGAAGTAATACAGTGGCTAATTTAGTCTAGAAGCACTTAAAAATTTTAATTTAACATAAATTATTTTTATCGTATAATTTATAATTATTTAAGTCATTTGACTCTCTATTAATAAAAAATAATAGAGAGTCCACCAAGAAAGATTGGTATCTGCTTAAGCAAGATTCTTGATCAAATCCTGAAGCCAGGAGTCCACCAAGCAGATGCTCATCATGTTCTGTACCTGTGAATAAGATTGGATAAAAAAGAACGCAAAATTCAAGTTTATTTTCCTTCACTTTCTCAGGAAAAGAATATTAGTGCTGCAACTAGATGATTATGTCTTAACATCACTAAATTGTCCTCTCAGGAGCAAATCCTCCAATTAGATCATGATTATAAGAGTGAAAACTATAAAACAGGGAACTGAGATGAAGGACTTCTTCCAACTTGAACAAAATAGTTTCTTCAGAGGCATGAATTCCGTTTTTCAGATCCCTGCACTTGAATGACACCAGTCAAACTCAAAAAATGTTTAAAGAACATTCTAAATTATCATTCAATGAAGACCCCAAAAATATATATAAAAAAATTAAAAAAAAAAAAAAAAAACCTATCGTTCAATCACTATTGAACGATATGGGATAATAAATGGGCAGGCTAGCATTAGCCGAAGGCCGAAGAAATAGGTTTTCCAAGTGGAGAAATTTTTAAGATTTCTTCAAGTAAGACTTCATGGTCAAATTTTATATATAAAGAAATAGAAATAGACACTTTGAGATTTTTGTTTACTTATGAAATTTAACATGTTTGATCTGAATTTGTTAGAAATAGCTAAGATAATTAGTAATAGGAAATAAGAACTGGGATGGAGGAGAAAAAAATTCTTGATTTTAAAGATTAAACATTGGATTGACATGGGGAGAGAATTAATGGATCGAAGAAAAGATTTGTGGTGACGAATGAAAAATTCAATGGAGAGGCAATGTGTTTGGACAAACTTGTTTGTTGTTAAATGGAGATGTTTCCATGGCATGAAGCAAATAATTAATTAATTAAAGAATATATATATAGAGGATCGAAATACATGTTGCAATCCTGTCGTGGGTGGGGGTAATGCCCATTTTGCTCCCCAAGTCAATTTTTTTTTATTTTTTTAAATTCATTTTGTTTGGTAAATCTAAAATTTAAGTTGTGTAAAAATTTAAACACTCGTAATTTGTAAAAAAATTCTAATAATTAAATGAAATTATTTTTATTTTTAAATTTTAAGTTTTTGGTGAAAATATATATATATATATAATGGAATCTAAAATCTAAGTTGCACGAGTGTACTTGTAAGGATTTAAATGTCTATAACTTGTAAATTTTTTTTAATAATTAAATGACATTTTTTTTTTCATTTTTGTTCTTCAATTTCAATTTTTTGGTGAAAATATTTTTTTTAATTTAAAACTTAAGTTGAATATGAGTAAACCCGTCGTATAAGGATTTAAACATCGGTAACTTGTAAATTTTTTTTAATAATAAAATAAAAGAAAATAAAAGAAGGCATTATTATCTGTGTAGTGGCACTGTAGCACTACTATTCACTGCACAAATCATTATATATATATATACACACGTGTGTGTGTGGTGATATGGCTATAGCTATAATGATCATGAAGTGTGACTAATGGAAGAAGATGAACAGTAGTCAGTAGGAGTAATTAATAGTATTAAGACAGAAAGATGTCGCCTAGGAGCAGAAAGTATTAAGGACAAACACTTCATTCCTTTGGCAAATCCAAGGTACAGGCGGCGCCACCGATGCCACATCCTTTGGCAAATCAGGGAATAAGATAATCCACCATGACAGCATTTTTTTTTCTTTCTTTCTTGCAGTTTCTTGTACATTTTCTTGAACATATATCATTTCATGGATATGCTACTTTTAAGTGGTTTGACTTATTGAGGTAACTGATACAGATTTTTCTCAATCAGTTACAATTTAAATATTTGATAAAATTCCAAGTAGACTGATAGCACCTGGTGATTAGTCCAGGACTGATAGAACCTGGTGATTAGTCCCCATGCCTTGTTTGATGGGCTGAAAAGGTACCTACTTAAAAGGTGGAAAACAGTTTCTTTGTCTGGAAACATCTTGCCAAGCTCTTGCTCAAAATCCGGCATTAGGTAGAGATATGGAATGAAGTATTGATCTGATTTTAGAATCAACCAGGGTACTTTCTGAAGAAGTGATTGCTGCTTTTTTTTTTTCCTTTGCAATAAAAAAGCTTATCATAATCATCGCAGTTAAATGCTAAAAATAGATATAGAAATGATGGTGGTAACTCAGTTGAGACATTGATGCTATTGCTTCTTATCTTGTTCCCATATTTATCAGGAAAATGCTGATTAAATCTTCTGAAATCATTCTTGAAGGGAAAATCCTGAGGCAATAACCATGATGTATTTGGAAATGGCTCGCAAAACAGATCCGACATGTCTGTTTCATGTTCAACAAGCAAAACTTTGTTAGTGAGTAGAGCATAAACAAAAGCTGAAGTCACGGATAAAATCCTGTTCCCCAAGCCTTCAAGAGCTATCCAGACATTGTAATTGCATTCTGCAGGATTGGAAATATTTTCTGAACTGATAACTTTCAGTGTCTGATTGTAGGATTCTGTGCCAGGTCCACAACGCCTATGAAGATTTTCGTAATGGCGTAGCTTGGAAATGAGATACGGAGAAGGCTTATGAGGTGCTGTTTTGCCGTATAGGGCAGACTGGTGCCTGCTTAAACAAGATTCCTAATCAAATCCTAAAGCTAGTAGCCCACCAAGAAGTGTTGCAGCTGGTTTGGAGGAATAATGTTCTGAATCTGCAAATTGTGAAGGCAAAGCATAATAAGAACAATTAAGTAAATTTTCCAATACTTACTCAAGAAAACAATGTATCAAATGATTAGGTCTTACTAGCACGAAATTGTGTAGCATTTTGAGCTTTCTCCCCAAGAACCTTGACTTCAGCAAATTCGCCAATTTGATCTTGGTATATCAATGATAGAATGATTATGGCTGGTATAGCTACCAAAAAAGAAACTAAGGTCAAGGTCCTTATTGTACTAGTTTCTTCAGACCATCTTGTCTTCCATGATTCAGATTTTAAACCTCTAATGGCAGTATTCAACTTGAAAAATTCAAGATCCTTTAGCAAAAACTTTAAGCGCGCAAATTTATCACAAGAAATTAACTAACATTCAAACTAACCTTTGCTGTTAGGCTAGTCGCCTAGTAGTTGAGTGCTTGTCTCTGTTGTCAGAATTCTTCAAAAAATTTCCAATTCACCTTTGAGTATACCTCAAGACTAGAAGAAGATGAACAATTTATCCCACTTCATCTCTTAATACAAAAATGAACATTTTCATACAACTTTAATGTCAGCTTGCTTAAAATAAAAGAAATTGATTAAAGTTAGGCAGGAAATAATTACTTGACATTGAATCTTTTTCTGGGCTTATAATAATAAAAATGAGGGGAGAGATCCAAGAATCAATGGCCCCTTTTTTCTTCTTTGGCTTGCTAACTAGAGAAGTAAACATGTGGGTGTCTTTCTGCAAGTAGGCAGATTTGTGATTGCTTGATTATGCACATTGAAGACATTTTTTTTCATCATTTCATACCTTTGCTATTCATCTCCATTAGTGGTTCCGGAAAAAGTGAATCGTATATTGTTTATGCAGAGAAGCAAGGCATCTTATACATATATTGAAAAATAGTTACTCAGTAATCTGTAAATTGTCTGTTGCTGTTTTGCAGGAAGAGAAGTTGAAAGAGTAAGTTGTACACATGAAGCAATTGTAGAAAAAGTTTAGCAACTTAAATAAGGCAAAAGGAAAGCTAAAATTTCATTTAATTTTGTCCTGTTTAAGTGGTTTGTTTATAGTTGATAAATACTGGGTCGACGACAAGTCCGATCAGAGGTGTTCAAATTCCTAGGCGAATACAAAATTCATGGCTTCAAACTTCCAAGGCCTTGAGCAACATAGCCAAAAGTTTACCATTTACTAGTAATCAAAATATCACTCAAACTTAGTAGATTCGTTTCAACCCATGCTTTTACATTGTGCACAATGTCTCCAAAGTGTTGATACTCCTCATGGCTTGTCCAGTATATGCTCTACTAACATAGCCTTTAATGATGTCGATTTTTTGTCGCAGGAGGTATGCATTTTCTTTATCTACTAGCTGCAGCAACCTTTTCTGACGAGTATAAGTTAAAATTGTTAGTGATATGCATTAAGTCAATCATTTGTGATTATGTATTGACTTTCTTATTTTATTAATAAAGAGGTATTATATTATCATTTGATTTTATGATAATTACATGAATGGTTAATTCTTACTAAGGTCATCAAGTATGTGACTTGATAGTAAAACCCTTAGATTAAAATAAGAGTTCTATTCTAATTATCCCTAGCCATTTATTCATTATATGAATATTAAAGTATTAAGGCTAGTATGATGTTGACTGATGGTTATGTTTTACTAATCATAAATATGAGATATTAAGTCAACTCATAGGTACATGATGAGAGATCATGTACTGGATTGACCCACTATGAGAATACTACATAGATTATTGTCATAAGTATTTCTTATCACAGTAATTTTATTTCGGTCCTTTGACCTTTAAATCATCATGGATTTCTACATAGCCATTTTATGTTTTGACACATTCTAACATTGTCTTTAACCGGATGATTAAAAGAATGTTGTTGGATATAAAATTAGTTATGTGAGTGATTTAGAAGGAATTTATCCCTCATTAATATGAGAAAGATATCTAAAGGCCCCTTGATGAGATAGACTGAATAAAATGCATGGCCATGCTGAAATGAATTGATAAAGAGTTATCATTTTCAGTCTACTTGGAATCAAGTCATAATATTGAACTATATAAGGATGACATTCTATGCCTTATGTTCAATTAAGATATCATGTGATAAAGGGACAATAAAATTCACTGTAATTAGGTTATGTCGGATTATTGACTTCATATGACTTGGGTAGTCATAATGTCTTGCTAGAGGCCACTTATGACTTGTAGGCCTAAATAGAGATTTAGGCCCACTGCCAATGTTATGTGAACCTACAGGGTCACACACTTAGAACAAGCCCAAAACGGATATGAGTTTAATAAGTCCAAAATAAACTCTGTGAAAATAAATAATTAAAGTGTTTTATTTATTTATTTATTTGTTTATTTATTTAAGATAAATGTTATTTTAAATAAATAAATAAGATATTATTTTTGATTTATTTTTAAACAAAATCAGAATATAATAAATGGAAAATTACCAAAAAGGTTATTGGTAAGTGAAACCCTAACTTGGAGTCTATAAATATGTTATATTCTCTAGGGTTTCACATACTTGTTTTTGCCTCCAAATTCGTTTTCTTTCCTCTTAGAAAACAAAGACAGAGTTTTTCCTTTTGTTCTTGATTTGTGAGACAGTCAAGAGGTTGCTAGCATACACACTCAAATTCATTTTGTGAAGGGCTGTTCGTGTGGATACCTATAGAGGACGCATCCTTTTGGAGACGTCTTGATCCGAACAACCAAGCCAAAAAGCTCGAGGTAAGGTGTCACCGGTGTGAACCTCCTCTCACCCTTCCAGAGAATCTTGCCTCTTCTGCGTTTTGGTAAGATTATTAAAAACCCTAGATTTAATCAATTAGTCGAATTACATGGATCCTGGCTTGGGAACGTGACAAAATTTTAATTTTTCTGCTGCGTTTGCATCACGGAACCCAACAAAAATTTCATCCGTTAAATTTGGAATGAACTAGCTTCAGGATTAAATTTTCTTAACTGCATACCGACTCTTTCATTTGCCTTTGTTAAGCCTGATAGAACCCGGTGATTAGTCCCTGCGCCTTATTTGAAGGGCTGAAAAGATACCTGCTCAAGTGGTAAAAAAACAGTTGCTTTCTCAGGATACATGCTGTCTAGCTCTTGCTGAAATCTTGAGATTAGGAAGAGATCTTGCTGAAAGTATTGATCCGATGGCAGAATCAACAAGGGGACTTTTTCAAGAAGTAATTGATGCTCTTCGCAATAGAAGAGCTTATCTAGATCATTGCAGGAGGACGCTAGAAAAAGAACAGTAATGCTGTTTGTGACTCGGTGCTCGATACATTAATGATGTTGTTCCTCAGCATATTCCCATATGCTTCAGAAAATAGCTCATTGAATTCTGTGATCACATTCTACAGAGGAAAATCCTGAGGCAATAAGCATGATATATTTGGAAAATGCTTGCAAAACAAATCAGACATGTCAGTTCCCCGATCAACGGGAGCAACTTTCTTAGTAAGAAGAGCATAAAGTAAAGCTGAAGCCATGGACAAAATCCTATTCCCTAAGCCTTCACGGGCTGTCCAGATTACGTAATTGCACTGCTCAGGATAGGAAATATTTCCTGAATTCAAGAGTTCCAGCGTTTTATTAGGATTCTGTGTGAGGCCCACAGAGCTTAGGAAGATTTTCATAATTGCGTAGCTTACAAAGGAGATATCGAGAAGGCTTGAGGTGATGTTTTGCGGTATAGGACAGCTTGGTACGTGCTCATGCAAGATTCTTCATCACATCCTGAAGCCGGTAGTCCACCAAGCAGCTTGTCACTGAAAATGCTAGCAAGTTGAGACGAATCATGTACCTAACCTGTAAATTAAATTGCACAAGCGAATTAAGGACGATCAAGTTATGGTTGATATATGAGATCTCTACATACATGTATAATATGAACATCTAGGGGGAGTAACATATTGGATGGGTTACCATCTAAATGTTATTTGATCATTTAAGGGGAGTAACATATTGGATGAGTTCCTACCTAAATGTATTTGATTACTTAGGGGGAGTAACATATTGGATGTGTTACCACCTAAGTGTATTTAATGCTCTTAGGGGACTAACATATTGGATGAGTTAACACTAAAAAGCTTAAAAAGTTGATTATGACTTGAGTGTGTATTAAATTTCTTGATTTTGATGATGAATATTTATATGAAAATGATTTTCCTTGAGAAGCATGTGATTTAATATTTATGATTTGATCAAGTTTTGTGTTGAAATGGAAATGTAGTAAGTTAATTGAATTTGGTACGAATTATATATATATATACACACACACATTATTGTTTATAAGAAATACATGTTCCCTATTGTTAATTCTTAATCTATTCACTGAGTATTTATACTCACCCTTCAATATTATAATTTTTTTCAGAGTATCTATTTTGGGAGTGAGTTTGAGCTTGGTTGACCACCGTTTTTTCACTCTTCCATATTAGAGCCAAGGTCAAAACAACATTTTAGCTTTTGGTATTGTTTTTAACTTCTAGAATAGTTTAGTATGTAAAGTTTATGAATATGGGCATAACCATATGAGAATAAATATTTTGGTTGTACATAGATAAATATGTTATTTAGCTAATGCTTGTGTAGTTAATACACTAAGTCATACTTAATACATTAAACCTTTTTATAGAATGCTAAAAGTTGGTTACTTATGAGCAAGTTATTCTTGAAATGTTGAAAATTTTCATGTATTTAGTTTTAAATTGAATTGGGCTGTTACAATTATAAAGAAGGTATTAAAGTTTTAAATTCTATCCATATCATCTATATATATATATATATATATAATACTTTGATTGCCTTTCATACTGAATTATTTATGCAATATAGAAGTTGAGGGTTATTTTGACTTATGGTACCCAACATTTTGACTTGTGACCATCATGGTACCCAACTTTTAAATCGTAATT
This sequence comes from Mallotus nudiflorus, assembly GCA_947683625.1. NCBI lineage: Eukaryota > Viridiplantae > Streptophyta > Magnoliopsida > Malpighiales > Euphorbiaceae > Mallotus > Mallotus nudiflorus. The sequence goes on from CANTUR010000481.1 coordinate 25,419, forward strand.
TAAAATTGTCCAACTTTTGTTTCGGTAACCAGTAAAGAGTCTGGAGTACTTTTTTGGCCAGTGATTATGACGTGGCGCTGACATGTCAGTAGGTTTGGCCATGTAGACAAAAAGATGCAAATTTACTTTTGGATTATTTTCATCCACGATATCTAACATTTTGACATGTTACCACAATGGTACCTAACTTTCAAATTAGGGGAGGGTGCATTTGTCGAGATCATGGTAGTGGTGGTAGTGCTATTATTGTTGGTATTGTTATTTTGGTGGCTGCAATGGCAGTAGCTCCTGCAACGTCTGGGGCAGAAATAGGAAAAATGAGCAGTGTGAGTTTGACATCACCTGTGGTTGGATATACCCATAGTGAGAGGTGGCTCCACCAGTTGATTAAGTTGTGCATATGCGGAGCATGCACTAGCCTAAAACACACTCTGCGTGTTAATTGATTCACTGGGACAGCGATAGAGGTAGCAACATCGCAAGCCTAAGAATAAGAAGCAGCAACGACGTGTTTAGATGATAGAAAAGGATACAAGATCTTCTTTTTTTTTTAGTTGGAAATGTTGGGTACCATGGTGGTAACATGTCAAAATGTTAGGTACCGTGGATGAAAATACCCAAAAGCAAACTTGTAGTTTTTTGTTCACATGGCCAGACCCATTGATACGTCAGTGCCACGTCATGATTACCGGCCAAAAAATTACTCCGTACTCTTTACTAGTAATTGGAATAAAAGTTGGACAGTTTTAAGTTATAATTTGAAAATTAGATACTATAATTATTACATATCAAAATATTAAGTACCGTAAACAAAAATAACCCAGAAGTTGAAGCATATGTAAATAATTTTCTTGGTACTGATTGAACGCTCTTCTTTCACATGTTACTTCTTTTATATTTTACTTTAATTGTCATTCGTATAATTTTTATTTGTAGTCATTAAACACTTTTCTTTTCCACACTGTCAAAAACAAAACATAACAATCTCTCTTTTTTTAATATGTAATTAATAAAGGAAAATGATAGATGTTGCTATTAGATACATCCATGAACCATATAAAAATAAAAATTTATTTTTTAAATTTACATTTTTATGTCTATTTAATTTTTATCCAAAATACAAGGAACAAATCAATTGAGACTGTTTTGTAATTGCATTTGTCCATAAAAGTAGCTGCTAGCGACATGTAACTTAATCGATTGATAAAATTCTCTTAAATAACTATACATACATCACATTGTGAACAGGAAATAAATTGGTAAAAGTATTCTATTTTATTTGATATGTATTAAAGAATACACTGTCAATTTTCTTAATTTAAAGAACTGTTTTTACATGGTGTCCATAGAGGTTTTTCCAAGTTATATATACTATAAATTTTAATTAGCAAAAAAATATGTTCTGTCAATATTTTATCATTATATTACTACAAAACATTTGCTCAGTTAATACAATTGTTTACAAGCTTTAGTCCTGAAGTAGCATCCTCACAATGCTTGACATAACGAAGAACATTACCCATATCAGCATTCGCCATTGTCTTGCAGTCATAACTTGGTGGTAGGTGGAGACAAGGTTCCATTGACATGACTCTGCGACAAGGCGGATCAGTAGTGTTCTTCCAATTCTCAGTCCTGTGCAGTATCCATGGATTCAAACCACCAAGGCCTTGAGCTACATAGCCAAAGGTGGACCATGAGCTAGTGACTAGGACATCACTTGAACTTAATAGGTTCATTTCAACCCATGCCTTTATATTGTGCATATTGTCATCAAAATGTTGATACTCCTCATGGCTTGGCTGATAGACTTCTATTTTTTCTCCTGTTGTTGTTGGAAAGATCCAGTACATGTTTTTGATATTCTCATAAAATACTGGATATAAAGATGCTATCAATATTGCTTTTGATGAAGTCTGTTTTTTCGTCGGAGAAGCTACTAGTTTTTCTTTATCTACCTCTGGCAGCAAATTTTCTTGTTTACTACAAGCTAAAATTTGATCCATTACAACTTGAAATGGAGTAATTTTTGGCTGGAATAGTCGAATTTGAATGCCAATTCTTTCATCTGCTTTGGCCAAATAAGATTGATAGAACCTCGTGATAAGTCCCCAAGCCTTATTTGAAGGGTGTAAAAGATACCTACCCAAGTGATGAAAAACAGTTTCTTTATCAGGAAACATCTTGCACAGTTCTTGCTCGAAAGACGGGATCAGGAATAAAGATGGAGTGAAGTATTCATCAGACTTCATAATCATCCAAGGTACTTTCTGAAAAAGTGCTTGGTGCTCTTCACAGTAAAAAAGCTTATCAAAATCATAGCATGAGGAAGATAGACATATATAAAGATCTGATGGAGGCAGTTCGATCATCGATGGATTAATGATATTATTCTTTACCATGTCCCCATAAGAACGGGAATCCCGCTGATTGGGAAAATCCGGAGGCAGAAACCATGATGAATTTGGAAACGGCTCGCAAAAAAGATCCGCCATATCAGGACCATGTTGAACAAGTAATGTTCTGTTAGTGATGAGGGCATAAAGAAATGCTGAGGCCATTGTTAATATCCTGTTTCCCAAGCCTCCGTCACCTATCCAGACCATATATTTACACTCTGTAGGAGCAGGACTAGAACCGTTGCTCGAACTGAGCATTTTTAGCGCTCGGTTGTAGGATTCGGTGTAAGGACCACAATGCTTATGAATATTTTCATAATTGCGTAGTTTCGAGATCAGGTTTGGAGAAGGTTTGTGAGGTGAAAGTTTGCGGTACAAGAAAGATTGGTATCTGCTTAAGCAAGATTCTTGATCAAATCCTGAAGCCAGGAGCCCACCAAGCAGATGCTCATCATGTTCTGTACCTGCGCATAAGATTGGGTTAAAAAAGAACACCAAATTCCAAGTTTATTTTCCTTCACTTCTCAAGAAAAGAATATTAGTGCTGCAACTAGATTGCGTCTTACCATCACCAAATTGTCCTCTCAGGAGATTAACTTTAGCAAATCCTCCAATTATGTCAGGTATTTGAGCTTGGTAAATTAATGAGATCATGATTATAGGAGTGAAAGCTACGAAACAGACAACTGAGACGAAGGACCTCATAGAACTTGAACCAAACAGTTTCTTCAGAGGCATGAGTTCCGTGTTTCAGATCTCTGAACTCCAATGACACCAGCGAAAACTCAAAAAATGGTTAAAGACTATTCTCAATTATCATTCAGTCACATTGTTGAAAGAGATGAGATACTGAATGGGCAGGCTACTACATAGCCTAAAGGCCAAAGAAATACTTTTCCGAGCGGAGAAATTCAACTTTTCTGCAAGACTTTTCGTGTTCAAATTTCGAGCAATTTTTCTCTTATGATTGAGACTCTTATAATTATCAAATATCGAAGATAATTAGCAATAGGAAGGAAAACTAGACAAAAAAAACATATTCTCTATCATGGCAACATGTTTTTATTTATTTTTTTATTATAGTTAATAAATAAATTATATAATTTAAATATCACTTCTTTTTAAATTGATATATGTGAGATTCAAATTCGATGAATTACATTTTCTTGAGAAAATGTTAATATAAAATATATAATATATATATATTATTTTTTTCTAGTCAAAATTTGAAATTAAATTCTAATTATTTAGCACGTCGTTATAGAATTGGTATTTATTTTACTTTCTTAATTATTCTATTAGGATATTTTTTCTTTTGGTGAATATTCTATTGGGAGTTGTAGTCACATGGATGGGTTGGCAGTATTCATGGGTTAAGCAATCATATTTTTCCAATACGAACAATCTACGAAAATCTAGTTCTTTATTTCCTCTAGCGGTCAAATAAAACATGTCAAAATCTATTTAACAAACACTAAAAGATTAGAATGTTAAAATTAATGAAGTAATACAGTGGCTAATTTAGTCTAGAAGCACTTAAAAATTTTAATTTAACATAAATTATTTTTATCGTATAATTTATAATTATTTAAGTCATTTGACTCTCTATTAATAAAAAATAATAGAGAGTCCACCAAGAAAGATTGGTATCTGCTTAAGCAAGATTCTTGATCAAATCCTGAAGCCAGGAGTCCACCAAGCAGATGCTCATCATGTTCTGTACCTGTGAATAAGATTGGATAAAAAAGAACGCAAAATTCAAGTTTATTTTCCTTCACTTTCTCAGGAAAAGAATATTAGTGCTGCAACTAGATGATTATGTCTTAACATCACTAAATTGTCCTCTCAGGAGCAAATCCTCCAATTAGATCATGATTATAAGAGTGAAAACTATAAAACAGGGAACTGAGATGAAGGACTTCTTCCAACTTGAACAAAATAGTTTCTTCAGAGGCATGAATTCCGTTTTTCAGATCCCTGCACTTGAATGACACCAGTCAAACTCAAAAAATGTTTAAAGAACATTCTAAATTATCATTCAATGAAGACCCCAAAAATATATATAAAAAAATTAAAAAAAAAAAAAAAAAACCTATCGTTCAATCACTATTGAACGATATGGGATAATAAATGGGCAGGCTAGCATTAGCCGAAGGCCGAAGAAATAGGTTTTCCAAGTGGAGAAATTTTTAAGATTTCTTCAAGTAAGACTTCATGGTCAAATTTTATATATAAAGAAATAGAAATAGACACTTTGAGATTTTTGTTTACTTATGAAATTTAACATGTTTGATCTGAATTTGTTAGAAATAGCTAAGATAATTAGTAATAGGAAATAAGAACTGGGATGGAGGAGAAAAAAATTCTTGATTTTAAAGATTAAACATTGGATTGACATGGGGAGAGAATTAATGGATCGAAGAAAAGATTTGTGGTGACGAATGAAAAATTCAATGGAGAGGCAATGTGTTTGGACAAACTTGTTTGTTGTTAAATGGAGATGTTTCCATGGCATGAAGCAAATAATTAATTAATTAAAGAATATATATATAGAGGATCGAAATACATGTTGCAATCCTGTCGTGGGTGGGGGTAATGCCCATTTTGCTCCCCAAGTCAATTTTTTTTTATTTTTTTAAATTCATTTTGTTTGGTAAATCTAAAATTTAAGTTGTGTAAAAATTTAAACACTCGTAATTTGTAAAAAAATTCTAATAATTAAATGAAATTATTTTTATTTTTAAATTTTAAGTTTTTGGTGAAAATATATATATATATATAATGGAATCTAAAATCTAAGTTGCACGAGTGTACTTGTAAGGATTTAAATGTCTATAACTTGTAAATTTTTTTTAATAATTAAATGACATTTTTTTTTTCATTTTTGTTCTTCAATTTCAATTTTTTGGTGAAAATATTTTTTTTAATTTAAAACTTAAGTTGAATATGAGTAAACCCGTCGTATAAGGATTTAAACATCGGTAACTTGTAAATTTTTTTTAATAATAAAATAAAAGAAAATAAAAGAAGGCATTATTATCTGTGTAGTGGCACTGTAGCACTACTATTCACTGCACAAATCATTATATATATATATACACACGTGTGTGTGTGGTGATATGGCTATAGCTATAATGATCATGAAGTGTGACTAATGGAAGAAGATGAACAGTAGTCAGTAGGAGTAATTAATAGTATTAAGACAGAAAGATGTCGCCTAGGAGCAGAAAGTATTAAGGACAAACACTTCATTCCTTTGGCAAATCCAAGGTACAGGCGGCGCCACCGATGCCACATCCTTTGGCAAATCAGGGAATAAGATAATCCACCATGACAGCATTTTTTTTTCTTTCTTTCTTGCAGTTTCTTGTACATTTTCTTGAACATATATCATTTCATGGATATGCTACTTTTAAGTGGTTTGACTTATTGAGGTAACTGATACAGATTTTTCTCAATCAGTTACAATTTAAATATTTGATAAAATTCCAAGTAGACTGATAGCACCTGGTGATTAGTCCAGGACTGATAGAACCTGGTGATTAGTCCCCATGCCTTGTTTGATGGGCTGAAAAGGTACCTACTTAAAAGGTGGAAAACAGTTTCTTTGTCTGGAAACATCTTGCCAAGCTCTTGCTCAAAATCCGGCATTAGGTAGAGATATGGAATGAAGTATTGATCTGATTTTAGAATCAACCAGGGTACTTTCTGAAGAAGTGATTGCTGCTTTTTTTTTTTCCTTTGCAATAAAAAAGCTTATCATAATCATCGCAGTTAAATGCTAAAAATAGATATAGAAATGATGGTGGTAACTCAGTTGAGACATTGATGCTATTGCTTCTTATCTTGTTCCCATATTTATCAGGAAAATGCTGATTAAATCTTCTGAAATCATTCTTGAAGGGAAAATCCTGAGGCAATAACCATGATGTATTTGGAAATGGCTCGCAAAACAGATCCGACATGTCTGTTTCATGTTCAACAAGCAAAACTTTGTTAGTGAGTAGAGCATAAACAAAAGCTGAAGTCACGGATAAAATCCTGTTCCCCAAGCCTTCAAGAGCTATCCAGACATTGTAATTGCATTCTGCAGGATTGGAAATATTTTCTGAACTGATAACTTTCAGTGTCTGATTGTAGGATTCTGTGCCAGGTCCACAACGCCTATGAAGATTTTCGTAATGGCGTAGCTTGGAAATGAGATACGGAGAAGGCTTATGAGGTGCTGTTTTGCCGTATAGGGCAGACTGGTGCCTGCTTAAACAAGATTCCTAATCAAATCCTAAAGCTAGTAGCCCACCAAGAAGTGTTGCAGCTGGTTTGGAGGAATAATGTTCTGAATCTGCAAATTGTGAAGGCAAAGCATAATAAGAACAATTAAGTAAATTTTCCAATACTTACTCAAGAAAACAATGTATCAAATGATTAGGTCTTACTAGCACGAAATTGTGTAGCATTTTGAGCTTTCTCCCCAAGAACCTTGACTTCAGCAAATTCGCCAATTTGATCTTGGTATATCAATGATAGAATGATTATGGCTGGTATAGCTACCAAAAAAGAAACTAAGGTCAAGGTCCTTATTGTACTAGTTTCTTCAGACCATCTTGTCTTCCATGATTCAGATTTTAAACCTCTAATGGCAGTATTCAACTTGAAAAATTCAAGATCCTTTAGCAAAAACTTTAAGCGCGCAAATTTATCACAAGAAATTAACTAACATTCAAACTAACCTTTGCTGTTAGGCTAGTCGCCTAGTAGTTGAGTGCTTGTCTCTGTTGTCAGAATTCTTCAAAAAATTTCCAATTCACCTTTGAGTATACCTCAAGACTAGAAGAAGATGAACAATTTATCCCACTTCATCTCTTAATACAAAAATGAACATTTTCATACAACTTTAATGTCAGCTTGCTTAAAATAAAAGAAATTGATTAAAGTTAGGCAGGAAATAATTACTTGACATTGAATCTTTTTCTGGGCTTATAATAATAAAAATGAGGGGAGAGATCCAAGAATCAATGGCCCCTTTTTTCTTCTTTGGCTTGCTAACTAGAGAAGTAAACATGTGGGTGTCTTTCTGCAAGTAGGCAGATTTGTGATTGCTTGATTATGCACATTGAAGACATTTTTTTTCATCATTTCATACCTTTGCTATTCATCTCCATTAGTGGTTCCGGAAAAAGTGAATCGTATATTGTTTATGCAGAGAAGCAAGGCATCTTATACATATATTGAAAAATAGTTACTCAGTAATCTGTAAATTGTCTGTTGCTGTTTTGCAGGAAGAGAAGTTGAAAGAGTAAGTTGTACACATGAAGCAATTGTAGAAAAAGTTTAGCAACTTAAATAAGGCAAAAGGAAAGCTAAAATTTCATTTAATTTTGTCCTGTTTAAGTGGTTTGTTTATAGTTGATAAATACTGGGTCGACGACAAGTCCGATCAGAGGTGTTCAAATTCCTAGGCGAATACAAAATTCATGGCTTCAAACTTCCAAGGCCTTGAGCAACATAGCCAAAAGTTTACCATTTACTAGTAATCAAAATATCACTCAAACTTAGTAGATTCGTTTCAACCCATGCTTTTACATTGTGCACAATGTCTCCAAAGTGTTGATACTCCTCATGGCTTGTCCAGTATATGCTCTACTAACATAGCCTTTAATGATGTCGATTTTTTGTCGCAGGAGGTATGCATTTTCTTTATCTACTAGCTGCAGCAACCTTTTCTGACGAGTATAAGTTAAAATTGTTAGTGATATGCATTAGGTCAATCATTTGTGATTATGTATTGACTTTCTTATTTTATTAATAAAGAGGTATTATATTATCATTTGATTTTATGATAATTACATGAATGGTTAATTCTTACTAAGGTCATCAAGTATGTGACTTGATAGTAAAACCCTTAGATTAAAATAAGAGTTCTATTCTAATTATCCCTAGCCATTTATTCATTATATGAATATTAAAGTATTAAGGCTAGTATGATGTTGACTGATGGTTATGTTTTACTAATCATAAATATGAGATATTAAGTCAACTCATAGGTACATGATGAGAGATCATGTACTGGATTGACCCACTATGAGAATACTACATAGATTATTGTCATAAGTATTTCTTATCACAGTAATTTTATTTCGGTCCTTTGACCTTTAAATCATCATGGATTTCTACATAGCCATTTTATGTTTTGACACATTCTAACATTGTCTTTAACCGGATGATTAAAAGAATGTTGTTGGATATAAAATTAGTTATGTGAGTGATTTAGAAGGAATTTATCCCTCATTAATATGAGAAAGATATCTAAAGGCCCCTTGATGAGATAGACTGAATAAAATGCATGGCCATGCTGAAATGAATTGATAAAGAGTTATCATTTTCAGTCTACTTGGAATCAAGTCATAATATTGAACTATATAAGGATGACATTCTATGCCTTATGTTCAATTAAGATATCATGTGATAAAGGGACAATAAAATTCACTGTAATTAGGTTATGTCGGATTATTGACTTCATATGACTTGGGTAGTCATAATGTCTTGCTAGAGGCCACTTATGACTTGTAGGCCTAAATAGAGATTTAGGCCCACTGCCAATGTTATGTGAACCTACAGGGTCACACACTTAGAACAAGCCCAAAACGGATATGAGTTTAATAAGTCCAAAATAAACTCTGTGAAAATAAATAATTAAAGTGTTTTATTTATTTATTTATTTGTTTATTTATTTAAGATAAATGTTATTTTAAATAAATAAATAAGATATTATTTTTGATTTATTTTTAAACAAAATCAGAATATAATAAATGGAAAATTACCAAAAAGGTTATTGGTAAGTGAAACCCTAACTTGGAGTCTATAAATATGTTATATTCTCTAGGGTTTCACATACTTGTTTTTGCCTCCAAATTCGTTTTCTTTCCTCTTAGAAAACAAAGACAGAGTTTTTCCTTTTGTTCTTGATTTGTGAGACAGTCAAGAGGTTGCTAGCATACACACTCAAATTCATTTTGTGAAGGGCTGTTCGTGTGGATACCTATAGAGGACGCATCCTTTTGGAGACGTCTTGATCCGAACAACCAAGCCAAAAAGCTCGAGGTAAGGTGTCACCGGTGTGAACCTCCTCTCACCCTTCCAGAGAATCTTGCCTCTTCTGCGTTTTGGTAAGATTATTAAAAACCCTAGATTTAATCAATTAGTCGAATTACATGGATCCTGGCTTGGGAACGTGACAAAATTTTAATTTTTCTGCTGCGTTTGCATCACGGAACCCAACAAAAATTTCATCCGTTAAATTTGGAATGAACTAGCTTCAGGATTAAATTTTCTTAACTGCATACCGACTCTTTCATTTGCCTTTGTTAAGCCTGATAGAACCCGGTGATTAGTCCCTGCGCCTTATTTGAAGGGCTGAAAAGATACCTGCTCAAGTGGTAAAAAAACAGTTGCTTTCTCAGGATACATGCTGTCTAGCTCTTGCTGAAATCTTGAGATTAGGAAGAGATCTTGCTGAAAGTATTGATCCGATGGCAGAATCAACAAGGGGACTTTTTCAAGAAGTAATTGATGCTCTTCGCAATAGAAGAGCTTATCTAGATCATTGCAGGAGGACGCTAGAAAAAGAACAGTAATGCTGTTTGTGACTCGGTGCTCGATACATTAATGATGTTGTTCCTCAGCATATTCCCATATGCTTCAGAAAATAGCTCATTGAATTCTGTGATCACATTCTACAGAGGAAAATCCTGAGGCAATAAGCATGATATATTTGGAAAATGCTTGCAAAACAAATCAGACATGTCAGTTCCCCGATCAACGGGAGCAACTTTCTTAGTAAGAAGAGCATAAAGTAAAGCTGAAGCCATGGACAAAATCCTGTTCCCTAAGCCTTCACGGGCTGTCCAGATTACGTAATTGCACTGCTCAGGACAGGAAATATTTCCTGAATTCAAGAGTTCCAGCATTTTATTAGGATTCTGTGTGAGGCCCACAGAGCTTAGGAAGATTTTCATAATTGCGTAGCTTACAAAGGAGATATCGAGAAGGCTTGAGGTGATGTTTTGCGGTATAGGACAGCTTGGTACGTGCTCATGCAAGATTCTTCATCACATCCTGAAGCCGGTAGTCCACCAAGCAGCTTGTCACTGGAAATGCTAGCAAGTTGAGACGAATCATGTACCTAACCTGTAAATTAAATTGCACAAGCGAATTAAGGACGATCAAGTGCATTTTTCACTCACTTTCTCAAGAAAATGATGCATCAATTGGATGACTAGGTCTCACCAAAACAAAATCGTGCAACATTTTGAGCTTTGCCTTGCCGAAACTTGACTTCAGCATATTCCCCAGCCTTGTCTTTGTAAATCGGTGATAGCATGATTGTAGTTGTTAAAGCTACCAAACAAACAACTATGATCAAGGTCATCATTGTGCAAATACCAAGTAGTTTCTCCAGAGCATCTTTCTTTCCGTGATTGAGCGTTTGTGTAATAGTCATAGGTGATCAATTCTTGACTCCATTTTCTTTGAAAATTTTCAGATCAACCAGGAAAGAAAAATTGCCTTCCATGATGAAATATAGATGTACCTCAATACCATAAAAGAGAGAAATGGCCTTCCCCAGCTTTAGCGTCAGCTTGCTTTGTTAAAAGTTTGATAAACAATGGATATGTTATTTAAATGCTATATGGGTCATTTTGCTATAGGAGAGTGGAATCCAAATCTATCAGAAAAAGGCAAAGAAATTGAGTAATTTGAATTTCTTGTACAAATGAAGTTTGTGCAAATAAATCAGTAAATGATAAAAGATTAAAAAAAAAATTAGAACAGTAACTAATCTCTAGCTAGGATTGTACAGTAAAGTTGTTGATAAGCTTTAGTCCTGAAGTCACATCCTCACAGTGCTTGACATAAGGAACAACATTGCCCATATCAGCATTCGACATTGTCTTGCACTCATAACTTGGTGGTATGTGGAGACAAGGCTCCATTGACACGACTCTACGACAAGCTGGATCAATGTTCTTCCAATTCTCAGGCCTGTAAAGTATCCACGGCTTCAAACCGCCAAGGCCTTGAGCTACACAGCCAAAGGTTGACGATGAGCTAGTCACTAGCACATCACTCAAACTTAATAGATTCATTTCAACCCATGCCCTTATATTGTGCATATTATCACCAAAATGTTGAAACTGCTCATGGCTTGGCTGATAGACTTCAATTTCCTCTCCTGTTGTTGTGGGAAAGGTCCAGTACATGTTCTTCATATTCTCATAAAATTCTGAATGTAAAGATGCTATTAGTATAGCCTTTGATGATGTCTTGTTTTTCGTTGGAGAAGCTACAAGGTTCTCTTTATCTACCTCTGGCAGCAAATTTTCTTGTCTGCTACAAGCTAAAATTTGTTCCATTACAACTTCAAATAGACTAATTTTAGGCTTGAAAACTCGTATTTGCATGCCAATTCTTTCATCTGCTTTGGCCAAATAAGATTGATAAAACCTAGTGATAAGTCCCCAAGCCTTATTTGAAGGGTGGAGAAGATACCTACCCAAGTGATGGAAAACAGTTTCTTTATCAGGAAACATCTTGTTCAACTCTTGCTCAAAAGATGGGATTAGGAAGAAAGATGGAGTGAAGTATTCATCAGACTTCATAAACATCCAAGGGACTTTCTGAAAAAGTGTTTGGTGCTCTTCACAGTAAAAAAGCTTGTCAAAATTATTGCATCCTGAAGCTAGAAAAAGATATAGACCTGATGGAGGTGGCTCAATCGATGAATTAATGATCTTATCCTTTACCATGTTCCCATAAGTATGCGAGTACCACCGATTGACCCTTCTGAATTCATTTTTCAGGGGAAAATCCGGAGGCAATAACCATGATGTATTTGGAAACGGCTCGCAGAATATATCTGCCATATCAGGATCATGTTGAACAATTAATGTTCTGTTAGTGATGAGAGAGTAGAGAAATGCTGAGACCGTTGTTAATATCCTGTTACCCAAGCCTTCAGCAGCTATCCAGACCATATATTTGCACTCTGTAGGACTAGAAACGTTGGAACCGAGCACTTTGAGCGTTCTGTTGTAGGATTCCGTGTAAGGTTCACATTGTTTGTGTAGATTTTCATAAGTACGTAGTTTGGCAATCAAGTATGGAGAAGGTTTGTAAGGTGAAAGTTTGCGGTACAGGAAAGATTGGTATCTGCTTAAGCAAGATTCTTGATCAAATCCTGAAGTCAGGAGTCCACCAAGCAGATGGTCACCATGTCTTGTACCTGTGGATAAGATTGGACAAAAAAAGGAACAGAAAAGTCAGTTTATTTTTTCTTCACTTTCTCAAGAAAGGGATGATGTAACTAGATGACTGTCTTACCATAACCAAATTGCGTAACAGTTTGAAGTTTTCCTCCTAGGACATTGATTTTGGCAAATCCTCCAATGTAAGGTATTTGATCTTGGTAAATTAATGAGATCAGGAATATAAGAGGGAAAGCTACAAAACAGGAAACTGAGATGAAGGACCTTATAGAACTTGAACCAAATAGTTTCTTCAGAGGCATGAATTCCATGTTTCAGATCTCTAAACTCAGAACCAGTGAACCTCAAGAAGAATTCTTTTAGAAGTACATTATTCATTCGTAGAAGTGGTTTTATAAGGCAAGAAAATCTTGCTTAATGAGATTATAAAAAAGAAATGCCTTATTTTTTAGCCCATTTGCCACTGTTAGAGTTTTCTTTCATACCAATTCCTTTCCCAGTTTCTCCTTATCGGGTATCTAAGGCTATTAAAATTGATGATATGGTGTGATAATGACAAACGATGAGCCCAGCTTTATCAGGTATCTAAGGCTATTAAAATTGATGATATGGTGTGATAATGACACAAAGGAAGAGCCCAGCTCCATTAATTGCAGGCACTGAGTGCAGACAATCATAAATATCAAATGATTTGTAATGTAGTCAAGGAATCACCATCATCAATTATTTCTTCATGTGAACTCAAGACAATCTTTTACTGGCATTTTGAAAAACATTACAAGTTTCCACTCTTCGGTAGAGACAAAAGAATAAATAAAAATCTTCTTGCATTTGCAGAAGAGAAACAGAGATTGCTACAGGCCTGCTTGATTTTAACCTCATGACTGCAACGAACAAGCATCCTAACAGTATTCAAATACAGGCTTAAAAGTACCACAATGCACCACTTCTACAGTGCATTTGATCCAAGAAATAGCTATTTCCCTCAGACCACAAGCTATAATTTGATGGACTACATGTCGTAATGGTAACAGGAATCCCTCCGTTGCTTTTTAATTGTTTGTTTTAGGTTAGATTTTTTGCTCCAATTTATTTAACATTTTCAATTACCAATATATTTTAACTAACTTTATTTCCTATCATACATTTATTTATACATACACTACTTTTGGAAATATACAATACTCTCTCAGTTATATTTTAATTGTCATTTAAGATAATATCACAAAGATTAAGAATTCTATTAATAGGCATTATTTTAAGTACAAATGACTATATAACTCTGTTTCAAAAAGACTAAAATTTAATATGAATTATAATTACTCTAATAGAAAACTTACTCTAAAATCAAGATATGGGTAAAATTGAAAAAAAGAATTTATTTTTTATTGGTAATTTAAAAAAGTTATTTGGAATGGAATAAATTTTATTTTTTTAAAAGACAATTGGAATGAAATAGAGACAGTAATAATTGGTTGAGTGAATTATTACAAGAGTAATATAGTGTATTACACATATATTAATTATATTTATTAATCTATATGTGTAATTCTTAAACGATAATTAAAAATGAATAGAGAGAGTATTTTTTTTTCCAGTCAAAGTTGGTAATTAAATTCTAATTATTTAGCACGTCGTGATAGAATTGGTCTGAGTTTTACTTTTCTTAATTATTCTGTTGGGAGTGTGGTCACATGGATGGGTTGACATTATCTATGGGTTAAGCAATCATATTTTTCTAATGCGAAACATCTACGAAAATCTAATTCTTTATTTCCTCTAGCGGTCAAATAAAACATGTTAAAATCTATTTCATTAACACTAAAAGGTTAGGATGTTAAAATTAGTGAAGTATTATAGTGGCTAATTTATTCTAAAAGCACTTAAAAATTTAATTTAACAAAAATTATTTTTATCGTATAGTTGATAAGTATTTAAATTATTTGAACTCTCTGTTAAGAAAAAAGAATTAAATTTAACACTTTTTTTTAGATTTTAAAATACTAAAATTCGAAGGTGAAGAAACTCACAAAATCAATAATAACTAAGAAATTCGAATATCATTTATATATTTATCCCTATATATGTATATGTGTAAATAATTTTTATTGATTCTCATTAAACACTCTTCTTTTACACACACTCAAGACCAAAAACATGACTGATGAGGGGGTTCTGATTCTCTTTCTCCAGCTCAGCACTTTAAACCTGCAATGGTCAAACAACAACGGTGAAAAGGGTTTTAGAAGATCCAAAACCCCTCTGATGCCAAAGTCAGCTTATGGATTCAAGAGAGCATAACGCCTGAGAGTGATTCATATGATTGTAGTGAAAATGAAAGAGAAATGGGTAGTCTTTTAATAAGTATGGTTTATGGTGTTTCTGGAACGTGAGGAAAAAGAAAAATAAGCTTCTAGTTCATAGAAAAGAAAAGGAAGAAGAAGATAAGGGAGAGAAGATTTGGCAAAAGTTACCTCATTTTCTCCTTTTATACCTAGGTATGATGATGACGTGTAACGCCATGGTTGGTCGAGGTCCTGGGATGCAGACTGATGCAAGTGCACGTGTGGGTGCACTTCCCGAGGGCGCACTTCTTGAGGTGGGCAGCTGCTCTGTCAGTGGGATTGATGGGAGGTACTTTAATGCTTGTCAGGAGAGAAAGGGTGCACGAGTAGGAATTTTTCTAAGTAGGAAGTTTCCCAAGCACGTCTTAATTAGATACTCCCAAGTAGCTACAAACATGATTCCTTATTCAGACTTCTTTAAGTAGGATATTTCCTGCATTTACTTTCTATATAGGAATTGGCTTTTCTGAGAGGAATTTGAGTATCAGAATTTGGCGTTCTTAGTATAAAATTACACCTAATGGTATTCAACTTTGACTTGACTCTTAAAGATTTAAAGATTAAAAAGTTAAATGGTCAAAATTGATCCGATGTGACAAATAAGGTGGTTCCTTTCCACTTGTTAAGTTTTCATTGGAGGTGTATTTTTTTTATCATCAAGGACGATCCTTTTTTTCCACATAATTGTTAAAATTCTCTTAAATTAATATAGACCAATAGTAATGTGAAAAAAATCCGTTTTTTCACATTATGAACAACTAGACGTGTAATAAATTGGTAAAAATATTCTACTGTATTCATAAACCTCCAAGTCCTTGAACAGCATAGCCAAAGGTTGACCGTGTACCAAAGAATATCACTCAAACTTCGTAGATTCGTTTTAACCCATGCTTTTTACATTGTGCACATTGTCTCCTAAGTGTTGATACTCCTCATGGCTTGGCTGGTAGACCTCAATTACCTCTCCTATCGTTGCTGGAAATAGGGATGTGCATTTGGTCGATTTTGATTGATTTTGGGCTATGTTTTGATTGAACCGACTAAATCAAAACCGAATCAAATCAAATCAAACTGAAAAATCGAGTCAAAATAATTGAATTTTTAAAATGAAAACTGAACCGATTGAAATAATTGAAAATTTTAAAAATATTAATTCTTTTAATTTTTTTATTACATTATTATAATATTTAAAAATTAAAAAAATATTAAAATTCGGTTAACCGAATTTTTATATTTTTTTAATTTTTAAATATTAACCGAATTTTTTGACCAAAAAACCTAATTGAACGGAACCAAAATTTCAGTTCTGGTAAAAAAAATTGAAAATTTTATTCAAACAAACTGAACCGGGCTGAATTGGATCGGTTCGGTGTTCAGTTCGGTTAATTTGAAAGACTTGCACACCCCTAGCTGGAAATATCCAGTATATGTTCTTTATATTCTCAGAATTCTGAATAAAATGATGCTACTAATATAGCCTTTGATGATGTCAGGTTTTGTCGGAGGAGATATGAGTTTTCTTTTATCTACTTGCGGCAGCCGGCAGCAACCTTTTCTGACGTGTTCAAGTTAAAATTTGATCTGTTAAAATTTGAAAGGAACTAGCTTCAGGATTGAATTTTCTTAACTGCATATCAAGTTATAAACTCTTTCATCTGCCTTGATTAAGCCTGATAAAACCTGGTGATTAGTCCCCACGCCTTATTTGAAGGGCTGAAGAGATACCTGCCCATTTGAAGGGCTGAAGAGATACCTGCCTAAGTGGTGAAAAACAGTTGCTTTCTTAGGAAACATCCAGTCTATCTCTTGCTGAAATGTTGAGATTAGGAAGAGATTTGGAACAAAGTATTGATCCGATGGCAGAATCAACCAGGGACTTTTTGAAGAAGTAATTGATGCTCTTCCTAGTAGAAGAGCTTATCATGATCATTGCAGGAGGACGCTAGAAAAAGAAACAGAAGTGCTATTTATGACTCGGCGCTCGTTACATTAATGATGTTGTTCGTCAGAATATTCCCATATGCTTCAGGAAATAGCTTATTGAATTCTGTGATCACATTCTTCAATGGAAAATCCTAAGGCAATAAGCATTATGTATTTGGAAATGGCTTGCAAAACAAATCAGACATGTCAGTTCCACGTGTTAGTGATATGCACTAGGTCAATCATTTGTGATTATGTATTGACTTTCTTATTTTATTAATAAAGAGGTATTATATTATCATTTGATTTTATGATAATTACATGAATGGTTAATTCTTACTAAGGCCATCAAGTATGTGACTTGATAGTAAAACCCTTAGATTAAAATAAGAGTTCTATTCTAATTATCCCTAGCCATTTATTCATTATATGAATATTAAAGTATTAAGGCTAGTATGATGTTGATTGATGGTTATGTTTTACTAATCATAAATATGAGATATTAAGTCAACTCATAGGTACATGATGAGAGATCATGTACTGGATTGACCCACTATGAGAATACTACATAGATTATTGTCATAAGTATTTCTTATCACAGTAATTTTATTTCAGTCCTTTGACCTTGAAATCATCATGGATTTCTACATAGCTATTTTATGTTTTGACACATTCTAACATTGTCTTTAACCGGATGATTAAAAGAAAGTTGTTGGATATAAAATTAGTTATGTGAGGAATGTGAGTGATTTAGAAGGAATTTATCCCTCATTAATATGAGAAAGATATCTAAAGGCCCCTTGATGAGATAGACTGAATGAAAATGCATGGCCATGCTGAAATAAATTGATAAAGAGTTATCATTTTCAGTCTACTTGGAATCAAGTCATAATATTGAACTATATAAGGATGACATTCTATGCCTTATGTTCAATTAAGATATCATGTGATAAAGGGACAATAAAATTCACTGTAATTAGGTTATGTCGGATTATTAACTTCACATGACTTGGGTAGTCATAATGTCTTGCTAGAGGCCACTTATGACTTGTAGGCCTAAATAGAGATTTAGGCCCACTGTCAATGTTATGTGAACCTACAAGGTCACACACTTAGAACAAGCCCAAAACGGATATGGGTTTAATAAGCCCAAAATAAACTCTGTGGAAATAAATAATTAAAGTGTTTTATTTATTTATTTATTTGTTTATTTATTTAAGATAAATGTTATTTTAAATAAATAAATAAGATATTATTTTTGATTTGTTTTTAAATAAAATCAGAATATAATAAATGGAAAATTACCAAAAGGTTATTGGTAAGTGAAACCCTAACTTGGAGTCTATAAATATGTTATATTCTCTAGGGTTTCACACACTTGTTTTTGCCTCCAAATTCGTTTTCTTTCTCTTAGAAAACAAAGACAGAGTTTTTCCTTTTTGTTCTTGATTTGTGAGACAGTCAAGAGGTTGCTAGCATACACACTCAAATTCATTTTGTGAAGGGCTGTTCGTGTGGATACTTATAGAGGACGCATCCTTTTGGAGACGTTTTGATCCGAACAACCAAGTCAAAAAGCTCGAGGTAAGGTGTCACTGGTGTGAACCTCCTCTCATCCTTCCAGAGAATCTTGCCTCTTCTGCGTTTTGATAAGATTTTTAAAAATCCTAGATTTAATCAATTAATCAAATTATATGGATCCTGGCTTGGGAACGTGATAAAATTTTAATTTTTCCGCTGCGTTTGCATCACGAAACCCAACACCACGATCAACAGGAGCAACTTTCTTAGTAAGAAGAGCATAAAGAAAAGCTGAAGCCATGGACAAAATCCTGTTCCCTAAGCCTTCACGGGCTGTCCAGATTATGTAATTGCACTGCTCAGGACAGGAAATATTTCCTGAATTCAAGAGTTTCAGCGTTCTATTAGGATTCTGTGCGAGTCCCACAGAGCTTAGGAAGATTTTCATAATTGCGTTGCTTAGAAAGGAGATATCGAGAAGGCTTGAGGTGATGTTTTGCCGTAGAGGACAGCTTGGTACCTGCTCAAGCAATATTCTTCATCACATCCTGAAGCCAGTAGCCCACCAAGCAGCTTGTCACTGGAAATGCTAGCAAGTTGAAACGAATCATGTACCGAACCTGTAAATTAAATTGCACAAGCAAATGAAGGACGATCAAGTGCATTTTTCACTCGCTTTCTCAAGAAAAGGATGCATCATTTTGAGCTTTGCCCCGCAGGAACTTGACTTCAGCATATCCCCAGCCTTGTCTTGGTAAATCGGTGATAGCATGATTGTAGTTGGTAAAGCTACCAAACAAACAACTATGATCAAGGTCATCATTGTGCAAATACCAAGTAGTTTCTTCAGAACATCTTTCTTTCCATGATTGAGCGTTTGTGTAATAGTCATAAGTGATCAATTCTTGACACCATTTTCTTTGAAAATTTTCAGATCAACCAGGAAAGAAAAATTGCCTTCCATGATGAAATAAAGATGTACCTCAATACCATACAAGAAAGAAATTGCCTTCCCCAGCTTTAGTGTCAGCTTGCTTAGTTAGAAGTTTAATAAGCAATGGATATGTAATTAAAATGCTTTTATGGGTCATTTTGCTATAGGAGAGTGGAATCCTAATCTATCAGAAAAAAGGCAAAGAAATTGAGTAATTTGAATTTCTTGTACAAATGAAGTTTGTGCAAATAAACCACAAAATGATAAAGATTGAAATAAAAAAAATAGAACAGTAACTAATCTCTAGCTAGGATTGGACAGTAAAGTTGTTGATAAGTTTTAGTCCTGAAGTCACATCCTCACAGTGCTTGACATAAGGAACAATGTTGCCCATATCAGCATTCGACATTGTCTTGCACTCATAACTTGGTGGTATGTGGAGACAAGGCTCCATTGACACGACTCTACGACAAGGCGGATCAGTGTTCTTCCAATTCTCAGGCCTGTAAAGTATCCACGGCTTCAAACCACCAAGGCCTTGAGCTACGTAGCCAAAGGTTGACGATGAGCTAGTCACTAGCACATCACTCAAACTTAATAGATTCATTTCAACCCATGCCCTTATGTTGTGCATATTATCACCAAAATGTTGAAACTGCTCATGGCTTGGCTGATAGACTTCAATTTCCTCTCCTGTTGTTGTGGGAAAACTCCAGTACATGTTCTTCATATTCTCATAAAATTCTGAATATAAAGATGCAATTAGTATAGCCTTTGATGATGTCTTGTTTTTCGTTGGAGAAGATACAAGGTTTTCTTTGTCTACCTCTGGCAGCAAATTTTCTTGTCTGCTACAAGCTAAAATTTGTTCCATTACAACTTGAAATGGACTAATTTTAGGCTTGAAGACTCGTATTTGCATGCCAATTCTTTCATCTGCTTTGGCCAAATAAGATTGATAAAACCTAGTGATAAGTCCCCAAGCCTTATTTGAAGGGTGGAGAAGATACCTACCCAAGTGATGGAAAACAGTTTCTTTATCAGGAAACATCTTGTTCAGCTCTTGCTCAAAAGATGGGATTAGGAAGAAAGATGGAGTGAAGTATTCATCAGACTTCATAAACATCCAAGGGACTTTCTGAAAAAGTGCTTGGTGCTCTTCACAGTAAAAAAGCTTGTCAAAATTATTGCATCCTGAAGCTAGAAAAAGATAAAGAGCTGATGGAGGTAGCTCAATCGATGAATTAATGATCTTATCCTTTACCATGTTCCCATAAGTATGCGAGTACCACCGATTGACCCTTCTGAATTCATTTTTCAGGGGAAAATCCGGAGGCAATAGCCATGATGTATTTGGAAACGGCTCGCAGAATAGATCTGCCATGTCAGGATCATGTTGAACAAGTAATGTTCTGTTAGTGATGAGAGAGTAGAGAAATGCTGAGACCGTTGTTAATATCCTGTTGCCCAAGCCTGCATCACCTATCCAGACCATATATTTACACTCTGTAGGACTAGAAACGTTGGAACCGAGCACTTTGAGCGTTCTGTTGTAGGATTCCGTGTAAGGTCCACAGTCTTTGTGGAGATTTTCATAATTACGTAGTTTGGCAATCAAGTATAGAGAAGGTTTGTGAGGTGAAAGTTTGCGGTACAGGAAAGATTGGTATCTGCTTAAGCAAGATTCTTGATCAAATCCTGAAGCCAGGAGTCCACCAAGTAGATAGTCACCATGTTTTGTACCTGTGGATAAGATTGGATAAAAAAGGAAAAGAAAAGTCAAGATTATTTTTTATTCACTTTCTCAAGAAAAGGATGCTGTAACTAGATGACCGCCTTACCATGACCGAATTGTTTTCCTCCAAGGACATTGATTTTGGCAAATCCTCCAATAATGTCAGGTATTTGATCTTGGTAAATTAATGAGATCAGGAATATAAGAGGGAAAGCTACAAAACAGGAAACTGAGATGAAGGACCTCATAGAACTTGAACCAAAAAGTTTCTTCAGGGGCATGAATTCATTGTTTTAGATCTTTACACTCAGAACCAGTGAACCTCAAGGAGAATACATGATTCATTCGTAGAAGTGGTTTTATAAGGCAAGAAAAACTTGCTTAGTGAGATTATAAAAGAAATGCCTTATTTTTTTAGCCCAGTTGCCACTATTAGACTTGGACTTTTCTGTCACACCAATACCTTTCTCAGTTTCTCCTTCTTCTGGGTATTTTCTAACAGTAAAAAAAATCCTAAAAAGTGTTCGAAGTTGTTAACTATGGAAGTAAGCATGTGCCGTAGATTAGGGTGTGCCTGTTTACAAGGAGAGGTACATGGGAGGAGACTTGAGTTTATAAGGATTAAGGATGCAAGTTAGCTCCTTTGGCTTTGACAAAGAGATGGCTTAACTCCTACAAAAAGTGTTCCCAGCATTTCAAACTAAAGATTTCCACATCAGCTCAAACTAAAGATTTCCTTCTCTATTTCAAATTCTACAGCTATTAGATATCCTACTCTATTTCAAAATTCAAGATTCCTTCTGTATATCAAATTCTATATGCTAATCTTTAATACTTAAATTTTTCTTATAATGAGTATTTGAGCTGCTTGCAATTTGAAATAACAGGGCTTTTCCATAAATTTTTTTGAAAAAATTTCAGAATATAACGTAATTTTTTAAAAAGTGAAAAATGATACAATTTTTTTTTTCCAAAAAAAAAAAAAAAAGACCTTCACTATCTTTATCAGGTATCTAAGGCTATTAAGATTTGATGACATGGTGTGATAGTGACACAATGGAAGAGCCCAGCTTCATTAACTGCAGGCACCGAGTGTAGACATAGATATCAAATGATTTGTAATGTAATCAAGGAATCACCATGATAACTCAGGACAATCTTTTACTGGCATTTTAGAAAACATAACAAGTTTCCACTATTCGTTAGAGACAAAAGAATTAATAAAAGTTTTCTTGCATTTGCAGAAGAGAAACAGAGATTGCTACAGGCCTGTTTGATTTTAACCTCATGTGAGTGCAACGAACAAGCAGCATCCAAACAATACTATTTTGTTTCCATATCAAATGACTATTTATTCAAAAACAGGCTTAAAGTACCACAATGCATCACTGCCACAGTGCATTTGATTCAAGAAATAGCTATTTCCCTCAGAGCGCAAAGCTATAATTTGATAGACCACATGTAATGGTGATAGAAACTGGGAAACAAATGATGGAAACAGTTTCTTTGTTCAGGAATAATTTACCTAGTTCTTGCTCAAAAAATTGGAATCAACAACAGAAGTGGAAGTCAAATCCCTTCAACGTGATCATATTTGTGAAAATCATACCAAGAATTAACAAACAACAAACTCCTACATTATCAATGCAAGTCTAAGATGTTTCAACTAAAAACTAATTGCTGGACCTTCTATGAGAAGCTGAAAACCTTAATTCTCACTGCCTCAGCAAATGCAAAAATATGATCTACAGAGTAACACTTATCCATCAGTAACAAGATACAACAATTATAGTCATCCAATATGAACATCAAGCACAACAAACAAAGAACTAAGCATGCCAAGAAGCAGGTAACTCATAAGGTACTGCTTCTAGATGTAAAGACACAATTCAGTGTCCCTTAAATGCAACACTGTCAAATGATGCCCTGTGCTATTCACACCGACCAAGAGCAGTAAACTTAGTACTGCTCTACCTGAACAAGAGCAACAACATAATTAAGTACTTCTACCAAGGTATTAATCTGAGGCCCTTAGCATGCAAGTCTAACCAACACTATTTATTCATTCCTGATAACAAATTTGAACTTTTTATTTGATTAGAGAAAACAACAGGAACACAAAAGGGAATTTTCATCTGTTTTTTTTTTGCCACAAGATTAGCAACAAACATGAATCGGTATGGATACACCAGAAGAAATCACCCACCAATCTATGGCAGTCTATAACTTGAGAAGGAAACAACTAAAAATGCATCATATAACTCAACACCAGCATAAGAAAACTACTTTTTATAACCAGAGTCAAAATCCATTTAGAAATTGGTATGACTCAAGAACTGAGTATCATCAAATCAATTGCTGCATGACAGCAATATAATTCACAGAAATTGCATTATTTTCTTATCAATACAAATCAATTAACAGCCATTTAACATGAGAAAAAAAAATAAAGGAAATATAACATATGTAACAGGTTCTAACCTTCCACTATATATTTCTTACAATCCCTCAAATTGCTACAAAACATAGCACAAACACCATCAACCACTCAGGCAGTATAATGTGGTGCCCTAGCAGCCATACTAGCAACCTGAGCCTGCATCTGAATTGCCCTAACTTTCGCAGCAGTAGCCCGCAGGAAAAACTGCTCTCGCGACAGCAACCTAACATTCCTCAAATACTGATCAAACGGCACTACCCCTTCCTGGACTGCTTTATCAAGTGAATACATAACATCCTCAATCGCTAAATCTGCAGTAGTACACTCTAACATCTGTTTTGAAAGTAGATCAGTACACTCAAACACATTATCAACATCCACATTTCCTTTGGCTTTTGATTTCCCTTCATTTTCTCTCACCCAAACCTCTAAAACATCTGTATTCATCAAAACCACTTGTAATTGTGCCTCCAATCCCTCTTTCTCATCCTGCATTTCTTTAAGCCCCTTATTAATATCCTCCTCTCTCCTTCTCAACACGGCCTGCGCACTGAACAGCCCTTCCACCTCTGCTTCCCTGGCTTTTCTCAATTGTAACACATCTGCATGAACAGTATCAACAATTTTATTGATAGCATTCCTCTTATAAACCTCTGCAGCATCCTCCGTTGCTCCTCCACCACTGCTACTACCACCATAGGGTGACGGTGGGTAGGGAGGCCGAGTCATCGGACGCTGATACCCAGTGGGACCCACTGACCCAAAACTCGATGAATTCGACAAAGTTGATAAATTTGATGGATTAGAGGCATAATTGGGATTGGGGTTAGGATTAGGACTTGATTGGGGGCGACGCTGAGAGTATAAAGGAGGATCGCGACCAAACATAGCAGATAAGTCTCGAACTAAATCAACCAAATTAGAACTAGGGTAAATCCAATTCTGCAAATAAGGAACAGAAACTAACCCAGATGGATTAACATGAGGATGAGGCCGTTTAATGATCATGTCGCGTGTGGGATTCACATAAACGCAAGGCGGGTGGCGAGGGTAAGATTCCATGAGCCAGATGATGATGGGGATGTTATAAGTGACGCCTTGAAACGGCATGGGAATAGTGCCATCAGCTTGTAAAAGATTGACGGAACGACCATCGTTGTGTGTGAAAGTAGCGGTTTTAGGTTCGAGAGACGGGTAGGATGTGATCAAGGCAAGAAGCTGCTGCCGTATTAGCCATTTGGTGTCTTCTGTGTATGGTAGGGAAGATGGACCTCGCTGTGAGAGGACAGATGAGAGGAATTGTTGGGTTGCTTGGTGGCTCGGTGGTGGAGTTGCCGGAGGCACCATTGGGTCGATCGCCGATTACAGGGACGGGAAGAGAGAGCAGCGAAAGTATGATAATGAAAATGATTGAAGTTTTGGAAGACAGTTTTTAGTGTTGAGGGTAGCTTAGAAGGCCAAGTAATCGAGTTTTGCGCGTATGATATTTTTTCTTGGTTCCTTCAATTTTCCCTTTTCTTTTTTCTTAAAATTTTGAAGGGTTTAGTTCGCCGGTCTTAACATAACTTTGGATTATGATTTATTTTGCTATTAAATTTTTAATTTTTTTTTTAACTTAAAAATTTTATTTTTATTTTAAATTAAATCATTTCGAATATATCATATCAAATTTAATATATATGATAATAGAAAAAAATATATTTTAATATATTTATCATGTAAGTATCTCATTAAACGATCTAATTATTTTATGGGTTTCAAAAAATAAATTTTGTTAAAATTTTATTTTATGGAGTCATTAAAATGATTAAACTATTTAATGGAATGCTTATAAGGTAAATATATTAAAAATATATTTATTTCAACTTTCATGTATGTTAAATTTGATTGGATATATTCAAAATACTTCAACTTCAAACAAAAATAAAATTTTTAGGATTGAAATTTAAAAAATTAAAATTTTGATAACAAAATAAAATATGACCTAAAATTATAGTACCAATGGTGCAACAATTTTTTATCTATCAAAAAAATTTTGGATTCTTTTTTATGTACATTGCCATAATTATTCTAACAATTAATTTAAATGTGATAAAAATATTTTAATAATTAATTTAAAATTTTAATTTAACGTAACTATATATATAATTTGAATTTATATATATACATTAAATTAATTGTATAGACATTTTTTTCGTTTTTTGGTTTTGTTAAGTAGAACCGAAGTAATTATAATTTAGTAGAATATTGATAGTTTACACTAAAAAATAAAACATCAAATTAAATGAAAGAGCCTTTTACAACAATTCTTAAATTTTTTAATTTGAGATAATTACTATGTGTTCTCTGTGTTTTAGTCTATTATACTATTTCATCATGATATTTGAAAAAATATTTATTCATGTATGATATTTATAAAATCGTGTACTATTTCATCTCTAAAAAAAAATAATGAATATTAATTGTTATAAATATTAGAGATAAAGTAATATAATAAATCAAAATATAAGGACACACAATAATTATCCTTTTTAATTTTTAATATTAATAGTATCAATTATAATAATTATTTTTTTTATGTAAATTAACAGTTCAAGTGATGAATTTCCTATTAAAAAACATTATTTATAAAAAGATTATTTTAATTTTATATTAAATCAGATAATGAAAAAAAAATACAAATTTTTTTAAAACATTTAAAAAAAAAAAGTATCTTCTAATTTCAAGAAGAAGTAATTACCCTCCATTGATATTGATAATCTAGTTGTTGTAAAGTAAAGACCAAAGAGAGACAGAAAATTCACACTGTAACAGGACACGAGAAATGAGCTCTCAGCTATTAGCCCTCACTGCAACATCACCACCACCACCACTGCCATCATCATTGCCATTTCACTCAAAAACACACCGTTCTACTACTGCTACTACTACCCATACACATACACTCTCTCAGAGAGCCCACATCCCTTCTCACATATACAAGCACCCATCTGCAGTTCTATTAGAACTCTGCACTTCGATTAAAGAACTGCACCAAATCATCCCTCTTGTAATCAAGAACGGTTTCTACAACGAAGAGCTTTTCCAAACAAAGCTCATTAGTCTTTTCTGTAACTATGGTAGCTTAACAGAAGCAGCTCGTATTTTTGAACCAATTGAAAATAAATTAGAAGCCCTTTATCATACTATGCTTAAAGGGTATGCAAAGAAGTCATCTTTAGATTCTGCTTTGTCGTTCTTTTGCAGAATGAGACATGATAATGTTACACCTGTTGTTTATAATTTTACTTATTTGTTGAAACTTTGTGGTGATAATTCTGATCTTAGAAGAGGTAAAGAGATTCATGGACAATCGATTACTAGTGGGTTTGCTTCGAATTTGTTTGCTATGACTGGGGTTGTCAATCTGTATGCTAAATGTAGATTAATGGGTGATGCGTATAAAATGTTTGATAGGATGCCTGAGAGAGACTTGGTTTGTTGGAATACGATTATTTCTGGGTATGCGCAAAATGGGTTGGCTAAGGTGGCATTACAGTTGGTTCCAAGGATATTTGAGGAAGGACATAGGCCTGATTCAGTTACGATTGTTTCTATGTTGCCTGCCGTGGCAGATACCAAGTCATTGAAGATTGGGAAGGCAATTCACGGGTATGTCATTAGAACTGGGTTTGATTCACTTGTGAATATCTCAACTGCTTTGGTGGATATGTACTCAAAGTGTGATTCAGTGGAAACTGCTAGAGTGATTTTTTATGAGATGAGTTGTAGGACTGTTGTTACATGGAATTCAATGATCGATGGCTATGTCCAAAGTGGAGATCCTGAGGAAGCAATGGTGCTATTCAAGAAGATGATGGATGAAGGCTTTCAACCGACTGATGTTACTATTATGGAAGTTTTACATGCATGTGCTGATTTGGGTGATCTTGAGCATGGAATGTTTGTTCATAAACTAATGGATGACTTGAAACTTGGTACTAATATTTCTGTGATAAATTCCTTGATTTCCATGTATTCCAAATGTAAGAGAGTTGATATCGCTGCCAATTTGTTCAAAAACCTGCAGAATAGAACTCTTGTATCCTGGAATGCCATGATATTGGGTTATGCTCAAAATGGCTGTGTAAATGAGGCTTTAAATTCTTTTTGTGAGATGCAATCTCAAAATATAAAGCCGGATTCTTTCACAATGGTGAGTGTGATTCCAGCTCTAGCAGAATTATCAATTCCCCGTCAAGCAAAGTGGATTCATGGGCTTGTTATACGAAGGCTTTTGGATAACAATGTTTTTGTGATGACCGCTCTTGTTGACATGTATGCAAAATGTGGAGCTATTCATAGAGGAAGAGAGCTCTTTAACATGATGAGTGAAAGGCATGTGATAACCTGGAATGCTATGATAGATGCGTATGGAACACATGGGCTGGGCAAAGAAGCTGTACAGCTTTTTGTGGAAATGCAGAAGGAGGCCATCAAGCCAAATGATGTTACATTTCTCTGTGTTCTCTCTGCTTGCAGCCACTCAGGTTTGGTGGAAGAAGGGCGGCAATATTTTGCCAGCATGACGAAGGATTATGGACTTGAGCCCACGGCGGATCATTATGGAGCCATGGTTGACCTCCTTGGTCGAGCTGGCCTGCTCAATGAGGCTTGGGATTTCATTCAGCAGATGCCTGTTGAACCAGGGATGAGTATATATGGTGCAATGCTGGGTGCTTGCAAAATTCACAAGAATGTTGAGTTGGGGGAGAAGGCAGCATACAGACTATTTGAGTTGAATCCAGACCAGGGAGGGTATCATGTTTTGCTTGCTAACATATATGCCACAGCTTCAATGTGGGACAAAGTGGCTGAAGTTAGAAAAATGATGCAGAAGAAAGGGCTTCAGAAAACTCCTGGCTGCAGTTTAGTAGAATTAAGAAATGAGGTTCACAGTTTCTACTCTGGCAGTACAAGCCATCCCCAATCCAAGAAGATCTATGCTTTTCTGGAGACCCTAGTTGATAAGATTAAAGCTGCTGGTTACGTACCGGACACCAATTCAATCCATGACGTGGAAGATGATGTTAAGGAGCAGTTATTGAATACCCATAGTGAGAAATTGGCCATTGCCTTTGGGCTTCTGAATACTAGTGCAGGTACACCCATACACATTAGGAAGAATCTACGAGTATGTGGCGATTGTCATAGCGCAACAAAATACATTTCACTTGTAACTGGTAGGGAAATCATAGTGCGTGACATGCACAGGTTTCACCACTTTAAGAATGGAATCTGTTCTTGTGGAGATTATTGGTGAACTTGTCTTCTCACATGCTGGGATTCTTGAGTATATACAAGTATGTTTGGAGGCCAGGGGCCTAAGGCTCAGAGGGACTGATGCATTAAGTTTTCGGCATGCTTTCTTCCGGACTCTTTGGCGACATCTATCATGCCTAAACTGTTCACAATTGAAATTTTTGGCGACACAGCATAACACACATTTTTATTCTTCTCATGCAACTAGAAAGCCATTAATTAGTCTCAGGCTATTGACAGAGCTCATGTTGCAGAAGCAATTCAATTTTGAAATTAGTTAGGTATCTGTATTCTTAGCACAAGAAGTGCATAAATTGATCATGCATGTTTCTTCCTTGTATCTGTGTGGTAGAGCGGGCACATTGGATGCTTAGCTTGCACATCACTGACACGAAATGCACTACTTTATCACCCATTAAGCATACAATTTTATGCAGAATCCAAGTAGTTTTTGTATCTACTCTAAATGTAAGAGACATGCATTTTTAACGTTCTATATTTAAATATTAGATGATTAAAACATATCTTGAGTATTCAATATTGATAAATATATTTCACTGGTATGGTTGACTACATACACTAAACAAATTCAATATAATATATATAATGAAGTATATTCCTATCTTGTAAATTAATAAAAAGGACAAAAGTATAGTGGTTTGAGGTGGCACAATCGTGTCAAAAATTGGTTACAAATTAACTAGCTACTTTCCAAAGTGCGAAACAATGACTTGAAGCATTCTTGTATCATGTGGTTTTCTCCAGTAGCTAGATACTTTCTCCATGCTTCACCTGATCTTCTCCCGCAAAACCAAGTGCCTGACTAGAGATTCTGATATCTATGATCTCCACGAACGGGTAGGTATTTGGTAGCCGAAGGATGTTGTGCCTACAGCAATGGCTGTACAATCTCACTTTGAAGCTCGTGATGATCATGTTATATTGACCTCTTTCATTAAAACAGGTTCAACATGGCTCGAGGCTCTTTGCTTCTGCATCATGAACAGAGAAGGTGATGAAGATGAAGAAAAAGACACTCTAACCACACACCCTCCAACTTTTTGTATAAAAATGTTAGAAACCCATTACACACGGAATGGTCATTCTCCTGATCTCTCGAGTATGCCTTCTCCAAGTATTTTTTACTCACATTACATATAACTCATTACCAGATTCCATCAAGAAATCCAGAGGCAAGATGGTGTCCATAACACGAAATCCTAAGGACACTCTGGTGTCAATGTGGCATTTCTTCAACAAGAAGAGGACACCAGAGCAAGGATCCTTATCCATTTGACAAGGCCTTTGATAGTTTTCTGTAATGGTGTAGTTCCCTCGGGTCCTTTTTTTGAACATGTTTTGCCATACGGGCAGAAGAGCTTAAAGAAAATAGACAAGATTTTGTTTCTCAGGTACGAGGAGCTGAAAAGAGATCCAAAAGAGCAAGTAAAGCAACTGGCGTCATTTCTTGGAAGGCTATTTGCTGAGGACGAGGAGGCGGAAAAGGTGCACCTCCTCAGGAGGTACGATATCCAAAGGTTGAAGAACTTGGAGGTGAACAAAAAAGGTGTAGATTCTTTGGTTGAAATGCTGCACAGTGCATTCTTCAAGTGCGGTGTTGTTGTGGATTGGAAGAATCATCTCACTGCAGAAATGTCTGAGCATCGTGATGGGATCACTTGTACAAAACTTGAAGGTTCTGGCCTTGAACTGTAAGATTTGAGATTCTATTAAGGTCAAGTCTTAGAGATCTATTAATGTGATATGCAACAGGCTCTGCATCAACAAACTTCTACTTGCTGTCGTTATGTGCAGTAGAAAAGGCAATGAAGGTTCAATTTGCAAGTTGATGTGTGCCTCCTGAGTGGTTTGACATATGTTTTTCCTTCTTCAGGACTGTAATATGTAGATGTCAAGAGATATAGCTAACAATGTAATGCGAGTGATATCCTAAATCGAGCTATCATTAAAGAAACCGAGTAAATGAAATTGCAAATAATGCAATCAGATCATAATACGAACGAAGGTTGACGGCTGTAATCAACCATGACAGATCTATTTTAAGCCTACTGATACATCTATTAGAGCTGAGAAGTTAAACACGGAATGAAAATTCAGCTCTGCTCTTCACTAAGGTTAAACGCAGCCCCAAGCATCCAACATAAAATTCAAGTTTCATAGGAAATGGACAGGTCATGGTCTGCAAAGAACAACACTATAACAGACCTTTACCACTGATGAAAGTAATGACTAACAAAAATTGAAGTTTTGGACATTAACAGCTCTGTATAAACCAATTAGCACATTGAATGATGGTACCACAGGTAGAATTTGAGTAGCGCTATCCAAAATTAATAGAAGAGCAACGCCTAACCTCTGTAAAAAGATAAAGCAAGAAGAGATCAGATGACCTTATAGCAAGTGCTAGCTTCTCTCAAAAACGATGCAGTAAAGGAGCTGGTAAATGTCTCTACAATACCAGCTTCTAGCTTTAAATTTTCATCCTGAAATCATCTAGTATCTGTACATTCACCTTCAAACATCAATTAAGGTTTAATGTGTAAACATCCAACAAACAATTCTCTCACAATTTTGTGACCTATACACAAAGTGTCACTTCCACCACCAAAACTGTCGAAATAAATAAACCTTCCTCATCCGAGCATTATATGTCATGAAAGCTCTGGCTTTAATGGGGTCAGCATTAAGATATTCAAAAGCGTACATTTGTTTAGCCTCTTCTAAGCCATCAATCTCCATCACAGCATGTAATAATTCTGAGGCATTAATGGCAGTTTTGCTTTGCTCCATTGCATCAGCCAATCGACGAATGCTTGATGCCACCGCCAACATTGCATCTTGAAGAGCTTCAGATCCACGGGCTCGTTTCGGAAGTTGTCTAATGGGCTGTACCAGAGGAGGGTCCTGACTACCATCTGGGATACAATCTGGCGGTCCAGTATAGGATTCTGTTCCATCAGTCTCGCTCACATCTTCTGAACTTGGTGAAAGAAATGAAGGAGAATCTTCTTCAAAATTCTTTACTACATGACCTCCATCTTTCATCTTTGCCCAGCGACTAGGAGCTTGGTAATTTCCACAAACAATCTTCAGTTCATCATACATCTCAATCTGCTTACCCCGAATTCCTTTTGCATCAGGATGTGCCTGAAACATATTTAGAAAAAACAATTAAACAATTAAAATAAGGCATGACATACAAGAGATAAAATCTGCCTAAATAATAGATTAATAAAGACTTACAGCAATGTATCTCTTCCAAAGATCATCACTATCACACTCAATCATCTTCGTATTGGGATTCCACCTGAACCCATCTTGACTTAGCATATCTTTAATAACCTTGTACCGCTTCTTAATGGTCTTAAGACGATTAACAACTTTTTGATTGTTCAAGTTCAAATTAAAACGAGAGTTCACTGCAATACAAGCAGCAGTATATGCATTCTCATTAAAACATTTGTCTATTTTGTTTCCGTTTCTAGCCTGAATAGCAAGAGCTTCAATAAGGCACTTGTCCATGGCAATAGACCAAACCACATTTCTTCCTTTATGCTTCATCTCCCTTCTCTGTGCTTGCAAGTCATAGTGGTCCATTTACTGAGACATCAGAAAACAAGTAACTTTAAATATATTCTATGAACTGGAACAGAGTTAACCAAAATTTTAATACCACTAAAGAATAGCCTCCGCCTATCCATAATTAGAATGACTAATTTACAGTTCTTTAGTAATTACCAGGGGAAAAAAAAATTCAAAATCAGGTTTATGGAGACAAATCCAACCATGACCAAAGCATGAAAACAACAAGCTCAAAATATATACGTACATATGGAATTCTAATGGAAGACAAAAGAAAGAGAAATTCTTATTTAGATAACTAATATTGAGCTCGCAATGTTGTAAAATGGTTAAAAGAAAAGGCATCTTCATATTTACATGACTGCAAGGCAGCCAATGATTGACCATAAGAATAACAAACTATAGGAATCAATCTGTCAAAAGCTTTTGGAAAAAAATGAACAGAACATTTACAGAATGAATCCTGGAGAAACAGTAGTTAGCATTCTACACTTCAAATCTTTGCCTTAGATACTTGTCATTTAACTTGTTAAATCAAGAACAACACAAATTTTATTTGGTCACAAATAAAGAATCATCCTTTCCATCTAAAATCACCTATCTCAATTTCTTATCCTTACACCATAAAATTCTAAGTTTTTTTCTTTTGCAAACAAGATACCGACATTACTATTATGCTAGCATACACAAGTTTTCAAGTTGATCCTGTTATCCTGCAGCACAACTAAATCCACCAAAGGAACTAAACGGATGCACATAGTCACACATGATTAGAAGTAAGTTAATATGTTCACTAAATCAAACTTCAGTACTCAGAAGTAAATTCAAACATTGCATCATGCAAGTATTAGAGATTAAAAGTAAACTGAAACCTCAAAAAATAAATTATTAAATCGATATAAGCTCAAAGTTCAAAACTTTCAAAATTAATTCAGTTACCAAATGATCAAAAGTAACACAATCGAATATAAATGTCTATTCTTGATTAAAGTCTGAAGAGAAAAATAGACACCTGGGTGAAATTTGAGAGAGTAGCGGGAAGAGGTGATCTATCACCGATCAGATCGGTGACCGGAGGGTCGCCGGAGTAGAGGATCTAGCCGCTGAGACGATGAAAGACGCTAACTTTTAGACTTCATTTATCAAATTAAGACAAGAGTTAGGGTTTTCTTTTCATTCTTTCCTTTTTTTTTCTTTTTCCTTTTTTTTTTTTTCTCGTCAAAAAGAAAATAATGTAAAAATTTTCCCGAGCTGTAGCACTTTCTCGAAAACCAAACGCGTGGAGAGAAAAGTTTCAATTTTCTTGGGCATCATAAAATGACAGGTTTTTCAGGAATTATTATTGACGGACTTATTATTAACCGCCACGTAAGACATAAAAGACTTATTTCCAATTGCTGACTGCCACGTACCCAATAAATAAAGCTCCATGCATACGACAATGGCCACTTCAATCTAATTCTGAAATTTGTTAAAAAAAAATCTAATTCTGAAATTCTTACCAAAAATAATCTTAAATCAACCCAACACAACACAATCAGAAAAATAGAGATGAAGGATGGGATGACTCGGTTTGGAATCCATTATATACTATTAAGAAATTTTTAACTATTAAATCAAATCTCATCGATAATTTTAAAATTATTTACTCAAAAGTAAATACTTATTAAATTAATTATGTTCATAGATTTAAATAAAAAAAATGACATGTTATGATAAATTGTGTGCAAGAGCTTAAATAAATTAAACTTCAATAGCATTGCAAATTTTTAAAGAATATATATATACACAAACTACTCGAAGTTCAATTTACACAATTGAAAATATTTTTTTTTTTAACAAGAGAGTTAGTTTGAGATTGAATTCATTACTTATAATGTTTTGAAGTGAGTTTTTGCCATTTATCTATTGGCAATTGAAATTTATATTTGAGACTTTTCAAATTTAGAAATAATATTTTAACTTTAATCAATGAGTATGTCTCAAAAAATATATAATTAAACACACAAATTATATATATATATATATAACATAAATTTCAATGAAATGCATAATTGGAATATTATTTTTCTTTAAATCGATAAGAGTGAGAATTGAATACTATATTTTAAAGTGTCCTAAAAAAAAAAATATGTCATTCTGCTATTGTACCAGAATTTTTACGTAGAAGCTTGACCCAAAAGTGAATGCTGAACGGGAACCAAAGGGTTCCTAAAAATGTAAACGATTTTACAAATGTTGGCAGGAGATTACCACTTCCATGGATAAAGGAAAACCTAAAAACTCCGCAATCCTTCTCATGGATCCGGTCATATTTCAGGAACAGCAATTTGTCAGGATTTTCTTGCCTTTTTTTTACAATTCTCTACAACATGATTCCAAAATGGTCCAAGGCTATGAATTCCTTCGCAATACATCTCAGACGATTCCTCTAGTTTCCTTCGATATGTTGACGAGAACATGCCTAAGCGAGATGAACTGGTCCAAAGGGTTCCCGCATTAGTAAACAATTTTACAATTTGACTCATTAATGGAAGTTGGCAAGGTACAGTAAGGTGTATGTGTAGCAAATGTTCCTGGCTCAGGAAATAGTTTCAAGAGCAGGGCATCCATTGGTTTTTCAGGTAAACATCCAATTAGACAAAACGAACACGATTTTGAGGATTTGAAGTGAGCAAAGGGCTACGATTTGCTATCATATAAATAATAGTCATCA
This sequence comes from Mallotus nudiflorus, assembly GCA_947683625.1. NCBI lineage: Eukaryota > Viridiplantae > Streptophyta > Magnoliopsida > Malpighiales > Euphorbiaceae > Mallotus > Mallotus nudiflorus. The sequence goes on from CANTUR010000481.1 coordinate 60,601, forward strand.
ACCAATTCGTGCCTGATTTTGGTGAGCTGCGTGGAGGCTTTTCTAGAGGGAGAGTGCAGCTCTAATTGCAACAAAAGGATACCAAGTTAGTCTTTGTAAAGATGGAGAGAAGTTCCATTCCAGTTTTCCGTTTCTGGAAGAGTTGAAAGCAGTTCTTCGAAGTCAGCATCTTCTTTACTCAAAGTACAAGCAGAGGTCTTGTAAGTAGCAGCCTTTGTGTTCTCCATAACTATGGAATGATCAACCTGAAAAAGGTAAAAATCAAAACAAAAAGAATAGAAATGAGAAAGCAAATAGATGCGTGAGAGAAAAAGAAACTAAAAATGTCCGATATCTAATAATTAATACATGTGGTGATAAGCCAGTGAGGTGGAGATTTAATAGGCAACCTTTTGACGGTATCATGGGAAATATAATTTGAATTTTGTTGCTGTAGATTTATAAAATTAATTTTTATTTAATTTAAAAAATAATTGTATCCTGGTAAGAGTTTACGAAATATACTTAGGTTGTATAATCTTTCATTAATTTAAAAAAATACATTCGGTGCATAAAGAATTTTTACCTGCTAAAAATATTCACTATTAGACATATGAAGATGGATAGCTATAATGTAATAATAAAAATTAATTTATTCAAACTAATTCCTATAACTATGGGTGTAAAAGAGTCAAGCCACTTGCAAGCAGCTCGGTGTTTAATTCGATAAAAGTTTATTCGAGCTCATATACTGAATCTTATTTAATAAATAAATCGAATTCAAACTATATAAAACTCAACTCATGAAACCCGCAAAAAAGTTCGAATAGAAGTTAATGAGTCAGCTCGTTATTTTAATATTTATTAATTTAATTTTAGATATATAATATATAAATTTGTATTGTAAAAAATATTTTAAAAAATATATTATTAGAATAAATTATAATTTTTATTAAACATATTGTAATTTATTTAATAAATAATTTATTTTAAATTTTTGAATGTATAATTTTAATTTAAAGTTTATATTTTTTAAAATTTATTTAGACTCGTTTAAATTCGCGTGTAGCTCGTGAACATCATATAGGATAACAAACTCAGTTCGACTCATTTATAAACGAATCAAACCCAAACTAGCCAAAACTCGACTCGGCTCAATTACATAACCTCGACTAATTTTTGCAAGTGTAAACTCTTCTTTTCTTCTTTACTAAAAAAATAAATTTTTCTCTTAATTCTAACAATTATTGACAAGAGATTATAGTAATTTACTTTTGTACCATGTGATTTTACCATGAGATTATAATTGAAAGGTGAGTCAAATCAATTAATTATGATGTTGTCATGACCCAAATCGGGAATCATGACCGGTGTTAAAAAAATGAAGATTCTTTTGAATTCATAACTCGTAGCAATTCTTAAAAAAATGTAATAAATAAATAAATAAACACCAAAATTAAAATCTTAAATCAATATAAAAATAAATACTTAATATCATATCATAAGATAAAAATATTTTCATACAATATTCAAAGAAAGGTTTCTGACATGAGAATAACATTCTACATATACAAACAACTGAAGGAAGTTAGATCTCACTGAACGAATTATTATATTATATGTACATGCACCTCCTAATGTCATATGCAATCAAATATCAATATATATAATAAATATATACAAGCATTTCACACAGATATTGAAATCACCTTATATATAATAAATGTTGAAATGTTTATTTTTAGTAAATGATCAAATAGAACCATAATTATACGCAACCTCAACCAAAAATATATTTCTAGCCATACAGGCTCACTTATTTCCAAATTAATTCTCTTATTCCATTTTAGACAGTAAACTAGCCTCGAGAAACTAAGAAACTAAGTCAACCAAGCTCCAACAGTCTCACTGTCAGTGTGATTGGCCCCGAGACACTAGGTCAACCAAGCTCCAGCAACCACACTACTCAATCACATCAATCTCAGAAGAATCAATCAAATAAAAGTCACCTCAAGTGATTTAATAACTCAACCCTAAATCTATCACACCGGTACGTACACGGTCTTAGTGCCGCCCACTAAGTAGCACGTTCTATTGATATCCTTCAAATAAAATCGAATATACATATGGGAAAATAAATAATGCATAATTAAACATTTTAACATTCATAACAACAAAATAAACCATATATATACCAAAAATATACTAAATGTATTTCAAGTATATATATGCTATATATAATCAAAATCAACCACAAATATACCGAAAATAAACCATGAATATACCAAAAATATACTGAAAATATACCTAACATATACTAAAACATTTCATGTATAAATACATATTAAAAACATGAATACTCAATATCATACACTTTATATACAATGTATATATAAAATAATAACTCACAATTCTGCGCTCTTCGAGACTGACTTGATGGGTTCAGTCCAATAGGTCTCAGTCTCGGCGCAACTAGAAAATAAATAATATTAACAATTAGAATAAATCCCTAACTTATACTTCTAAAAGAGATTCGATCTAGGAATTCAAAAACTCAAACAAATACGAAAATTCAAAATCGACCCGACATCACGTTTTATGAGAATTCTACCAAAAATTCGGCAGAACCTTCTCTGTAAAACGGGTATCTCTCTACTAAAAAGTAGAGTCGATCCTGCAAGAAAAACACACTTCTAACATAGATTGCACAACACCTCAAGTTGGGACCCCAAACTATACAATTCCCAACCGAGGTTCACAAATCACCAAAAATACAATTAAAATAATAAATATATATAAAAATCATTAAATTCCACAAATATCCTCAAAATACCAAAATATAATATATTTAAACATTAAAACACCAAATACAATTATTACCACAATAATTAAATAAAAAAATCTCAAATAATAATATAATATTAATAAAAATCTAATTTTTCAATAATTCAATATAAAATAATAAAAATTCACTTTTATATACTCAAATAGCTTAAATATGCATTAAAAGTAATTAAAAATCCATTTAATCACCAAAATAGTAAATAATATATTATTTGAAAATAATTTTCAAAAATTAATATTAATTAGTTAAAAATAGTAAATAATTTACAAAATCATTTTAATACCCTATATAATTCTAAAATCATTTAAAACATATTATATAACTATAATTTTCACAAAATTACACAATTAACTCAATAATACAAAATATACATAATATAATTAATATTCTAAAAATTATATAAATTCACCAAAAATCATTTTAAAAATTCTAAAATTATTGACTCACATTACTAAAATAAATTCAACTAAATTTCCATTAAAAATAATTAATTAACATAATTATCAAAAATTCAATATTTAATATTAAAATAATAAAAAATTAACAAAAATTCAAATTAATTCAAAAAAATTCATAAGAAATATTTTTGAGAAGCTTGAGCTACAAAAAATAACATTTCTTAAGCAAGTTTGCATAAATCAAACATTATCAAGCTCAAAAAAATCAAAGACCCTAAATCACATAAATTAAAAATTGAAGATATCTAAAAATCTAGAGGATTTGAGCTCAAATGGAGCTCGGAAATGGACTCTCCGGATCAAGGACATTCAAAAGAGACTAGTTAGACGAGTTGGGGTGGCTGGAAGCTCACCGGTAAAAGGAAGCTCCCACTTTCGGCTTCTTCTTTGTTCGGCGGTCCCAACGGCGATAGGCAGCAAGGAGGTGGAGGAGGAAGGGAAGAGTTGATGGCAGCTAGTGGCAGAGGTTGGGGTGGTTCGACGGGCTGGATGGTGAGTGACCGAGAGAGGGAAAAAGAAGAATAATAATAAGAAGAAGAAAAAAAAAAGGAGAGAGGGTGAAGACTTTGACCTGAAAATTCCTGCTTTTTTACCTTTTTTTATTTAATTATGAAATTACTAAAATTTCTTCCATCAAATTTAATAATAATAATAATAATAATAATAATAATAATAATAAAAACAAAAACAATGATAATAATAAGAATGTTAACAATAATAATAATAATATTAATATTAATCCCATGTAAAAATAAATTATTTTACGTAAAAAAATTTCATAAAATAATTGCGTAAATAATATTAATAATTAACAATAACAATATTGTAATAACCCGAATTTTTTAAATTATTTTATTTTAAAATATGATATGCAGTGTTAATAATTTTAAAATTTATTTGATTATTTTACCATTTTGTGAATGATTATTATTGTTTTTACGTTTAATTAAAATTTTCTACGTAAATGTATATCTTTAAGTTTATTATTTCTGAAAATATTATTTTAATAATATTTAATTTGGTGCATTAATATTTTAATAAATTACATCATTTAAATGTAATTTAATGAGTTGATATATATATATATATATATTAGGATTAATATATGTGTGTGTATATATATACATATATGTGTGTATTTAAATGTGTGGTGTGAATTTTGTAAAAATATAATAATATATATTATATTATATAGTTTATTAAATATTTATTATATATATATATATATATACAAAAATATAAAAAAAAAAAAACCCCCCACATCTCCTTCTCTCTCGATCACTCTCTTCCCCCACCCTCACCGTCTGTTTCCTCCATTCACCGGCCATCAGAGCACCTCCCCTACCAGCTCACATTGCCGCCGCCTTCAACTTCCTTTTCTGGTGCCGGTGTCGCCATCTGCAACTCATTTTCGATCGAAGCTTCTCCTCCTCCGTTCTCCTCCATCTGGCCACCAAATTGAACGTTTCTGATGGCACTGAACTCATGGAGTTTCAAGGAAGAAGATTCCGAGCTCCTTTTGGCCGGAAAATGCATAGTGGTGAGATTTTGAACTCATTTTCATTTCGGCCATTCTTGGATTTTTATTTTTTTTTCGATTATTTTGCTTGATTCATGAGAAATTCCTTTACAAAAATTGTTCCCCTTAGCTTAATCTACATCCCTAAATTTTTATGTGATTTTTGGGAATTATTTTGATTTTTGTGAATTTATGATTATTTTATTATTTTCATAAATTAATTAAATAAATTATGAAATTGTGATTTTTGGTGTTATTGGTGGTTAATATAAATTTTAGGATTTAATTTATAATTTTTGTGTAATTTTTATAATTATTTTTAGTTTATGTTAGTTTTGGAAATATAGGTTAAATATATATTTAATTAGAAATAATTGGTTAATTAAGTGTATTTGTTGATTTTAATAAATAATATGTTGAGAAAATAATTTTTGTGTAATTATATAATTTTTATTGAATTTTTGAATATTTTTAGTATTTTATGTATATTTTTATATATTAGGAGTAATTTGATAGTAATTTTAGTTGAATATTAAATTTAATCGGATTTAATACTATTTGAGGTATAAAAATGATTTTTACAAATTATTTACTAATTTTAACTAATTAATACTATTTTTTAAAAATTATTTTCAAATTATATATAATATACTATTTTTGTAAATAAATGAATTTTTATTAATATTTGTAGAATTATCGAGAAAGTCGATTTTTAGTAATATTATATTATTAATTATGGTTTTTAAGTAATTATTAATAAATTAATTACTTTTGGTGTTTTAATACTTAAATTGCCATATTTTGATATTTAAAGGGTATTTTTAGTATTTATTGAATTTTAATATATTTTATTGTGTTATTGAACTTGTGTTTAACTGTGGACCTCGGTTGAGGAATTTCAGTAGTTCGGGATCCCAACCGAGGATTGTGAGAATTTTATATTTCGAAGTATACTTTTCTTGCAGGACTGACTCTATTTTTTAAGTAGAGAGATGTCCGTTTTACAAAGGAGGTTTTGTCGAATTTTCGATAGAATTCTCGTAAAACATGACATCGGGTCTAATTTCGATTTCGTATCTGTTTGTGTTTAGGAATTCTAGATCGAGTCTCTAGAAGCTTAAGTCAGATATATTCTAATGTCGTGATCGTTTTATTGTTTAGTTGTGTCGAGACCGAGGCCTAGCGGATCAGTCCCGTCAGACCAGTCTCGAGGAGCGCATCCCTGTGAGTTATTATGATATATATACATTGCTTTAGGTTGCATGTTTTAGAATTATATGTTTTAAATGTAAGATTTTTGCATAATTGCTTAAGTATATTTTAGGTATATTTTTAGTATGCTTTTGGTATATTTTAAAATAAATGCATGTTTTCTTTGTGATTTAATTTCAAATTATGTTTAAGTATCTTATTGGTTGATTTTGAGTATATTACATGATTTAATTGAATTTATTTTACGTATATGTAGCTGAAATATACTTAGTTTATTTTAGGTATATTTCCGGTATATATATGGTTTATTTGATCCTTTTGAATGGTTTTATACATTATTTTGTTACTCGAATGTATGTTTTATTTTAATGAAGGATATTGATAGAACGTGTTTCCTAGTGGGCAACACTAGGACCGTGTACGTACCGGTGCGATAGATTTAAGGTTGAGTGAGAATCATTTGTGGTATTATGATTGGATTAAAAATGATATGATTGATTTGATTGAGATGTGATGTGATTAGTGGTGTGATTGCTGGAGCTCAGTTGACCAAGTGTCTTGAGGCCAATCACACTGATAGTCAGACTGTTGGAGCTTGATCAACTTAGTGTCTCGGGGCCAATCTACTGTCTAATTGGATTAAGTGAATTTACTTGGAATTAAGTGAGCCAGTATGGTTAGAGTGTTTTTATGTGATATTTGAGGTTGCGATAACTTAGGGCTCTATTTGATCTTTCATAAACTGATGATTTTCAGTATTAAATATAAAAGGATTTTCTTTGCATCTTTATGTACTTGCCTGTATATATATTTATTATATATACTTTTAAATGTCTGTATTTGACATTTAGTTATGCGTGTATATATACCATAATAATTCACTCAGTGAGGTCTGACTCCTCTCCGTTAATGTTTTTATAGGAGAGTCCTCATCTTCAGACCTCAGCAGTAGACTTATCCACCGGATTTCTTCTGCTCTGGCCCTATTATGTAAATTACTTACTTAGTTATTATTTATTATACTCTAGAAAATTGCAGTAGTTATATTATGTATCAGTAGTGAGTTTATTTATTTTAATGTATAAGATTTTAATTCATATCTTTAATCTGAATAATGAACTAAATTATATTATGATATAAAAAGAGATTATCTATTTATGTTAAATTGAAATTTTATTTACGGCATATTTTAATTATTTATTGTTGTTTTATTTCTTAAGGCTTGCTATGGGTTCCGGATTCGAAAGAATTCTCGTTCCCTAGCGCCGGTCATGATCCACGGTTTGGGTCATGATAAATATACAATTAAAATTTAAAATTATTAATATTACATATCTGTAATATCCCGAGTTTTTAAATAATTTTAAAACTGCATAGGGATATGCAGTGTTAATAATTTATATATATATATTGATGATTATTTTCATGAGTTTGTTATTTATTAAGTCATTTTAATTATTTTTAAGTATTTTAAGATATTTACGTAAAATTTTATCGGGAATTTTATTTTCAGGGAAATTAAGACGTAAATAATTTAATATTAATTATTTGAAATATTTTTATAAATTTACATGAACTCATGCGTGATTTTAAAGTGTCAAATAAAATATATGTTTGTGCATGCATTTAAAGTCAAATTAGGTTTATTTTATCATTAAATTATATTATATAGTTTTTATGCTAATTAATTAAATGTGTGTATATATATATGCATATATGTGTATATATTATTAAAATATGTGTGTGGTGCATATTTATTGTGTGTACTATATTATATATTAAAATAATAAAGTGAGATAGATATATATATACATATAATATTATTACTAAAAATAAAGTTCAACTTATTTACGATTGTGCCATTACCTTCACCTTCTTCTTTTCGATCGTCCTCCTTCAGTTTTCGATGTCTGCAACTCGATTTTCTTCCAGTCACTGTGCCTTTCAGCCTTCCTCCTCCCTTGCCAACCAATTCCACCACTTGAAGCCTCCTTCTCCAGCGTGTTTTGACCGGATTTCTCAAAAGTTGCTGAAAATTGCTTCCCTCACCGATCGTCGACTTTCCGGCCACCAAACTCGATGCCACTGGTCTCTATCTCTTCCTTGTGCTCCAGTGAGTCCATTTCCAAGCTTTGTTTCACTTGAAATGGTCTAGATTTCCCTAGGTTTTGATTTTACATTTTTGGCCTATTAGGGTTTTCAATTTTTTTGAGCTTCGATTTAGTTGATCCATGTAATATTCCTTCACAAACATTGATCCTAGTAGCTTAATCTAGCTCTATGAATTTTATGGAATTTTTGGGAATTATTTTGATTTTAGTGAGTTTTTTATTATTTTATTAATATTTTCTAATTTTTGAAAATTAATTAATTAAATTATGAAATTGTGTTTTATGGTGTTTATAGGTGTTGAAATGCATTTTAGAAATTTATTTGTAATTTCTGTGAATTTTATATATTTATTTTGAATTTATTAAGTTTATGTAATTTTTGAAAAATTAGGTTAACTATGTGTTTTATTGAAATTAATTAGTTAATTGAGTATATTTATTGATATTATTGAATTATGTGTTGAGAAAATTAATTTTGAGTAATTATACTATTTTTGGTGAATTTTTTATTAATTTTAGTGAATTTACGAAACTAGGGGTATTTTGGTAATTTGACACTAAATTGGCTAAGAAATGTAATTAAATTGGTTTTATTAGTTATTTAAGGTATGAAAATGATTTCTAAAAATTATTTAGTATTTTTAACTAATTAAAAATATTTTTCGTAAATTATTTTCAAATTATATATAATATACAATTTTTCTAAATAAATGAGTTTTTATCGATTTTTAGTAAGTTTTAGGGTTAATTATGTAATTTGGATTTATAAAATGTATTTTGGTCAATATTTATGAACTTATTGAGAATTACCAATTTTTTTTATAATATTTTATTAAAATTAGGGTTTTTGTGTGTTTATCGGTTAAATAAGTATTTTTAGCGTTTAAATGTCTAATTTGTTACATTTTGAGTATTAAAAGGCATTTTCGGTATTTCTGTAATTATTCTGTGAATTGTGAACCTCGGTTGGTGAATTGTAGTTTGGAGTCCAACCGAAGGATTGTGAATTGTGTTTATTCGAAGTGTATTTCTTTGCAAGACCGGCTCTACTCTTTAAGTAGAGAGATGTCCGTTTTACAGGGGAGGTTCTACCTGATTTTTAGTAGAATTCTCATAAAACGTGATGTCCGGTTGAATTTCTATTCTAATTCTGTGTCTAAGATTCTAGATCGAGTCTTTAGAATTTTCAATAGATTTATTCTGATTTCCTATTATCATTTGTTTGTTTAGTTACACCGAGACCGAGGCCTAGTGGACCAGGCCGTCAGACCCGTCTCGAGGAGCACAATAACTATAAGTTGTTATTTTATATATATATGATTTAGAAATGTATGAATTATTTTAGTAAAGTATGCATAAATGATTTAAGTATTACTTAGGTTTATTTTTGGTATATTTTGATATATTTTAAACTATATGCATGTTTTATTAATGATTTATACTTAAAATGTTTTTAAGTATATTTCTAGTTCATTTTGTAATTAAATTGAATTTATTTGACGTATATATACTCGAATTATACTTGGTTTATTTTTGGTATATTTCTAGTATATATATGGTTTATGTTACTATTTTATTTAATATCATGCATTATTGATTTTATGAATGTATGTTTTATATTTAAATGAAGGATACCAATAGAACGTACTACTTAGTGGGCAACACTAGGACCGAGTACGTACCGGTACGCCGTTAGCATTTAGGCTATATTACTAATCTATTTATGGATATTGATCGGATTGATTTATTTGATGTGTGTGATGTGATTGAGAGTGTGATTGCTGGAGCTCAGTTGACCAAGTGTCTCCGGGCAAATCACACTAACAGTTAGATTGCTGGAGCTTGGTCGACTTAGTGTCTTGGGGCCAGTCTACTGTCCAAATGGAACAAGTGAATTTTTTTGGAATAAATGAGCCTGTATGGCTAGAGTGTTGTCTAATACTGTTTGAGGTTGCGGTTTTCTAGGGTTCTTGTCACGACCCAAAACAGAGGCCATGATCGGCGCTAGGGAACAGGAATTCTTTTGAATCCGGAACCCGTAGCAAGCCGAAAAATAAAAATAAAACATGCTAGTAATAATAACAGTATTAATGCAGCGGAAATAAAATCATAAATATCAAAAATAACGTTTACACCAAATGAATTTATCAAATCCTCATCTCATATATATAAATCTTTTAATACAAATCTAGTTCAAATTCTTAAAATATATAATTCATACAAATATAATACATAAAACCCACAATTTATTTACAACTACTGCAGTGTCTAGATTATAAAAATAAAACTCAAGACTCAGATAAGCAGTTTACATAAAGAAGCCGGGGCGAAAGAAATCCGGCGTACAGGCCTGCTACTGAGGTCTGAAGATTATGACTCTCCTGAAAAATAGTCAACGGAGGGGAGTCAGACCTCATTGAGTGAATTACTATAATATATATACATGCATACTAAATGACAATGCATACAATCAACAGTATATATCTAATATGTATATATACAGGCAAATACACACAGATGCAATAAAATCATTTTATATATTTCATTGAAAATCATCGTTTATGAAGGATCAAATAGAACCCTAGAAAAATCGCAACCTCAAAACAGTGTTAGACAATACTCTAGTCATATAGGCTCATTTATTCCAAATATATTCACTTGATCCATTTGGACAGTAGACTGGCCCCGAGAGACTAAGTCAACCGAGCTCCAGCAGTCTGACTGTCAGTGTGATTGGCCCCGAGACACTAGGTCAACCGAGCTCCAGCAATCACACCTCCAAACCATATCACACATCAGACAAATCAAATCCAATCAATATCCTCAAACTGGTTAGTAATATAGCCTAAATGCTATAAGCGTACCGGTACGTACTCGGTCCTAGTGCTTCCCACTAGGTAGCACGTTTTATCGATATCCTTCATTAAAATATAAAGCATACATTCATAAAAGTGAATGATGCATGAATAGAATAAAATAGCAACATAAACTGTATATATACTAGAAATATACCAAAAATAAACCAGGTATATTTCAAGTATATATATTTGTCAAATAAATCCAATATACTTACAAAATAAGCTAGAAATATATTCAAAAACATTTTAAGCATAAGTCATTCATAAGACATGCATATAGTTTAAAATATACAGAAAATAAACCAAAAATAAACTAAAAATAAACTTAAGTAATAATTAAACCATTTATGTATATTTAATCAAAATAAAACATACATTTCTAAATCATGCACCCTAAAGCATATATATATAGAATAGTAACTCACACTTAGTGCGTTCCTCGAGATAGGTCCGACGGGCCTGGTCCACTAGGCCTCAGTCTCAGCGCAACTAAACAAACAATAATAATAGACATCAGAATAAACCTAATAGAAAATTCTAGAAACTCAATCTAGAATATTAGACACAGAATCAGAATTAGGATTTGACCGGACATCACGTTTTACGAGAATTCTACCAAAAATTCGACAGAACCTCCCTTGTAAAACGGACATCTCTCTACTCAAAGAGTAGAGCCAGCCTTGCAAAGAAACACACTTCAAAAAACAAACACAAAAACACATCCATAACCCCTCGGTCGGACTCCAAACTACAGTCTACTGACCGGGGTCCACAATTCAGAGAACAATTATAAAAATACCAAAAATACCCTTATATCATAGAAATACATCTTATAAGTAGAAATTACATAATTAACCTTAAAACACAGTAAAAACCGATAAAAACTCATTTTATTAGAAAAATCTTATATTATATATATAATTAAAAATAATTCACGAAAAATAGTTTTAATTAATTAAAAATACTAAATAATTTGTAGAAATCATTTTTATACCTTAAATAACTATTCAAACCAATTTAATTATATTTTTAGTCAATTTAGGGTAAAATTACCAAAATGCCTTTACATATATAAATATACTAAAATTACTCCAAAAATTCACCAAAAATAGTATAATTATCCAAAATTAATTTTCTCCACATATTTATCAATAATATCAATAATTAAACTCAATTAACTAATTAATTTCAATTAAAAACACAATTAACCTAATTTTCCAAAATTACATAAACCTAAATAAATTCAAAATAAATACATAAAAATTCATAAAAATTCCAAATAAATTTATATAATTCATTTTAACAGCTATATTTATCATAAAACACAATTTCATAATTTAATTGATTAATTTTTGAAAATTAGAAAATAATATTAAAATATTCAAAAATACCCAAAAATCAAAATAAATTCCAAAAATTCTACAAAAATTCACACATGTAGATTAAGCTAAGGGGAACAACATTTGTTAAGGGATTTTTCATGAATCACAAAGAAAAACTCAAAAACATTCGAAAATCCAATATGGCCGAAATTGAAAAATTAAGAAAAACCATACCAAATCAAGTTTTAAGCTAAAAAAAAAGCTTGGAATCGTCTTCTATGGCTTCAGGGGAGTCCAACGACACCGGAATGAGGGAATTTGGTGGTCGGAATCGTGTGGTGTGAAGAAAATGAAACTTTCAGCCAAAAATGGAAGAAGACAAGCTGATCAGCGCCGGGGAAGACGACCGAAACGGTGGAGCTGCTGAAGAGGACGGTGGCACACCGAGAGGCACTCTGACAGTCGGTGATTGGAAGTTATAGACGGTGAGGGTGAGGATTGATGGAGGGAAGTCGGGGAAGGAAAGAAAAAAAATAAAAGGGGAAAGAAAAAAATGAATTATATATATATATATATATATATATATATATATATATATATATATATATATATATATATATATATATATATATATATATATATATATATTATGTCACGACCCAAAACAGGGGCCATGACCGGCGCTAGGGAACGGGAATTCTTTCGAATCCGGAACCCGTAGCAAGCCTAAAAATAAAATAAGCATGCAATAGTATAAACAATATATAATGCAGCGGAAATAAAAATCATAAATATCATAATAACAATTTCATTAACTGGATTTAATTTAAATCTCCACTCATCACATATATATAAATCTCTTAATTCAAATCCAGTTTAAATTCTTAAAATGTATCTCGCATAAATAAAATACATAAAATCCCACAATTTAATTCATAATTACTGCAGTGTCTAGATTATAAAAATAAGACTCAAGTAAGTAGTTTACACAAAGAAGCCGGGGCGGAAGAAATCCGGCTTATAGGCCTGCTACTGAGGTCTGAAGATGTTGACTCTCCTGAAAAATAGTCAACGGAGGGGAGTCAAACTTCATTGAGTGAATTACTATAATATATATACATACATACTAATTGACAATGCATACAATCAACAATATATATATATATATCTAATATATATACAGGCAAATACACACAGATGCAATAAAATCATTTTATATATATTTTATTGAAAATCATCTTTTATGAAGGATCACATAGAACCCTAGATATCGCAACCTCGGAAATAGTGTTAGACAACACTCTAGCCATACAGGCTCACTTATTCCAAATATATCCACTTAATCCATTTAGACAGTAGACTGGCCCCGAGACACTAAGTCAACCGAGTTCCAGCAGTCTGACTGCCAGTGTGATTGGCCCTGAGACACTTGATCAACCGAGCTCCAGCAATCATACCCCCAAACCATATCTCACACATTAAATAATCACATTCCATAAATATCCACAAATGGTTAGTAATATAGCCTAAATACTATAGGCGTACCGGTACGTACTCGGTCCTAGTGCTGCCCACTAGGTAGCATGTTCTATCGATATCCTTCATTGATAAATATAAAACATTCATTCATAAAAAATAAATGATGCATGAATTTAAATAAAATAACAATATAAACCATATATATACTGGAAATATACCAAAAGTAAACCAGGTATATTTCGAGTATATATATGTCAAATGAATCCAATCAAATTATAAATTAAATTAGAAATATATTTAAAAATATTTTAAATATGATTTACTAATAAAACATGCATAAAATTTAATATATACCAAAAATATACTTAAATACAAATCACATTATTTATGCATATTTAATCAAAATAGAACATATATCTCTAAATCATGCATCCTAAAGCATATATATATAGTATAGTAACTCACAAATTAGTGCGCTCCACGAGATGGGTCCGACGGGCCTGGTCCACTAGCCCTCGGTCTCGGTGCAACTAAACAAACAATAAATAACCGACATTAGAATAAACCTAACAGAAATCCTAGAATTCGATCTAGATTATTTAACACAGAATTGAGATTAGGGTTCGACCGGACATCACGTTTTACGAGAATTCTAACGAAAATTCGGCAGAACCTCCCCTGTAAAATGGACATCTCTCTACTCAAAGAGTAAAGCCGACCCTACAAAGAAACACACTTCGAAAAATAAGCTCAACACTCAAACACAACCCCTCGGTCGGACTCCAAACTACCGCCTACCGACCGGGGTCCACAATCACAGAATAATTCAGGAAATACCAAAAATATCCTTATAACATAGAAATTCATTTTATACGTAGAAATTACATAATTAACCTTTAAACACAGTAAAAATCGATAAAAATTCATTTTATTAGAAAAACCGTATATTATATATATAATTGAAAATAATTCACGAAAAATAGTTTTAATTAGTTAAAAATACCAAATAATTTGTAGAAATAATTTTTATACCTTAAATAACTATTAAAACCAATTAAATTACATTTTTAGCCAATTTAGGGTAAAATTACCAAAATACCCGTATATATATAAATATACTATAATTACTTCAAAAATTCACCAAAAATAGTATAATTGTCCAAAATTAATTTTCTCAACATATTTATCAATAATATCAATAATTAAACTCAATTATCCAATTAAATTCAATTAAAAACATAATTAACCCTAATTTCCCAAAATTACATAAACTTCAATAATTCAAAATAAATACCTAGAAATTCATAAAAATTCCAAATAAATCCCTATAATTCATTTCAACACCTAATTTAACCATAAAACACAATTTCATAATTTAAATAATCAATATCCGAAAATTAGAAAATAATATTAAAATATTCAAAAATACCCAAAAATTCAAACAATCTCCAAAAATTCCACAAAAATTCATACATGTAGATTAAGCTACTAGGATCATCATTTGTGAAGGGAGTTTTCATTAATCAAGCAATTCGAAGCTCAAAAGTAATTGAAAACCCTAATATGGCCGAATTGGAAAAATTCAAAACTAAGCAAATCAAGACCATTTAAGCTCAAAGCAAAACTAGAATCACACTCACCAATTCTCAAGGAGAAGAAAGAGACCGGCGGTGTTGGAAACGGTGGCCGGAATCGTGGTTGACGGCGAGGAGAAGAATTTCGGCAAAAAGAAGAAAAATCGCTCGCCGGCGCCGGGGAAGGAGGCTGCTGGCAGTGGGGAACAGCTGAGGATGACGGAGGAAAGCCGGGAGGCACATCGACGGTAGGGGAACGGAGTAGCAGCGGGAGGGGAAGGGTAGTCGCACGGGAAGGAAAAAGAAGAAGAAGAAGAAGAAAAAAAAAGAAAAGAAAAGAAAAAGAAAAAGAAAAAAAGAAAAAGGAAGAAAAAAATTTTAATAAAATATTTGAAAAAATTCCACATCCACACATGTAATTTAATATTTTAATAATTTAATAATAAATAAAAATAATTAAATAAAAATAAATTAATAAACAAATAATAAAATATTAGGGTATTATATATTAAACCCTAATTAAATATTGCACACATACACAGTGTTTAGTAATTTAAAAATACGTATGAGTTCATGCAAGTCCGAAAATATATTTAAAATAATTAATAATAAATTATTTACGTGAAAATTTTCCCGAAAATGCAAGTTCCGGAAAAATTTTACGTAAAGCACTGTAAATAATACACAATAATTAAAATAGGTTTTAAATACATATCAACTCATAAAAATATCATAATATATATACAAAAATTATTAACACTGCATATCCCGATACAGTGTAAAAATATTTAAAAACACGGGATATTACATATTATAATATCAATAATAGTTTAATAATTTATAATATAGTATATTAATATAAGACTTGGAAAAATTACCCACCACACACATATAATTTAAAAATTTAATAATTTATATACTAAATAAAAATAATTAAATAACAATAAAACTAATTAATAAATAGTAAAATATTAAGGTAATTAATTAAACCCTAATTAAATAAATAGACATATATATTTTATTTACTACTTTTTAAAAATATATATGAGCTCATGCAAATGTGTAAATCTACTTAAAATAATTGATAATAAATTATTTATGTGAAAATTTCCCCGAAAATAGAATTATCGGAAAAATTTTACGTAAAGTACTTAAAATAATTTACAATAATTAAAATAAGTTTTAAATATATATCAACTCGTAAAAATATCATAATTATATACAAAATTATTAACACTGCATATCCCGATGCAGTATTAAAATATTTAAAAAAACACGGGATATTACAGTTCTATTAGATCCTTCATAAAAAGTGATTTTCAGTAAAAATATATAAAATGATTTTGTTGCATCTATGTGTATTTGCTTGTATATATACTTATTATTTATATACTATTGACTGTGAGCATTGCCATTTAGTATGCATGTATATATACTATAACAATTCACTCAGTGAGGTCTGACTCCCCTCTGTTGATTATTTTTTAGGAGAGTCATCATCTTCAGACCTCAGTAGCAGACCCATACGCCGGATTTTTTCCGCCCCAGCTTCACTATGTAAACTGTTTACTTGAGTTTATTTTATAATCTAGACCCTGCAGTAGTTGTAAACAGTTGTGAGGTTCATGTATTATATTTTTGTGAGTTATGTATTTCAAAGATTTGAACTGGAATTTGTATTAAAAGATTATTTATATGAGATGAGGATGTTTAATTAATTTTATTGGCAGATTATTATTTTATTTATGTTATTATGATTATTACATATTTTTATTTTATTTTAAGTCTTGTTACGGGTTCCGGATTCAAAAGAATTCCCGTTCCCTAGCGCCGGTCATGACCCCTATTTTGGGTCATGACAATATCTCAACATAATATTATTTTATTTAAAATACTGGATCTTTACAGATGTGCTGAGTCATTTAGTTGTATAGTATGTTAAATTTGTCTAGCTTGCAAGCTTAATTCAAACTCGTCAAACATGAGTTTGAACTAGGCTCAAACCAAAATTTTAAAAATTTAATTAGTTTGAACTTGTGTGGAACTTGTTAATTGTTAAAAAAATTGAACCTTAACTTTTAAAAGTTTAATTCAGTTTGCTCAATTATATCACTATTTATACACTCTAATTACTTTAATTGCACAATATTATTTTTTGATAAATTGAAATGTCATATGACCTTACTATCACTATTTATACACTCTAATTACTTCTATTGCGCAACGTTTTTTTTTTAATAAATTGATAGGATGCCTCTAATATGTTATTACTTAACTATTCACTCACTGGTAATTATGGAACATTTTTTGAAAATTTGAATACTAAATTTTAGTTAGATCCACAATTTATGTGGAATACTTTTTTTTTTTTTGGACAATAAGAAATTATATAGCATTTCTTAATATTAATTAATACAATGAAGAGAGTAAGATTTATGTAATACAATAGAATGACAGTACTAAATATAGCGAGAAATCTTACTCTGAAAAGATACATCATCAATAAAAAGAAGAAAACAACATTAGAAATTAAAATAAAAATAACCATAATAACATTGGTATATCGGTGCTACAAAAAATATTCCAACATCCTCAGCAAACTAAGAAAGAACCCAACAAGAAGCCCATGAACTTTCATATTTGTAATAACCCTTGTTTTTAAATTATTTTATTATATATTGAGATATGCAGTGTTAATAAATTTAAAAGTTATATTTATTTATTTTATTATTTTGTGGTTAATAATTATTATTTTATGTTAAATTATATTTTCTACAAAAATATTTTATTTTGAAACTTATTATTTTAAACATTTAATTTGCATTATCTATATTTATTATTTCAGATAGTATTATTTTGATAATATTAATTTATGTGCATTATTATTATTTCTATTATTATTTTTATTAACTTACATTTTTT
The DNA here is from genome assembly GCA_947683625.1 of Mallotus nudiflorus. NCBI lineage: Eukaryota > Viridiplantae > Streptophyta > Magnoliopsida > Malpighiales > Euphorbiaceae > Mallotus > Mallotus nudiflorus. The sequence continues at coordinate 78,880 of CANTUR010000481.1, forward strand.
ATTTTATTATTCTATTATTATTTTTAATAATTTACATTACTTGTATTATTATTAAGTTATTTAATAAATATTGTGTATTTTATTAGTGCATGTGTGTGACATGTGTGAATGACTATATATATATATGTATATATATATATATATATATATATATATATATATATATATATATATATATATATAAAATGAAGAAGAAGCAGGACAGAAACACGCACACATAGAACTCACCTTCCTTTTCCGCATGCCACCGTCCGATTCTTCCCCTGTTGATGTGCCTCCCTTGCTTCTGGCCGACCACCACCTACTTCCCCGTCTTCCCCATCGCCGTTCGCACATCAGAGCGTCGCCGGCAACAGTAGAAACGATAACGACAGCAAAAGCTTCTCCTTCGCCATCAATCATTTTTCGGCCACCATTTCGAGCTCAGCCGGTCTCTTTCAACTCCTTGAGCTCCGGTGATCTCGATTCCAGGATCTGTTTGAGATTAAACCTGATCGTTTGTTAGTTTTCTCGATTTTTCAGTTTTGACCTATTATGTTTTTTATTTTTTTTAGTTGATTTTCAGTTGAATCTTGTAAACTCCCTTTACAAATGATGATTCTAGTAGCTTAATATTCTTGAAAATATTTTTTTTTTATAATTTTTGGAATTTATTTGAATTTTTGTTAATTTTTGAATATTTTATTATTATTTATTTAATTTTCATAAATTTATTTATTTAATTATAAATTTGGTTGATTTGGTGTTATTATTAGTTGTTATTAATTTTAGTGTTGAGAAAATAATTTTTGAGAATATTATATAATTTTTAAATATTTGATAATTAGGTTAAATATGTATTTTTGTTGAAATTATTGGTTAAATATGAGTTTTGGTTGATATTAGTATATTATATGTTAATAAAATAATTTTAATGATTTTATATAATTTTTGAGGAAATTATTTAGTATTATGTGTATTTTGAATTATTGGGTTAATTGTGAGTTTTTGTTAAAATTATAGTTAAATATTGTGTTTTAAATGGTTTTATAATTATTTAAGGTAATAAAATGATTTTTATAAATTATTTACTATTTTTAACTAATTATTGCTAATTTTTGAAAATTTATTTTCAAATAATATATTATTTACTAAATTGGTAATTAAATGGTTTTTAATTAATTTTAATATATATTTAGGCTAATTATGTTATTTGAATATATAAAGTGAATTTTCACTATTTTATATTGAATTATCGAGAAATTTGATTTTTAATAATATTATATTATTAGTTTGGGATTTTTACTTAATTATTGTGAAAATAATTATATTTAGTGTTTTAATATTCAATATGCTATATTTTGATATTTTGAGGATATTTATGACATTTATTGATTTTTAATATATTTATTATATTATTTGATTTTTTGGTGAAATTGTGGACTTTGATTGGGGAATTGTGTAGTTGGGGATCCCAACTGAAGGTGTTGATGTAATGACCCATATTTTTAAATTATTTTATTTTATAATGAGATATGCAGTGTTAATAAGATTTGGAAATGTCACGACCCAAATTAGGAGTCATGATCGGCGCTAGGGAACGAGAATTTTTTCGAATCTAGAATCCGTAGCAAGCCTTAGAAAATAAAATTATGCAATAAATAAATAAAAAGTACAATAGAATTAAAATTTTTTGAATCAGTATATAAAATAAATACTCCAAATCCTTTCATAAATAAATATATTCATACAATGTTCAGATACAACTCTCTGAGTATTAAATATTAAAATAAAATAATACTCTTCTGATACAATAACACTACTACTGCAGTTTCTAGAATACAAATCAGAGTTCAAAATATACATTTACATAAAATAGTCGGGACAGAAGAACATCAGCGAGGAACTCTACTACTAAGGTCTGATGATATAAGATCTCCTGAAAAAAATAATTGAGGGGGGTCAAACCTCACTAAGTGAATTATTATACTATATATACATGTAATCTAAACCATAACAATCAGGCATTCTTATATATATATATGTATATACACACATTTCATACAAATGTCAAACTCTACTTTTATAAATATAATAGATGCACAGAACATTTATTTTAATACATGAAGGATCAAATAGAACCCTATTAATTGCAACCTCAATCAATCATATCATCACTCTAGCCATATAGGCTCACTTAAATCCAAATAGATCACTTATTCCATTCTGGACAGTAGATTGGCCCTGAAACACTAAGTTAACCGAGCTCCAGCAGTCTGATTATCAGTGTGATTGGCCCCGAGACACTTAGTCAACCGAGCTCCAACAATCACACTCTCAATCACATCATATCTCAATCAAATCATAATCAATCAAATCATAATCACCACAATTAATTTCTCACTCATACCTAAATCTATCGCACCGGTATGTACACGGTCCTAGTGCTGCCCACTAGGAAGCACGTTCTATTGATATCCTTCATTTAAAATAAATCATTCATATGGTTAAATAAATAATGCAGAATAATAATCATAATGATAAAATAAACCATATATATACTAGAATTATACCTAAAATAAACTAAGTATATTTCGAGTGTATATATGTCAGATAAATTCAAATCAATTATAATATATACCAAAAATAAAACCATACATATACCGAAAATATACCTAAAATAAACTAAGTATATTTCAAGTATATATATGTAAATTAAATCTAAATAAATCATGAAATATACTAAAAAAATAATCCAATAGTATATTATAAACATGTTAAGTTTAAATCAACAATTAAACATGCATTTATTTAAGAATATACCTAAAATATACTAAAAATATACCTAATGTATACTAATAATTTAAATAAACAATTATAAATTGTCACGACCCAAAATAGGGGCCATGACCGGCGCTAGGGAACGGGAATTCTTTCGAATCCGGAACCCGTAGCAAGCCTAAAAATAAAATAAAACATACAATAACAATAATAACAACACTTATGTCACGACCCAAAACAGGGGCCATGACCGGCGCTAGGGAACAGGAATTCTTTCGAATCCGGAACCCGTAGCAAGCCTAAAAATAAAATAAATATGCAATAGTAATAATAACAATATTAAATGAAGCAGAAATAAAAATCATAAATATCACAATAGCATATGCACCAACTGGATTTAAATTAAATACGCATCTCATATATATATATATATATAAATCTTTTAATACAAATCCAGTTCAAATACATAATACAACATCTCTTTAAATATTTAATGACTACTGCAGTGTCTAGATAAAATAAATTCAAGACTCAGATAAGCAGTTTACACAAAGAAGTCGGGGCGGAAGAAATCCGGTGTATGGGCCTGCTACTGAGGTCTGAAGATGATGACTCTCCTGAAAAATTAGTCAACGGAGGGGAGTCAGACCTCACTGAGTAAATTACTATAATATATATACATGCATACTAAATGACAATGCATACAATCAACAATATATATATAATATGTATATACACAGGCAATACACACAGATGCAGTAAAATCATTTTATATATTTTTTATTAAAAATCACATTTTATAAAGGATCAAATAGAACCCTATGATATCGAAACCTCAATCAGTGTTAGACAACACTCTAGCCATAAGGCTCACTTATTCCAAAATATTCACTTATTCCATTTAGACAGTAGACTGGCCCCGAGACACTAAGTCGATCGAGCTCCAGCAGTCTAACTGTCAGTGTGATTGGCCCCGAGACACTTGGTCAACCGAGCTCCAGCAATCACACTTCCAAATCATATCTCACATATCAAATAATCATAACCAATCAATATCCACAAATAGGTTAGTAATATAGCCTATCTGCTATAAGCGTACCGGTACGTACTCGGTCCTAGTGCTGCCCACTAGGTAGCACGTTCTATTGATATCCTTCAATAATAAATATAAAACATTCATTCACAAATAGATGATGCATGAATTTAAATAAAATAACAATATAAACCACATATATATACTGGAAATATACCAAAAATAAACCAGGTATATTTCGAGTATATATACGTCAAATAAATCCAATCAAATTATAAATTAAGCTAGAACTATATTTAAAAATATTTTAAATATAATTTATTAACAAAACATGCATATAATTCAAATTATATAGGAAATAAACCAAAATAAACTAAAAATAAACTTAGATAATAATTGAATTATTCATGCATAAACAATCGAAATAAAACATATTTTTCTAAATCATGCACCCTAAACATATATAAATAATATAGTAACTCACACTTAGTGCGCTCCACGAGATGGGTCCGACAGGCCTGGTCCACTAGCCCTCGATCTCGGCGCAACTAAACAAAGAATAAATAACAGACATCAGAATAAACCTAACAGAAAATCCTAGAACTCGATCTAGAATATTAAACACAGAATTGAAATTAGTGTTCGATCGGACATCACGTTTTACGAGAATTCTACCAAAAATTTGATAGAACCTCCCCTGTAAAATGGACATCTCTCTACTCAAAGAGTAGAACCAATCCTGCAAGGAAACACACTTCGAAAATAGGCACAACAACTCATCCACAACCCCTCGGTCGGACTCCAAACTACAGTATACCGACCGGGATCCACAATCACAGAACAATTTCAGAAATACCAAAAATACCCTTATAACATAGAAATTCATTTTATACGTAGAAATTACATAATTAACCTTTAAACACAGTAAAAACCGATAAAAACTCATTTTATTAGAAAAACCGTATATTATATATATAATTGAAAATAATTCACGAAAAATAGTTTTAATTAGTTAAAAATACCAAATAATTTGTAGAAATCATTTTTATACCTTAAATAACTATTAAAACCAATTAAATTACATTTTTAGCCAATTTCAGGTAAAATTACCAAAATACCCCTATATATATAAATATACTAAAATTCATTCAAAAATTCACCAAAAATAGTATAATTATCCAAAATTAATTTTCTCAACATATTTATCAATAATATCAATAATTAAACTCAATTAACCAATTAATTTCAATTTAAAACACAATTAACCCTAATTTTCCAAAATTACATAAACTTAAATAATTCCAAATAAATACATAGAAATTCATAAAAATTCCAAATAAATTCCTATAATTCATTTCAACACCTATAATTATCATAAAACATAAATTCATAATTTAATTAATTAATTTCCGAAAATTAGAAAATAATATTAAAATATTCAAAAATACCCAAAAATCAAAATAATCTCCAAAAATTCCAAAAAAATTCAAACATGTAGATTAAGCTAAGGGGAACAACATTTGTGAAGTAATTTTTCATGAATCAATCAAATTGAATTTCAAAAAATTCAAGAACCCTAATGTGGCTGAAATCAAAAATTCAAAACATAAGCAAATCAAGACCATTTCAGCTCAAACCAAAGCTAGAATCACACTCACCGGAGCTCAAGGAGAAGAAATAGACTGGCGGTGTCAAAAATGGTGGTCGAAATCGCGAGGTGTGAAGAAATTGCAACTTTCGGCCAAAAATGGTTTCCTTGGCTTCACCGGCGCTGAAGAAGGAGATTGGGGGCGGCGGAGCAGCTGGCTAGGAAGGGTGGAGGTGTTGGTGGCACACCGACGGTAGGTGGTCGGGATTTGCAGCGGTGAGGGTTGATGGGGGACAGTTTCGGGAAGAAAAGAGGAAGAAGAAGAAAAGAAAAGAAAAAGAAAAGGAAAGAAAAAGAAAAAGAAAAAGAAAAAGAAAAGAAAAAAAAGAAAATAATTTTAATAAAATATTTGGGAAAATCACACACCACACACTTAATATTTAATATTTTTAAAATTTAATAATAAATAAAAACAATTAAATAACAATAAAATTAATAAACAAATAATAAAATATTAGGGTAATATTATTAAACCCTAATTAAATAAATAAGTACACATATACACAACGTTTAGTATTTTAAAAATATGTATGAGTTCATGCAAGTCCGTAAATATATTTAAAACAATTAATAGTAAATTATTTACGTGAAAATTTCCTCGAAAATGCAAGTCCCGAGAAAATTTTACGTAAAACACTTAAAATAATACACAATAATTAAAATAGGTTTTAAATACATATCAATCTCGTAAAAATATCATAATATATATAAAAAAATTATTAACACTGCATATCCCGATACAGTGTAAAAATATTTAAAAATACGGGATATTACAACTTAATCCAGCAAAAATAAAATCATAAATATCAAAATAATATCCATATCTCATATATAGATAAATCCTTTGATACAAGTCTCCGTTCAAATTCTCAAAATACATAACTCATACAAATATAATACATAAAACCCATTAATTAATTTACAACTACTGCAGTGTCTAGATTATAAAAATAAAACTCAAGACTCAGATAAGCAGTTTACATAAAGAAGTCGGGACGGAAGAAATCTGGCATATAGGCCTGCTATTGAGGTCTGAAGATGATGACTCTCCTGAAAAATAGTCAACGGAGGGGAGTCTGTAATATCCCGTGTTTTTAAAATATTTTTACACTGTACCGGGATATGCAGTGTTAATAATTTTTGTATATATTACGATATTTTCATGAGTTGATATATATTTAAAATTTATTTTTAATTATTGTGTATTATTTACAGTGCTTTACGTAAAATTTTCTCGGGACTTGCATTTTCGAAAAAATTTTCACGTAAATAATTTATTATTAATTATTTTAAATATATTTTCGGACTTGTATGAACCCATACGTATTTTTAAATTACTAAATAGAGCCTATGTATATAATTATTTATTTAATTAGGGTTTAGTATTTTACCCTAAAATTTTATTAATTAATTAATTATTTTATTGTTATTTAATTGTTTTTAATTAATATTAAATTTTAAAATAACAATATAAACCATATATATACTGGAAATATACCAAAAGTAAACCAGGTATATTTCGAGTATATATATGTCAAATAAATCCAATCAAATTACAAAATAAGCTAGAAATATATTTAAAAACATTTTAAACCTAATTTATGAGCAAAACATGCACATAATTTAAAATATACCGAAGATATACTAAAGATAAACCAAAATAAACTAATAATAAACTTAAGTAATCATTAAATCATTTATGCATATTTAATCAAAATAAAACATATATTTCTAAACTCATGCACCCTAAAGCATATATATATAAAATAGTAACTCACACTTAGTGCGCTCCTCGAGATAGGTCCGAAGAGCCTGGTCCACTAGGCTTCGGTCTCAGCGCAACTAAACAAACAATAAATAACGGACATCAGAATAAACCTAACAGAAAATCCTAGAAACTCGATCTAGAATATTGGACACATAATCAAAATTAGGGTTTGATCGAACATCACGTTTTACGAGAATTCTACCAAAAATTCGTAGAACCTCCCCTGTAAAACGAACATCTCTTTACTCAAAGAGTAGAGTCGGCCCTGCAAAGAAACACACTTCGAAAAACAAGCATAACAACTCATCCACAACCCCTCGGTCGGACTCCAAACTATAGTTTACCAACCGGGGTCCACAATCACAGAATAATATAAAAATACCAAAAATGTCCTTATATCACTGAAATATATTTTATATATAGAAATTACTTAATTAACCTTAAAACACATTAAAAACCGATAAAACTCATTTTATTAGAAAAATCGTATATTATATATATAATTGAAAATAATTCACGAAAAATAGTTTTTGTGATATCCCACATTGGTTGGGAAGGAGAACGAAGCACGCCTTATAAGGGTGTGGATACCTTCTCCCATTAGACGCGTTTTAAAACCGTGCGTTGCGGGCTGGGCCTGGGCAAAGTGGACAATATCTGATGCGGGTTGGTCTGGGCTGTTACAATGGTATCAGAGCCGGAGCCTGGATCGGTGTGCCAGCATGGACGCTGGGCCCTAAGGGGGGTGGATTGTGATATCCCACATCGGTTAGGAAGGAGAACGAAGAACGCCTTATAAGGGTGTGGATACCTTCTCCCATTAGACGTGTTTTAAAACCGTGCGCTGCGGGCTGGGCCTGGGCAAAGCGGATAATATCTGATGCGGGTTGGTCTGGGCTGTTACAATGGTATCAGAGCCGGAGCCCGGATCGGTGTGCCAGCGTGGACGCTGGGCCCTAAGGGGGGTGGATTGTGATATCCCACATCGGTTGGGAAGGAGAACGAAGCACGCCTTATAAGGGTGTGGATACCTTCTCCCATTAGATGCGTTTTAAAACTGTGCGCTACGGACTGGGCCTGGGCAAAGCGGACAATATCTGATGCGGGTTGGTCTGGGCTGTTACAATGGTATCAGAGCCAGAGCCGGTCGGAGCCGATTGAGTTAGAGCTCTCATCCCATTAGACGCGTTTTAAAATCGTGTGTTGCAGGCTAGGCCTGGGCAAAGTGGACAATATCTGATGCGGGTTGGTCTGGGCTGTTACAATGGTATCAGAGCCAGAGCCCGGATCGGTGTGCCAGCGTGGACGCTGGGCCCTAAGGGGGGTGGATTATGATATCCCACATCGGTTGGGAAGGAGAACGAAGCATGCCTTATAAGGTTGTGGATACCTTCTCCCATTAGATGCGTTTTAAAACCGTGCACTGCGGGCTGGGCCTGGGCAAAGCGGATAATATCTGATGCGGGTTGGTCTAGGCTATTACAGTTTTAATTAATTAAAAATACTAAATAATTTGCAGAAATCATTTTTATACCTTAAATAATTATTAAAACCAATTAAATTACATTTTTACCATTTTTGTGTAAAATTACCAAAATACCCCAATATATATAAATATACTAAAATTACTTCAAAAATTCACCAAAAATAATATAATTGCACAAAATTAATTTTCTCAACATATTTATCAATAATATCAATAATTAAACTCAATTAACCAATTAATTTCAATTAAAAACACAATTAACCTAATTTTCCAAAATTACATAAACCTAAATAAATTCAAAATAAATACATAGAAATTCATAAAAATTCCAAATAAATTTCTATAATTCATTTCAACAACTATATTTATCATAAAACACAATTTCATAATTTAATTAATTAATTTCAGAAAATTAGAAAATAATATTAAAATATTCAAAAATACCCAAAAATCAAAATAATCTCCAAAAATTCTAAAAAAATTCCAAAATTTAGATTAAGATACTAGGATTAACATTTTTGAAGGAATCTTTCATGAATCAATCAAATTTAAGTTCAAAAAAATTAAGAACCCTAAAATGGCCGAATTTGAAAAATCAAAACCTAAGAAAATCAAGACCATTTTAAGTGAAAAAAAATCTTGGAATCACACTCATTGGAGCTCAAGGAGAAGAAAGAGACCGACGGTGTCGAAAACGGTGGCCGGAAACGTCGTGAACGACGTTAGCTTCCACTTTCGGCTTTCTGGCCAAAAACGGCTGCCAGATGCCAGAAACAGCTGCAGCAGGCGGCGGCGAAGGCTGAGGAAGGAGGTAGGACGCTGAGAGGCACATTGACGATGAGAAATCGGGATGGCAGGCGGCGGAACGGTGATGGGGACGGTCGGGAGAGAGGAGGAAGAAGATGATGACAATTTTGTAAATAAACTAAACTTTTATTTTTGTTTTAATATTAAATATATATATGTATATATATATACTTTATACTATATATTAAAATAATATAAAATTACACACATTAAATATACACCACACACTTATAATTTAATATTTTAAAATTTAATACACCTAAAAATAATTAAATAATATTAAAACAAATTAATAAATAATAAAATATTAGGGTAATTAATTAAACCCTAATTAATTAAATAAATACACATATATACATTATTTAGTATTTTTAAAATATATATGAGTTCATGCAATTATGGAAATCTATTTAAAATAATTAATAGTAAATTATTTACATGAAAATTTCCCCGAAAATGCAAGTCTCAGGAAAATTTTACGTAAAATACTATAAATAATATATAATAATTAAAATAAGTTTTAAATACATATTAACTCGTAAAATATCATAAATATATATACAAAAATTATTAATACTGCATATTCCGATGCAGTATTAAAATATTTAAAAACACAGGATATTACATAAATAAACTTACATTTAAAACATGTATATGTACTAAAATATACTAAAAATAAACCTAATTATACCAAATCATATTCTAATTTAGATCATTGTTAAAAGCATATAATGAAAATGAAAAATCCTAAATCATGCATTCTATATGCAATGCATATATATATAATATAATAACTCACAGATTCATGTTCCACGAGACAGACTCGGTGGGCCTGATCCGTTAGACCTCGGTCTCAGCGTAGCTAGAAAAATAAAATAACATCAACAATTAGAATAAACTTCTAATTCTATGCTTCTAAGATTACTATAGAAAGATTCAATCAAAAATTCAAAACTAGACTCGGATTGATTGTTACGTTTTATGAGAAATCTACCGAAATTTTGGCAGAGTCTCCTCTGAAAAACGGACATCTCCCTACAAAAGTAGGGCTGATCCTGCACAGAAAACACACTTCTAAAATCACAAAACACAATACCTCAATTTGGGACCCTAAACTCCACAAATCCCCAACAAACAATATTAAATAGTAAAATAATAAAAATCATCAAGAACCCATAAAAATATTTAAAAACCTTTATTTTCCAATTAAAACATAAAAGTTAAATTTAAATAATATTTGATAATAAAAATTCATAAATGGAATAAAATTTCCATTTTACAATTAAATTAACATAAATTGCAAATAACATTTAAAATCACAATTTATCATCACAAAAATAATAAAACACAAATTTAATCTCAAAATAACAAATACACTTATTATTTACATAATATTCCCAAAATTATCACAATTTAACTTATAAGATCTCAAATATTATATAATATTAATAAAAATTCAATTTTACAATTATTCAACATAACATAATAAAGTTCACGTTTAATTGCTTAAATAGTTTAATTATATAATAAAATTAGTTTAAAACCCATTTTATTTCCAAAATAATATATAATATATTATTTGAAAACAATTTTTGAAAAATAGTATTAATTAGTTAAAAATAGTAATTAATGTGTAAAAATCATTTTAATACCTTAAATAATTATAAAATCAACTAAACATAATATTTAACTGTCACGACCCAAAACAGGGGCCATGACCGGCGCTAGGGAACGGGAATTCTTTCGAATCCGGAACCCGTAGCAAGCCTAAAAATAAAATAAAGCATGCCATAATAACAGTAACAGTATGATATGCAGCGGAAAATAAAAATCATAATATCATAATATCATCCATATCAACTGGATTTAAATTCAAAACTCATCTCATCACATAAATGCAAATCCAGTTTCAATATAATACATCTCTTTAAAATAAAGTACATAAAATCCAATACTTTAATTCACAACTACTGCAGTGTCTAGATAAAATAAATAAGACTCAAGTAGACAATATACATAAAGAAGCCGGGACGGAAGAAATCCGGCGTATCGACCTGCTACTGAGGTCTGAGGAAGTTGACTCTCCTGAAAAATAGTCAACGGAGGGGAGTCAGACCTCACTGAGTGAATTACTATAATATATATACATACACACTAAGTGATAATGCATACAGTCAACAGTATATATATAATATGTATATATACAGGCAAATTCATACAGATGCAGAAAAATCATTTTATATGTTTTATTGAAAATCATCTTTTATGAAGGATCTCATAGAACCCTAGAATATCGCAACCTCAGAAAATAGTGTTAAACAACACTCAAGCCACACAGGCTCACTTATTCCAAATATATCCACTTAATCCATTTAGACAGTAGACTGGCCCCGAGACACTAAGTCAACCGAGCTCCAGCAGTCTGACTGCCAGTGTGATTGGCCCCGAGACACTTGGTCAACCGAGCTCCAGCAATCACACCCAAACCACATCTCACATATCAATAATCATAATCAAATCAATATCCACAAATAAGTTAGTATATAGCCTAAATACTATAGGCGTACCTATAATATCCCGTGTTTTTAAAATATTTTTACACAGTACCGGGATATGCAGAGTTAATGATTTTTGTATTTTATATGATATTTTTACGAGTTGATATGTATTTTAGACCTATTTTAATTAATGTGTTTTATATACTGTGTTTTACGTAAAATTTTCCCGGGACTTGCATTTTCGGGAAAATTTTCACGTAAACGATTTATTATTTATTTATTTTAGATGTATTTACGGACTTGCATGAACTCATACATATTTTTAAATTATTAAATAAAGCCTGTGTGTGTATATGTATTTAATTAGGGTTTATTATTCCCTAATATTTTATTAAGTATTTAATTGTTTTAATTGTTATTTAATTAATTTTATTTGGTAAAAATTATTAAAATATTAATATTTTATGTGTGTGGTGTATATTTGATGTGTGTAATTTAATATTATTTTAATATATAGTATAAAGTATATATATATACATATATACATCAAAAATCAAAAAGTTTGCAAAAATTACCAAACTGCCCCCGAGCTTTTTCTTCTTCTTCTTCTTCTCCTACCCGCGCCCGACGACCACCACCCACCTCCACCGTCTGCAACTGCCGTTCCTTCACCGTCGGTGTGCCTCTCGGTGAGCCACCGTCGCCTCCAGCCGTTTTCCGCCGCCAGCAGCTCCCTTCCCCGGCGCCGGCGAGCTAGTTTTTCATTTTTGGCCGAAACTTGATCCTTCGCCGTTTCTCCCTCTTCCGGCCACCGTTTTCGATACCGCCGGTCTCTTTCTTCTCCTTGAGCTCCGGTGAGTGTGATTCTAGCTTTGGTTTGAGCTAAAATGGTCTAGAATTGCTTAGGTTTCGATTTGTAACTCTGCATATCCCGGTACTGTGTAAAAATATTTTAAAAACACGGGATATTACAGTCTCCCCCCCTTACAAGAATTCGTCCCTGAATTCCAGAAAACAAGATTACAGAATCAGGAAGGAAAGAGATACGGGTAAGAAGCTCGCATCTCAGCTTCAGTCTCCCACGTATGCTCTTCAACTCTGTCGCTATGCCACAAAACCTTGACCATCGGAATCTGCTTCGATCGCAACTGTCGAACTTGAAAATCAACGATCGCCACAGGTTCTTCCACAAATGTCAAATCTTCACTCACTTCTACACTGTCGGGCTGCAACACGTGTGAAGGATCCGAGATATACTTCCTCAACATCGAGATATGAAATACTGGATGCACCTGTGACATACTCGGAGGCAAATCCAACCGATTTGCAACAGTGCCAACTCTCTCCAGAATCTCAAACGGTCCAATGTATCTCGGTGCTAACTTACCCTTCCTGCCAAATCTCATCACACCCTTCATCGGAGATACTTTCAGAAAAACGAAATCTCCAACCTGAAACTCCACATCTCTGCGCCTAGGATCCGCATAACTCTTCTGTCTGCTAACTGCGATCTCTAATCTATGCTTGATCACGGTGACTTTCTCTGCAGCATCCTGAACCATCTCTGGTCCAGTCAAAGCTCTCTCCCCAATCTCATCCCAACTCAACGGGGATCTACACTTCCTTCCATACAACGCCTCATACGGTGCCATACCAATACTGCTATGGTAGCTGTTATTATATGCAAACTCAACAAGTGACAAATGATCATCCCAGCTACCTCCCAAATCCAAGACACACATCCTCAACATATCTTCCAGTGTCTGGATCGTCCTCTCAGACTGACCATCTGTCTGAGGATGAAAAGCAGTACTGAAATCCAACTTAGTGCCCATCGCTTCCTGCAACTTCTGCCAAAAATGAGAAGTGAACACTGAACCTCTATCTGACACAATGGACACAGGTACTCCATGTAGGCACACAATATGCTTCACATACAACTTCGCCAATCTAGCAACTGAATATGTGGCTTTCACAGGCAAGAAATGTGCAGACTTCGTCAATCTGTCTACAATCACCCAGATGGAATCGTATCCATCCTTGGAACGAGGTAAACCGACCACAAAATCCATAGCTATCCTTTCCCACTTCCACTCGGGAATAGGAAGAGGCTGAAGCTTCCCAGAAGGCTTCTGATGTTCGGCTTTCACTTGCTGACACGTCAAGCATTTAGCAACATAATCAGCAACATCCTTCTTCAATCCATCCCACCAGTATAGATCTCTGATACTGTGGTACATCTTAGTAACACCCGGATGAACGCTGTAAGCTGTAGAATGTGCTTCCTCTAAAATCTCTTCTCTCAAATCATCCACATCAGGAACACACAATCTACCACTGATCCACAACACACCATCATCATCGAGTGTGAAATCAGTGAACTTCCCTGCTCTGACATTCTCTGCAAGCTCTTCTAGAATAGGATCTCGGCTCTGAGCTGCTTTAATCCTATCCCTCAGTACAGATCGTACTTTAAACTGAGCTAACAGTCCACCTGATCTACTAATCTTCATCATCAAACCTTGATCCACCAACAAATGCAACTCTTGGATCAATGGTCTCCTCTCAACACTGATGTGAGCAAGACTACCTGAGGACTTCCTACTCAAGGCATCTGCTACCACATTAGCTTTACCCGGATGGTAAAGAATCTCGCAATCATAATCCTTCAACAGTTCCAACCATCTTCTCTGCCTCAAATTCAAATCTCGCTGCTGAAAAATGTACTTAAGGCTCTTGTGATCAGTAAATATTTCACAAGTCACCCCGTACAGATAATGTCTCCAAATCTTCAGAGCAAAGATCACTGCAGCCATCTCTAGGTCATGTGTAGGATAGTTCTGCTCATGCTTCTTCAACTGCCTCGAAGCATAGGCTATCACCCTTCCATTTTGCATCAACACACAACCAAGACCGATTCTAGAGGCATCACAGTAAACTGCGAACTTATCCACACTATTAGGCAAAGCTAATACTGGCGCTGTGGTCAACTTCTCCTTCAATAACTGAAAACTATTCTCACAAGCTTCTGACCACTCGAATCTAACATTCTTCTGAGTCAAGCGAGTCATAGGGGCTGCTATCCTGGAAAAATCTTGCACAAACCGCCTATAATACCCGGCTAAACCCAGAAAACTCCGAATCTCCGTAACTGAAGTAGGTCTAGGCCACTCAGATACTGCCTCAACCTTCTGTGGATCAACCTGAATACCTTCTTTAGACACTACGTGTCCAAGAAAAGAAACACTCTCCATCCAGAAATCACACTTCGAGAATTTAGCATAAAGCTGATGATCTCTCAGTGTCTGTAGTACAATCCTCAAATGATATACATGCTCTTCCATACTTCTCGAATATACTAGTATATCATCAATGAAGACTACTACAAACTGATCCACATACGGTCTGAATACTCGGTTCATCAGATCCATAAAAGCTGCTGGTGCATTAGTTAAACCAAAAGACATCACCAGAAACTCATAATGACCATATCTAGTGCGGAAAGCTGTCTTAGGAATATCGGATTCACTAATCCACAACTGATGATAACCCGACCTCAAGTCGACCTTAGAAAAGAACTATGCACCTTGTAACTGATCAAATAAATCATCTATCCTCGGGAGAGGATACTTGTTCTTCACCGTCACCTTATTCAACTCTCTGTAGTCAATGCACAGTCTCAGGGTACCATCCTTCTTCTTCACAAACAAGACTGGTGCACCCCAAGAGGAAACACTAGGTCTGATAAAACCTTTATCCAACAACTCTTGCAACTGCTCCTTCAACTCTCTCAACTCTGCAGGAGCCATACGATAGGGTGGCATAGATATAGGAGTAGTACCTGGAACCACATCTATACAGAACTCAATCTCTCTATGAGGTGGTAAACCTGGCAACTCCTCGGGAAAAACATCAGGAAACTCACAAGCAACAGGAACATCTGTGAGTGACAACTTCTCCACTGACGTATCCCTAACCAATGCCAAAAACCCCTGACAACCTTTCCTCAATAACTTCCTAGCAGAAATAGCAGAAATAAGATTCTGAGGTGCTGAACTCCTATCACCAACAAACTTAAACTCTACTTCACCAGGAATTCTGAAAATCACCTCCTTATTCCTGCAGTCTACCACGGTAAAGTGCTGAGATAACCAATCCATTCCCAAAATAACATCGAACTCCATCACATCCAACAAAATCAAATCAGCGAGTAATTCTCTATCTCCCACGAGAACTGGACAACCAGAAAGAACAATATCGGCGTCCAAAGAATCGCTCAGAGGAGTGGCAACAGACAAAGGAAAAGCCATCCTCGAAGCTTGCCAACAAGATTTAGAAGCAAAAACAGGAGAAACAAACGAATGCGTGGCACCCGGATCAAACAAAACCAAAGCATCCAGGTAACAAACAGAAAGAATACCTGCCACGACTGCATTAGATGCCTGAGCATCCTGCTGAGTCAGATGGAAAACTCTGGCTTGACCTCGACCTCCCTGCTGACTAGTAGAAGCCTGGCCAACACCTCTAGCACCTCCTCTAGTACCTCTACCACGACTCTGCTGTGGAACAAACTGAGTAGAACTCTGATGCTGGGCTGGTGGTAACTGAAATGGCACGGGTGCTGCACTAGCAATCGACTGCTGTGGGAATCACGGAATCTGCTGCTGCTGATATCCGGAATAAGGACATCATCTGGCAAAATGTCCTGTCTGTCCGCATCTGAAACATGTCAGTGGTGTCAGATAACACGGTCCCTGATGGACTCTACCACAAGTCTGACAAACACTGGTCGCTGATCCAGAACTACGACCACTGCTGCTGCTCGAAGCACCTGACCCAAATCTAAACGATCTACGCTGACCTCCACGGCCATGTCTACTGCTCCGATGCACTCGCTGCTGCTGTCTCTGACTCTGCTGAGTCGAACCTCGCTGCTGACTACTCGAACCAACATGAAAACTCGAATATGGAGTAGCCTGCGATCCACTCGATTGGACTCCTAGCTGGTAATAATCAGGCATCGCTCCCTGCCTAACTAACCTCAGCTCGATCTCCTTAGCTAGCTCAATCACGGACTCCAGAGTAAGACCTGCTGTAGGCATACCAGCAAAAGCAGAACCCAAACCAGTAACGTATGTAGTAACAGCGAAATACTGATCTCGCATCAGATCCTCAGCATATCTACCCAGACGAAGAAACTCTCGGGTATACTCCTCTACAGATCGATCTCCACGAGAAATACTGGTCAATCGGAGACGATAGCTCAAACGAAGAGGCTCTGGACAAAATCTCCTCATGAATCGCTCTCGAAACTGAGCCCATGTCATCGTCATCATATAGGGCTGGATCATCTGAATGAACCAATCTAAAGCTGGTCCCTCAACAGATAACTCGACGATCATAATCCTCTGGTACTCAGTATGAGCAGTCCGAGTCCTAGTCTCAATCGCATACAGAAAATCTAAAGGATCAGAAGTACCATCAAAAGCAATCCTGCCAACTCTGGCATAGAACAAAGCTGCCTCAGGGTCAGACATACCCTGCTGATAGGCAGGCTGAACAACTGGAGGAATAGGAATATCAAACTCAGGCTCAACAGGCTCCTCGTCCTGTAACTCTCTCTGCCTACGGCGACCTGCCGCTCCTCGAGGTCTACCTCTGCCACGACCTCTACGTCTAACTGGCGGCTCAGGAGGTAAAACCTCATCCTGAAAAGACTTATCATCCTCGGCCTCAACGACCGATGGAGCGACACGCGCTCGCCTCCTCATTCTGAAAAGACAAACGGAAAGATTCAGACAAAACAGACAACGGAGGAATAACGCTGAAAACTACAGCAAGGAATACTCATCAAGACATACTCGAACCTAATACACCGCAGTAGTCCAACAGAAAACACAACTTTAAAACTAGGGCCACAACTCACATAACTAAGCCCTGACATAGAACTCCACTCTGAAACGAACTTCGCTCTGATACCAACTTTGTCACGACCCAAAACAGGGGCCATGACCGGCGCTAGGGAACGGGAATTCTTTCGAATCCGGAACCCGTAGCAAGCCTAAAAATAAAATAAAGCATGCCATAATAACAGTAACAGTATGATATGCAGCGGAAAATAAAAATCATAATATCATAATATCATCCATATCAACTGGATTTAAATTCAAAACTCATCTCATCACATAAATGCAAATCCAGTTTCAATATAATACATCTCTTTAAAATAAAGTACATAAAATCCAATACTTTAATTCACAACTACTGCAGTGTCTAGATAAAATAAATAAGACTCAAGTAGACAATATACATAAAGAAGCCGGGGCGGAAGAAATCCGGCGTATCGACCTGCTACTGAGGTCTGAGGAAGTTGACTCTCCTGAAAAATAGTCAACGGAGGGGAGTCAGACCTCACTAAGTGAATTACTATAATATATATACATACACACTAAGTGATAATGCATACAGTCAACAGTATATATATAATATGTATATATACAGGCAAATTCATACAGATGCAGAAAAATCATTTTATATGTTTTATTGAAAATCATCTTTTATGAAGGATCACATAGAACCCTAGAATATCGCAACCTCAGAAAATAGTGTTAAACAACACTCAAGCCACACAGGCTCACTTATTCCAAATATATCCACTTAATCCATTTAGACAGTAGACTGGCCCCGAGACACTAAGTCAACCGAGCTCCAGCAGTCTGACTGCCAGTGTGATTGGCCCCGAGACACTTGGTCAACCGAGCTCCAGCAATCACACCCAAACCACATCTCACATATCAATAATCATAATAAAATCAATATCCACAAATAAGTTAGTATATAGCCTAAATACTATAGGCGTACCGGTACGTACTCGGTCCTAGTGCTGCCCACTAGGTAGCACGTTCTATTGATATCCTTCATCATTAATAATGTAAAACATTCATTCACAAAAACAAATGATGCATGAATGTAAATGAAATAACAATATAAACCATATATATACCGAAAATATACCAAACATAAACCAGGTATATTTTGAGTATATATATGTCAAATAAATCCAATCAATTCATGAATTAGACTAAAAATATATTTAAAAACATTTTAAATATATTTTATTAATAAAACATGTATATAATTTATTATATACCAAAAATATACCAAAAATATACTTGAATATAAATCACATTATTTATGCATATTCAGTCAAAATAAAACATGCATTTTCTAAATCATGCATCCTAAGCATATATATATAGTATAGTAACTCACCTAATGCGCTCCACGAGACAGGTCCGACGGGCCTGGTCCACTAGCCCTCGGTCTCGGCGCAACTAAACAAGAAATAAATAATCGACATCAGAATAAACCTAATAGAAATCCTAGAATTCAATCTAGAGTAGTAAACACAGAATCGAAAATTAGGGTTCGACTGGATATCACGTTTTACGAGAATTCTACCGAAAATCCGACAGAACCTCCCCTGTAAAACGGACATCTCTCTACTCAAAAGAGTAGAGCCGACCCTGCAAAGAAACACACTTCGAAAAACGAGCTCAACACAAATCCACAACCCCTCAGTCGGACTCCAGACTACAGTCTACCGACCGGGGTCCACAAACACAGAATAATTCCAGATATACCGAACATATCCTTAAATCACAGAAATACATTTTATACGTAGAAATTACATAATTAACCTTAAAACACTGTAAAAACCGATTAAAACTCATTTTATTAGAAAAACCGTATATTATATATATAATTGAAAATAATTCCCGAAAAATAGTTTTAATTAGTTAAAAATACTAAATAATTTGTAGAAATCATTTTTATACCTTAAATAAATATTAAAACCAATTAAATTACATTTTTAGACAATTTAGGGTAAAATTACCAAAATACCCCTATATATATAAATATACTTAAATTACTTCAAAAATTCACCAAAAATCATACAATTATCTAAAATTAATTTTCTCAACATATTTATCAATAATATCAATATTTAAACTCAATTAACCAATTAAATTCAATTTAAAACACAATTAACCTAATTTTCCAAAATCACCTAAACTTCAATAATTAAAAATAAATACTTAGAAATTCATAAAAATTCCAAATAAATTCCTATAATTCATTTAAACACCTAATTTAACCATAAACTCCAATTTCATAATTTAAATAATTAATTTCCGAAAATTAGAAAATAATATTAAAATATTCAAAAATACCCAAAAATCCAAACAATCTCCAAAAATTCTATAAAAATTCACACATGAAGATTAAGCTACTAGGAACAACATTTGTGAAGGAAGTTTCCATGAATCAATCAATTCGAAGCTCAAAAAAATTGAAAACCCTAATAGGCTGAAATTTACAAATCGAAACCTAAGCAATTCTAGACCATTTTAGCTCAAACCAAAGCTAGAATCACACTCACCGGAGCTCAAGGAGAAGAAAGAGACCGGCGGTGTTGAAAACGGTGGCCGGAAGAGGGAGAAACGGCGAAGGATCAAGTTTCGGCCAAAAATGGAAAACTAGCTCGCCGGCGCCGGGGAAGGGAGCTGCTGGCGGCGGAAAACGGCTGGAGGCGACGGTGGCTCACCGAGAGGCACACCGACGGTGAAGGAACGGCAGTTGCAGACGGTGGAGGTGGGTGGTGGTCGTCGGGCGCGGGTAGGAGAAGAAGAAGAAGAAGAAAAAGCTTGGGGGCAGTTTGGTAATTTTGCAAACTTTTTGATTTTTGATGTATATATGTATATATATATACTTTATACTATATATTAAAATAATATTAAATTACACACATCAAATATACACCACACACATAAAATATTAATATTTTAATAATTTTTACCAAATAAAATTAATTAAATAACAATTAAAACAATTAAATACTTAATAAAATATTAGGGAATAATAAACCCTAATTAAATACATATACACACACAGACTTTATTTAATAATTTAAAAATATGTATGAGTTCATGCAAGTCCGTAAATACATCTAAAATAATTAATAATAAATCGTTTACGTGAAAATTTCCCCGAAAATGCAAGTCCCGGGAAAATTTTACGTAAAACACTGTATATAAAACACATTAATTAAAATAGGTCTAAAATACATATCAACTCGTAAAAATATCATATAAAATACAGAAATCATTAACTCTGCATATCCCGGTACTGTGTAAAAATATTTTAAAAACACGGGATATTACATTAACTATAATTAACATAAAATTACACATTTATCCCTATAATATAAAATATCCAATATACTAAATAATTTCCTCAAAAATTATATAAAATTATTAAAATTATTTAATCATCATATAATATACTAATATCAACCAAAACACTTATTTAACCAATGATTTCTATAAAAATACATACTTAATCCAATAATTCCAAAATACACATAAATTGTATAAAATTCCATAAAAATTCCATAAATTCATAAAAATTATTTTATCAATAAATAACATTTTAATATCAACTCAAGCACACAATTAAACTTTAAATTCAACCAAAATACTCATTTAACTCAATTATCCAATATTTACATAAACTAAAAATATTCGTAAAAATTATATAATAGTCCTAAAAATTAATTTCTCAACACCAAAATTAATAACAATATATAATAACAATAATTTAACCAAATTCATAATTTATGTAATTTATTTTCGAAAATTCACTAAATAATAATAAAATATTCAAAAATACCCATTTATTGAAAATAATTTAGAAAAATAAACAAAAAATATATATGAGTAGATTGAGATGCATACTTCAACATTTCCAAAAGAAATAATCAATAAACAATCAAACTCAATCTTAAAAAAAATAAAAACCAAAATAGACATAAACTATAATTGAAGAAAACTCATAATCCAGATGTCGTGAGCTTGAACCGACTTGAGAATCGAGACGTACATGCCATGAAGAGTCTAATGAGACCAAGAACTCAACCTAAAATCACCAAAAAAAATTCGGTGCTACAGTGACTACCCACAGTTTCTTGTAAAAATCCGACGAACGGAGATCTCTGGAGGCGACGAGAAGGAAGAGGAGGAAAGTGGGGAGCTTGGTGGTGGTCCGTGGTGGTTGGCGGCATGCTGGTGAAGCTTTGGGAGTTGGCAATGGCGGAAGGCAAGAGAAGAAGAAAAGAAAAAGAAAAGAAAAAAGAAAAAAGAAATGGTGGGAAAGGAAAAAAAAATCTTGACCTGTAGTAATGCTTTTGACTCTTTATATATATATATATATATATATATATATATATATATATATATATATAATAACCACTTGTCACAATCACACACACACACACATATATATATACAACACATGGACCAAATACACACATGCACATGTTATTAACACAATATAATAATAATAATAATAATAATAATACCAATAAAATAATAACACTAATACTATTAAAAATAATAGCAATAAAATAATAATAATACTATTCAAAATAATAATAATGAAAATGAGTTTGAGTATTTTAAATAATAAAACTCACAAATTAATTATTTCACGTAAATAAAATATTTAGAATAAAATAAACGAATAATGTAAAAATTAATGATAATATATAGTTAAAATTTAAATTTTATTAACACTGTATATCTCAAAATAATATTATTATAATAATTTAAAATATTGGGTCATTACAGGAAATTTTATTGATTTATTTTTGTTATTTCTAATTAATTACTATTATTTTGTGTTTAATTAAATTTTCTATGTAAATATTTTATTTTAGAGACTTATTATTTCAAACATTAACTTATATTATTGCTTTATCAAATTTCATTATTATTTTGATATTATTATTTCTATTATTGTTTTATCAAATTTCACTGTTTATTTTGTTATTAAATTATTTTATTATTTGTATAGTTATTTTATATATATATATATATATATATATATATATATATATATATATTGTAATATCCCATGTTTTTAAATATTTTAATACTGTACCGGGATATGCAGTGTTAATAATTTTTGTATATATTACGATATTTTTACGAGTTGATATGTATTTAAAACCTATTTTAATTATTGTGTATTGTTTACAGTACTTTACGTAAAATTTTCCCGGGACTTGCATTTTCGGGGAAATTTTCACGTAAATAATTTATTATTAATTATTTTAAATATATTTTCGGATGTATTTTTAAATTACTAAATAAAGCCTATGTGTGTAATTATTTATTTAATTAGGGTTTAATATTACCCTAATATTTTATTATTTGTTTATTAATTTTATTGTTATTTAATTATTTTATTTATTATTAAATTGTAAATAATAATGTGTGGTGTGTGATTTTTCCCAATTATTTTATTAAAAAAAATTATTTTTTTTATTATTATTTATTTTTTTCCTTTTTCTTTTTCTTTCTTTTTCTTTTCTTTTTTTTTCTTTTCTTTTCTTTTCTTTTTCTTCTTCTTCCTTCTTTCTTCCCCGTGCCCGACCACTCCCTCACCACCAACCACCGTTTGTCACGTCGTTCCCCTACCGTCGGTGTGCCTCTCGGCTTGCCACCTTCATCCTCAGCCGTTCCCCGTCGCCAGCAGCTTTCTTCCCCGGCGCCGGCTACCCCATTTTCCTCATTTGGCCGAAACTTCCTCTCCTCGCCGTCGACCACGGTTCCGGCCACCGTTTTCGACACCGTCAGTCTCTTTATTCTCCTTAAGCTCTGGTGAGTGTAATTCTAGCTTTGGTTTGAGCTTAAATGGTCTTGATTTGCTTAGGTTTCGAATTTTCCATTTCGGCCATATTAGGGTTTTTGATTTTTTTGAGCTTCGAATTGATTGATTCATGAAAACTCCCTTCACAAATGTTGATCCTAGTAGCTTAATATTCATGTATGAATTTTTTTTGGAATTTTTTGAGATTAATTTGATTTTTGGGTATTTTTGAATATTTTAATATTATTTTCTAATTTTCGGAAACTAATTAATTAAATTATGAAATTGTATTTTATGGTTAAATTAGGTGTTGAAATGAATTATAGGAATTTATTTGGAATTTTTATGAATTTCTATGTATTTATTTTGAATTATTGAAGTTTATGTAATTTTGGGAAATTAGGGTTAATTATGTTTTTAATTGAATTTAATTGGATAATTGAGTTTAATTATTGATATTATTGATAAATATGTTGAGAAAATTAATTTTGGATAATTATACTATTTTTGGTGAATTTTTGAAGTAATTGTGGTATATTTATATATATAGGGGTATTTTGGTAATTTTACATAAAATTGGCTAAAAATGTAATTTAATTGGTTTTAATAGTTATTTAAGGTATAAAAATGATTTCTACAAATTATTTAGTATTTTTAACTAATTAAAACTATTTTTTGTGAATTATTTTCAATTATATATATAATATACGGTTTTTCTAATAAAATGAGTTTTTATCGGTTTTTAATGTGTTTAAAGGTTAATTATGTAATTTCTACGTATAAAATGAATTTCTATGTTATAAGGATATTTTTGGTATTTCTGGAATTGTTTTGTGTTTGTGGACCCGGGTCGGTAGATTATAGTCTGGAGTCCGACCGAGGGGTTGTGGTTGAGTGTTGAGCTTGTTTTCGAAGTGTGTTTCTTTGCAGGGTCGGCTCTACTCTTTTGAGTAGAGAGATGTCCATTTTTACAGGGGAGGTTCTGTCGAATTTTTAGTAGATTTCTCGTAAAACGTGATGTCCGGTCAAACCCTAATCTCAATTTTGTGTTAAATACTCTAGATCAAATTCTAGGATTTCTGTTAGGTTTATTCTAATGTCGGTTATTTATTACTTGTTTAGTTACGCCAAGACCAAGGGCTAGTGGACCAGGCCCCATCAAACCCATCTCGTGGAGCGCACTAGGGTGAGTTACTATACTATATATATATGCTTTAGGATGCATGATTTAGAAATATACGTTTTATTTTGATTAAATATGCATAAATAATGTGATTTGTATTTAAGTATATTTTTGGTATATATTAAATTATATGCATATTTTATTAATGAACCATGTTTAAAATGTTTTCAAATGTATCTTTAGTTTATTTTGTAATTTAACTGGATTTATTTGACGTATATATACTCGAAATATACCTGGTTTATTTGTGGTATATTTCTAGTATATATATGGTCTATGTTGTTATTTTATTGAAATTCATGCATCATTTATTTTTTTGAATGAATGTTTTATATTTATTAATGAAGGATATTGATAGAACGTGCTACTTAGTGGGCAGCACTAGAACCGAGTACGTACCGGTACGCCTATAGTATTTAGGCTATATTACTAACCTATTTATGGATATTGATTGATTATGATTATTTGATGTGTGAAATGTGATTTGGGTGTGATTGCTGGAGCTCGGTTGACCAAGTGTCTCGGGGCCAATCACACTGGCAGTCAGACTGCTGGAGCTCGATTGACTTAGTGTCTCGGGGCCAGTCTACTGTCCAAATGGATTAAGTGGATATATTTGGATTAAGTGAGCTTGAATGGCTAGAGTGTTGTCTAACACTGTTTTTGAGGTTGCGATATTCAAGGGTTCTATGCGATCCTTCATAAACTGTGATTTTCAATAAAAATATATAAAAAATGATTTTTCTGCATATATGTGAATTTGCATGTATATATTTACATATTATATATACTGTTGCCTATATGTATTGTCATTTAGCGTGTATGTATATATATTATAGTAATTCACTCAGTGAGGTCTGACTCCCCTCCGTTGATAATTTTTCAGGAGAGTCAACATCTTCAGACCTCAGTAGCAGGCCTATACGCTGAATTTCTTTCGCCCCGGCTTCCTTGTGTAAACTGCTTACTTGAGTCTATTTTTATAATCTAGACACTCCAGTAGTTGTAAATTAATTGTGGGATTTTATGTATTTTATTTAAAGAGATGTTGTATTATATTGAAACTGGATTTGTATTAAAAGATTTTATATCTATGTGATGAGTTGAGAATTAATTTAAATCCAGTGATGAAAATGTTATTATTATATTTGTGATTTGATTTATGATTTTTATTTCCACTGCATTTGATATTATTATTATTATTATTGCATGTTTTATTTTATTTTTAGGCTTGCTACGAGTTCTGGATTCGAAAGAATTCCCGTTCCCTAGCGCCGATCATGGCCCCTGTTTTGGGTCGTGACAAAGTTGGTATCAGAGCGGAGTTCTGTGTCAGGGCTTAGTTATGTGAGTCGTGGCCCTAGTTTTCAAGTGGTGTTTTCTGTTGAACTACTGCAGTGAATTAGGTTCGAGTATGTCTTGATAAGTATTTCTTACTTTAGTTTTCTGCGTTATTCCTTTGTTGTCTGTTTTGTCTGAATCTTTCCGTTTGCCTTTTCAAAATGAGGAGGCGAGCACATGTCGCTCCACCGGTCGTTAGAGCCGAGGATGATGAGTCTTTTCAGGATGAGGTTTTACCTCCTGAGCAGCCAGTTAGATGTAGAGGTCGTGGCAGAGGTAGACCTCGAGGAGCGACAGGTCACCGTAGGCAAAGAGAGTTACAGGATGAGGAGCCTGTAGAGCCTGAATTTGATGTTCCTGTTCCTCCAGTTGTTCAGCCTGTTCAGCCTGCCTATCAGCAGGGTATGTCTGACCCTGAGGCAGCTTTGTTCTATGCCCGAGTTGGCAGGATTGCTTTCGATGGTACTTCCGATCCGTTAGATTTTCTACATGCGATTGAGACTAGGACTCGGACTGCTCATACCGAGTACCAGCGGATCATGATCATCGAGTTATCTGTCGAGGGACCAGCCTTAAATTGGTTCATTCAGATGATCCAGCCTTACATGATGACGATGACCTGGGCTCAGTTTCGAGAGCGGTTTATGAGGAGATTCTGTCCAGAGCCTCTTCGTTTGAGCTATCGTCTTCGACTGACCAGTATTTCTCGTGGTGATCGATCTGTAGAGGAGTACACCCGAGAGTTTCTTCGTCTGGGTAGATATGCTGAGGATCTGATGCGAGATCAATACTTTGCAGTCACTACATACGTTTCTGGTTTGGGTTCTGCTTTTGCTGGTATGCCTACAACAAGCCTTACTCTCGAGTCTGTGATTGAGTTAGCCAAGGAGATTGAACTGAGGCTAGTTAGGCAGAGAGCAATGCCTGATTACTACCAGCTAGGAGTTCAGTCGAGTGGATTGCAGGCTACTCCATATTCAAATTTTCATGTTGGATCGAGTAGTTAGCAGCGAGGTCCGACTCAGCAGAGTCAAAGACAGCAGCAGCGAGTGCATCGTAGTAGTAGACATGGCTGTGGAGGTCAGCGTAGATCGTTCAGATTTGGATCAGGTGCTTCGAGCAGCAGCAGTGGTCGTAGTTCTGGATCAGCGACCAGTGTATGCCAGACTTGTGGTAGAGTCCATCAGGGACCGTGTTACCTGACACCACTGACATGCTTCAAATGCGGGCAGACAGGATATTTTGCCAGATCGTGTCTTTATTCTGGGTATCAGCAGCCGCAGATTCCATGATTCCCACAGCAGTCGATTGCTAGTGCTGCACCCGTGCCATTTCAGTTACCTCCAGCTCAGCATCAGAGTTCCACTCAGTTTGTCCCACAGCAGAGTCGTGGTAGAGGTACTAGAGGAGGTGCCAGAGGTGTTGGCCAGGCTTCTACCAGTCAGTAGGGAGGTCAAGGTCAAGCTAGAGTTTTCCATCTCACTCAGCAGGATGCTCAGGCATCTAATGCAGTCGTGGCAGGTATTGTTTCTATTTGTTACCTGGATGCTTGGGTTTTGTTTGATCCGGGTGCCACGCATTCGTTTGTTTCTCCTGTTTTTGCTTTTAAATCTTGTTGGTAAGCTTCGAGGATGGCTTTTCCTTTGTCCGTTGCCACTCCTCTGAGCGATTCCTTGGACACCGATATTGTTCTTTCTGGTTGTC
The DNA here is from genome assembly GCA_947683625.1 of Mallotus nudiflorus. Taxonomy (NCBI): domain Eukaryota; kingdom Viridiplantae; phylum Streptophyta; class Magnoliopsida; order Malpighiales; family Euphorbiaceae; genus Mallotus; species Mallotus nudiflorus. Next base: position 106,820 of record CANTUR010000481.1, read on the forward strand.
CAGTTCTCGTGGGAGATAGAGAATTACCCGCCGATTTGATTCTTTTGGATTTGATGGAGTTTGATGTTATTCTAGGAATGGATTGGTTATCTTAGTACTATGTTGTGGTAGATTGCAGGAATAAAGAGGTGACGTTCAGAATTCCTAATGAAGGAGAGTTTAAGTTTGTTGGTGATAGGAGTTCAGCACCTCAGAATCTTATTTCTGCTATTACGGCTAGGAAGTTGTTGAGGAAAGGATGTCAGGGATATTTGGCATTGGTCAGGGATACTTCAGTGGAGAAGTTGTCACTCACAGATGTTCCTGTTGCTTGTGAGTTTCCTGATGTTTTTCCCGAGGAGTTGCCAGGTTTACCACCTCACAGAGAGATTGAGTTCTGTATAGATGTGGTACCAGGTACTACTCCTATATCTATGCCACCCTACAGAATGGCTCCTGCAGAGTTAAAAGAGTTGAAGGAGCAGTTGCAAGAGTTATTGGATAAAGGTTTTATCAGACCTAGTGTTTCCCCTTGGGGTGCACCAGTCCTGTTTATAAAGAAGAAGGATGGTACCCTGAGACTGTGCATTGACTACCGAGAGCTTAATAAGGTGACAGTGAAGAACAAGTATCCTCTCCCGAGGATAGATGACTTGTTTGATCAACTTCAGGGTGTGCAGTTCTTTTTTAAGGTCGACTTGAGGTTGGGTTATCATCAGTTGTGGATTAGTGAAGCCGATGTTCCTAAGACAGCGTTCCGCACTAGATATGGCCATTATGAGTTTCTGGTGATGTCTTTTGGTTTGACTAATGCACCAGCAGCTTTTATGGACTTGATGAATAGGGTATTCAGACCGTATGTGGATCAGTTTATGGTAGTCTTCATTGATGATATACTGGTATATTCTAGGAGTATGGAAGAGCATGTATATCACTTGAGGATTGTACTACAGACATTGAGAGATCATCAGCTTTATGATAAATTCTCGAAGTGTGATTTCTGGATGGAGAGTGTTTCTTTTCTTGGACACGTAGTGTCTAAAGAAGGTATTCAGGTTGATCCACAGAAGGTTGAGGCAGTATCTGAGTGGCCTAGACCGACTTCTGTTTCTGAGATTCAGAGTTTTCTGGGTTTAGTTGGGTATTATAGGCGGTTTGTACAGGATTTTTCCAAAATTACAGCCCCTATGACTCGCTTGACTCAGAAGAATGTCAAATTCGAGTGGTCAGAAGCTTGTGAGAACAGTTTCCAGTTGTTGAAGGAGAAGTTGACCACAGCGCCAGTATTAGCTTTGCCTAATAGTGTGGATAAGTTCACAGTTTACTGTGATGCCTCTAGAATTGGTCTTGGTTGTGTACTGATGCAGAATGGAAGGGTGATAGCCTATGCTTCGAGGCAGTTGAAGAAGCATGAGCAGAACTATCCTACACATGACCTAGAGATGGCTGCAGTGATCTTTGCTTTGAAGATTTGGAGACATGACTTGTGAGATATTTACTGATCACAAGAGCCTTAAGTACATTTTCCAGCAGAGAGATTTGAATCTGAGGCAGAGGAGATGATTAGAATTGTTGAAGGATTATGATTGCGAGATCTTATATCATCCGGGGTAAAGCTAATGTGGTAGCAGATGCCTTGAGTAGGAAGTCCTCAGGTAGTCTTGCTCACATCAGTGTTGAGAGGAGACCATTGATCCAGGAGTTGCATCTGATGGTGGATCAAGGTCTAATAATGAAGCTTAGTAGATCAGGTGGGCTGCTTGCTCAGTTTAAAGTGCGATTTGTACTAAGGGATAGGATTAAAGCAGCTCAGAGCCGAGATCCCATTCTGAAAAAGCTTGAAAAGAATGTTCGAGGAGGGAAGTTCACTAATTTCACACTTGATGATGATGGTGTGTTGTGGATCAGTGGTAGATTGTGTGTTCCTGATGCGGATAATTTGAGAGAGGAAATTTTAGAGGAAGCACATTCTACAGCCTACAGCGTTCATCCGGGTGTTACTAAGATGTACCACAGTATTAGAGATTTATACTGGTGGGACGATTGAAGAAGGATGTCGCTGATTTTATTGTAAAGTGCTTGACGTGTCGGCAAGTGAAAGCCGAACATCAGAAGCCTTCTGGGAAGCTTCAGCCTCTTCCTATTCTCGAGTGGAAGTGGGAAAGGATAACTATGGATTTTGTGGTCGGTTTACCTCGTTCGAGGGATGTATACGATTCTATCTGGGTGATTGTAGACAGATTGACAAAGTCTGCACATTTCCTACCTATGAAAGCCACATATTCAGTTGCTAGATTGGCGAAGTTGTATGTGAAGCATATTGTATGCCTTCATGGAGTACCTTTGTCCATTGTGTCAGATAGAGGTTCAGTGTTTACTTCTCGTTTTTGGCAGAAGTTGCAGGAAGCGATGGGCACTAGGTTGGATTTCAGTACTGCTTTTCATCCTCAGACAGATGGCCAGTCTGAGAGGACGATCCAGACACTGGAAGATATGTTGAGGATGTGTGTCTTGGATTTGGGAGGTAGCTGGGATGATCATTTGTCGCTTGTTGAGTTTGCATATAATAACAGCTACCATAGCAGTATTGGTATGGCACCATATGAGGCGTTATATGGAAGGAAGTGTAGATCCTCATTGAGTTGGGATGAGATTGGTGAGAGAGCTTTGACTGGACCTGAGATGGTTCAGGATGCTGCAGAGAAAGTCGCCGTGATTAAACGAAGATTAGAGACCGCAGTTAGCAGACAGAAGAGTTATGCGGATCCTAGGCACAAAGATGTGGAGTTTCAGGTTGGAGATTTTTTTTTCTGAAAGTATCTCCGATGAAGGGTGTGATGAGATTTGGCAGGAAGGGTAAGTTAGCACCGAGATATATTGGACCGTTTGAGATTCTGGAGAGAGTTGGCACTGTTGCATATCGGTTGGATTTGCCTCCGAGTATGTCACAGGTGCATCCAGTATTTCATATCTCAATGTTAAGGAAGTATATCTCAGACCCTTCACACGTGTTGCAGCCTGACAGTGTAGAAGTGAGTGAAGATTTGACGTTTGTGGAAGAACCTGTGGCGATCGTTGATTTTCAAGTTCGACAGTTGCGATCGAAGCAGATTCCGATGGTCAAGGTTCTGTGGTGCAGCGATAGAGTTGAAGAGCATACGTGGGTGACTGAAGCTGAGATGCGAGCTTCTTACCCATATCTCTTTCCTTCTTGATCCTGTAATCTTTTCTTTCTGGAATTCGGGGACGAATTCTTGTAAGGGGGGAAGACTGTAATATCCCGTGTTTTTAAAATATTTTTACACTGTACCGGGATATGCAGTGTTAATAAATTTTGAATATATATACGATATTTTTACGAGTTGATGTGTATTTAAAACCTATTTTAAATACTGTGTTTTATTTACAGTGCTTTACGTAAAATTTTCCCGGGACTTTCATTTTCGGGGAAATTTTCACGTAAATAATTTATTATTAATTATTCTAAATATATTTTCAGACTTGCATGTACTCATACGTATTTTTAAAATACTAAATAAGGCCTATGTGTGTATATATTTATTTAATTAGGGTTTAATATATTACCCTAATATTTTATTATTTATTTATTAATTTATTGTTATTTAATTATTTTATTTATTATTAAATTATTAAAATATTAAATTTTATGTGTGTGGTGTATATTTAATGTGTGCAATTTTATATTATTTTAATATGTAGTGTAAAGTATATATATATACATATATACATTAAAAAAATTATCAAAATAATAAAGTTTAACTTATTTACAAAACTGCCCCTCCCTTCTCTTCTTCTTCTCCGGACGCGACCCCCACCTCCACCGTCTGTAACTTCCGTTCGCCGCCGTTCAGAGTGCCTCTCGGTGAGCCACCTTCGTCCCCAGCCATTCCCCGCCGCCAGCAGCTCCCTTTCCCGTCGAGTTTGGCCGGAAATAGCTTGAGAGGCCGAAAGTCGAGCTTCACGCCGTTCTCCCTCTTACAACCACCATTTTCGACACCGCCGATTTCTTTCTTCTCCTTGAGCTCCGGTGAGTGTGATTCTAGCTTTGGTTTGAGCTGAAATGGTTTAGATTTGCTTAGGTTTCGATTTTTCCAATTCGGTCACATTAGGGTTTTTGATTTTTTTTAAGCTTCGAATTGATTGATTCATGAAAAATCCCTTCACAAATGTTTATCCTAGTAGCTTAATCTACATGTATGAATTTTTGTGGAATTTTTGGAGATTGTTTGGATTTTTGGGTATTTTTGAATATTTTAATATTATTTTCTAATTTTCGGAAATTAATTATTTAAATTATGAAATTGTGTTTTATGGTTAAATTAGGTGTTGAAATGAATTATAGGAATTTATTTGGAATTTTTATGAATTTCTAAGTATTTATTTTGAATTATTAAAGTTTATGTAATTTTGGAAAACTAGGGTTAAATGTGTTTTTATTTGAAATTAATTGGTTAATTGAGTTTAATTATTGATATTATTGATAAATATGCTGAGAAAATTAATTTTGGATAATTTTATAATTTTTGGTGAATTTTTGAAGTAATTTTAGTATATTTATATATATATGGGTATTTTGGTAATTTTACCCTAAATTGGCTAAAAATGTAATTTAATTGGTTTTAATAGTTATTTAAGGTATAAAAATGATTTCTATAAGTTATTTGGTATTTTTAACTAATTAAAACTATTTTTCGTGAATTATTTTCAATTATATATATAATACACGGTTTTTCTAATAAAATGAGTTTTTATCGATTTTTACAGAGTTTTAAGGTTAATTATGTAATTTCTACTTATAAAATGAATTTCTATGTTATAAGGATATTTTTGGTATTTCCTGAATTGTTCTGTATTTGTGGACCCCAGTCGGTAGATTGTAGTCTGGAGTCCGACCGAGGGGTTGTGGTTGAGTGTTGAGCTTGTTTTTCGAAGTGTATTTCTTTGCAGGGTCGGCTCTACTCTTTTGAGTAGAGAGATATCCGTTTTACAGGGGAGGTTCTGTCGGATTTTCGATAGAATTCTCGTAAAACGTGATATCCGGTCGAACCCTAATTTCTGATATGTGTTTAATACTCTAGATCGAATTCTAGGATTTCTGTTAGGATTATTCTAATGTCTGTCATTATTGTTTGTTTAGTTGCGCCGAGACCGAGGGCTAGTGGACCAGGCCCATCGGACCCGTCTCGTGGAGCGCACTAGGTGAGTTACTATACTATATATATATGCTTAGGATGCATGATTTAAAAATATATATTTTATTTCGTTTAAAATGCATAAATAATGTGATTTATATTTAAGTATATTTTTGGTTTATTTTTGGTATATATTAAATTATATGCATGTTTTGTAAATAAAATATATTTAAAATGTTTTTAAATATATTTCTAGCTTAAGTTATAATTTGATTGAATTCATTTGACATATATATACTCGAAATATACCTGGTTTACTTTTGGTATATTTCCGTTATATATATGGTTTATATTGTTATTTCAATTAACTTCATGGATCATTTAATTGTGAATGAATGTTTTATATTTATTGATGAAGTATATCGATAGAACGTGCTACCTAGTGGGCAGCACTAGGACCGAGTACGTACCGGTACGCCTATAGTATTTAGGCTATATTACTAACTTATTTGTGGATATTGATTGGCTATGATTATTTGATGTGTGAGATGTGATTTGGGTGTGATTGCTGGAGCTCGGTTGACCAAGTGTCTCGGGGCCAATCACACAGGCAGTCACACTGCTGGAGCTCAGTTGACTTAGTGTCTTGGGGCCAGTTTACTGTCTAAATGGAATAAGTGGATATATTTGGAATAAGTGAGCCTGTATGGCTAGAGTGTTGTCTAACACTATTTCCGAGGTTGCGATATCATAGGGTTCTATTTGATCCTTCATAAAAGATGATTTTCAGATAAAATATATAAAAATGATTTTACTGCATCTGTATGTATTTGCCTGTATATATACATATTAGATATATACCGTTGACTGTATGCATTGTCATTTAGTATGCATGTATATATATTATAGTAATTCACTCAGTGAGGTCTGACTCCCCTCCGTTGACTATTTTTCAGGAGAGTCAACATCTTCAGACCTCAGTAGCAGGTCGATACGCCAGATTTCTTCCGCCCCGGCTTCTTTGTGTAAATTATTTACTTGAGTCTTATTTTTATAATCTAGACACTGCAGTAGTTTAAAGTGTGGGATTTCATGTATTTTATTTAAAGAGATGTATTATATTGAAACTGGATTTGTATTTAAAGATATATATGTGATGAGTTAAGAATTGATTTAAATCCAGTGATGAGAATGTTATTATTATATTTATGATTTTTATTTCCGCTACATATATATTACTGTTATTGTTATTATTGCATGTTTTATTTTATTTTTAGGCTTGCTACGGGTTCCGGATTCGAAAGAATTCCCGTTCCCTAGCGCCGATCATGGCCCCTGTTTTGGGTCGTGACAAGTGCAAACCTGTGAGTTGTTATTTTATGTATACATTGCATTTAGGTTGCATGTTTTAGCACATATACATGTTTCAAATGTATATTTACTCATAATTGTTTTATTAAATGATTAGTATACTTTAGGTATATTTTTAATATATTTTAGGTATATTCCTAAGTAAATGCATGTTATAATACCAATTTATATTTAAATTGTTTTTAAGTATATTAATGGTTTATTTTTGGTATATTTTATGATTGATTTGAATTTATTTGATATATATATACCCGAAATATACTTAGTTTATTTTAGGTATATTTCTGGTATATATATGGTTTATTTTGTCATTTTGAATGATATTATGCATTATTTATTTTTTTGCATAAATGACTTATTTTAAATGAAGGATATCGATAGAACATGCTACCTAGTGGCCAGTATTAGGACTGTGTACTTACCGGTATGATAGATTTAGGGTTGAGTGAGAATCATTTGTGGTATTATGATTTGATTAATTGATTTGAGATTGATGTGATGTGATTGATAATGTGATTGCTAGAGCTCGATTGACTAAGTGTCTCGGGCCCAATCACACTAACAGTCTGTAATATCCCGAATTTTTAAATATTTTAATACTGCATCGGGATATGTAGTGTTAATAATTTTGTATATAATTATGATATTTTTATGAGTTGATATATATTTAAAACTTATTTTAATTATTGTATATTATTTTAAGTATTTTACGTAAAATTTTTCCGGGACTTGTATTTTCGGGAAAATTTTCACGTAAACAATTTACTATTAATTATTTTAATTAGATTTACGCATTTGCATGAACTCATATATATTTTTAAAGTACTAAATAACGTATATATGTGTATTTATTTAATTAGGGTTCAATTAATTACCCTAATATTTTACTATTTATTAATTAGTTTTATTGTTATTTAATTATTTTTATTTAGTATATAAATTATTAAAATATTAAATTATATAAATATGTTGAGTAAATTAATTTTGTGCAATTATATTATTTTTGGTGAATTTTTGGAGTAATTTTAGTATATTTATATATTTAAGGGCATTTTGGTAATTTTACCCTAAATTGACCAAAAATATAATTAAATTGGTTTTAATAGTTATTTAAGGTATAAAAATGATTTCTACAAATTATTTAGTATTTTTAATTAATTAAAACTGTTTTTCGTGAATTATTTTCAATTATATATTTAATATACGATTTTTCTAATAAAATGAGTTTTTATCGGTTTTTACTGTGTTTTAAGGTTAATTATGTAATTTCTACTTATAAAATGTATTTCTATGATATAAGGGTATTTTTGATATTTCTGTATTGTTTTGTGAATTGTGAACCCCGGTCGGTAGACTGTAGTATGGAGTCCGACCGAGGGGTTATGGATATATTTCTGTGTTTATTTTTTGAAGTACATTTCTTTGCAGGGCCGGCTCTACTCTTTGAGTAGAGAGATTTCCATTTTACAGGGGAGGTTTTGCTGGATTTTTGATAGAATTCTCGTAAAATATGATGTCCAGTCGAACCTTAATTCTGATTCTGTGTCTAATATTCTAGATCGAATTTTTAGGATTTTCTGTTAGGTTTATTCTGATGTCTGTTATTTTTGTATGATTAGTTGCGCCGAGACCAAGGCCTAGTGGACTAGGTCCATCGGACCTATCTGGAGGAGCGCACTAAGTGTGAGTTACTATTCTATATATATATGCTTTAGGGTGCATGAATTAGAAATATATGTTTTATTTTGATTAATTATGCATAAATAACTTATTTGGTTTTTAAGTTTAGTTTTAGTTTATATTCGGTATATTTTGGTATATTTTCAAATTATATGCATGTTTTAGTAATAAATTATTCTTAAAATATTTTTATTTATATTCTTAGTTTATTTTGTAATTATATCGGATTTATTTGACGTATATATATTTGAAATATACCTGGTTTATTTTTGGTATACTTCCAGTATATATATGGTTTATGTTGCCATTTTATTTAAATTCATGCATCATTTATTTTTATGAATGTATGATTTATATTTAAAATGAAGGATATCAATAGAACGTGCTACCTAGTGGGCAGCATTAGGACCGAGTACGTACCGGTACGCTTATAGTATTTAGGCTATATTACTAACCAGTTTAAGGATATTGATTGGATTTGATTTGTTTGATGTGTGATATGATTTGGGAGTGTGATTGCTGGAGGTTGGTTGACCAAGTGTCTCGGGGCCAATCACACTGACAGTCAGACTGCTGGAGCTCAGTTGACTTAGTGTCTTGGGGCCAGTCTACTGTCCAAATGGAACAAGCGAACATATTTGGAATAAGTGAGCCTGTAAGGCTAGAGTGTTGTCTAACATTGTTTTGAGGTTGCGTTTTTCTAGGGTTCTATTTGATCCTTCATAAACTATGAATTTCAGTAAAAATTTATAAAATGATTTTGTTGCATCTGTGTGTATTTGCTTGTATATATATACTTATTATATATATACTATTGACCATATGCATTGTCATTTAGTGTGCATATATATATATTATAGTAATTCACTCAATGAGGTATGACTCCTCTCCATTGACTATTTTTCAGGAGAGTCATCATCTTCAGACCTTAGTAGCAGGCCTGTACACCGGATTTCTTCCGCCCCGGCTTCTTTATGTAAACTGCTCACTTGAGTTTTATTTTTATAATCTAGACACTGCAGTAGTTGTAAATAAATTGTGGATTTTATGTATTATATTTGTGCGAGTTATGTATTTTGAGAATTTGAACTGAAACTTGTATTAAAGGATTTATTTATATATGAGATATGGATTTGATTTAAATCCCGTGGTGGATTATTATTTTGATATTTATGATTTTATTTCCGCTGCATTAAGTGTTATTATTATTGTATGATTTATTTTATTTTTAGGCTTGCTACGGGTTCTGGATTCGAAAGAATTCTCGTTCCCTAACACCTGTCATGGCCCCTGTTTGGGTCATGACATAGTCAGACTACTAGAGCTGCGTTGACTTAGTGTCTTAGGGCCAGTCTACTATCCAGATGAATTAAGTGAATTTATTTGGAATTAAGTGTGCCTATATGGCTAGAGTGATGTTATTATTGATCGAGGTTGTGATTAAATAGCGTTTTATTTGATCCTTCATAAAACTATGATTTTTCAGTATTATTATATAATTGATTTTCAACATATGTGTGAAGTGCTTGTATATATATTTATTATATATGAATGTTTGATTGCATTTGACATATAGGAAATGAATGTATATATATTATAACAATACATTCAATAAGGTCTGACTCCCTTTAGTTGACATTTTTACAGGAGAATCTTCTTCTTCAGACATCAGTAGTAGACCTATCCATCAAATTTCTTCCGCCCGGCTCTTTTATGTAAATTATCTACTTAATTTTTATATTGTACTCTAGAAAACTGCAGTAGTCATATTTTGTATTAGTAGTGAGTTGTATTCATATTTACTATATGTGATTTTAATTCAAAGGTCTTTCTTTTAATATTGTATTAATATTTTGTTATTATGATATGGAAGAGATTATTTTTATTACATTGGTTTATGATTTTAATTATAATGCATATTTTCTTATTTTAAATATTGCATGCTTTTATTTTAAGGCTTACTACAGGTTTTGGATTCGAAAGAATTCTTGTTCCCTAGCGCCGGTCATGGCCCTCGGTTTGGGTCGGGATAGTTGAGTGTTATGTTTCTAGAAGTGTGTTTTCTTACAGGATCGGCTCTACTTTTTAGTAGAAAGATGTCTGTTTATAGAGGAAGCTCTGCCGAATTTTCAGTAGAATTCTCGTAAAACGTAACATCGGGTCAATCCTAAAATTCTGTGTCTATTTAAGTTTTCAATCCTCTGTTAGAGTCTTCTTTTAGAAATTCATAGAATATTAAGTTAGATTTATTTTGATTTCATTATTATTTTATTGTTTAGTTGCGCCGTGCAATATCCCGAATTTTTAAATATTTTTATACTGAATCGGGATATGCAGTGTTAATAATTTTGTATATAATTATGATATTTTTATGAGTTGTTATTTAATTAAAACTAATTTTAACTATTTTATATTATTTTAAGTACTTTACGTAAAATTTTCTCAGGAACTGTAATTTCGGGGAAATTGACACGTAAAGAATTTAATATTAATTATTTTGACTAGTTTTATGAATTTGCATGAACTGATATATATTTTTAAAGTGCTAAAATAAAGTGTATATATGTGTATATATTTAAATTAAACTAGGGTTTAATTAATTACCCTAATTTTTATTATTTAGTTTTAATATTAATAAATTATTTTTAAGTGTATAAATTATTAAATATATTAAAATATGTGTGTGGTATATATTTAATGTGTGTGTGTGAGAGTTTATATTATTATAATATATAGTGTGAGTATATATATATATATATATATATATATATATATATATATATATATATATATATACATAATATATTGTTAAAATAAAAAAGTTTGCCAAAATTACAACTTTGCCCTTATCTTCTTCCTTACCCTCCCGATCGTCCTCCTCGCCATTCCTCTACCTGTCATGTTGTTTTCTTCCTGTCGGTGTGCCTCCTGGTGTGCCACCTTCATCCTCAGCTATCCCCGCCACCTGTAGCAGCCATTTCCGGCGTCGAAGGAGCTCGAAATCGTCGGAAACCCGAAACTTCTTCTCACCGTCGATCAAGCACTTTCCAGCCACCGTTTTCGATACCGCCGGTATCTATCTTCTCATTGAGCTCCATTGAGTATGATTCCAAGCTTTGTTTCACTTAAAATGGTCTAGATTTCCCTAGGTTTCGATTTTTTAATTTCGGCCTATTTAGGGTTCTTGATTTTTTTGAGCTTCTAATTGATTGATTCATGAAAAATTCCTTCACAAAATTTGATCCTTGTAGATCAATATATACTCTGTAATTTTTTTGGAATTTTTAAAATTTATTTTGATTTTTGGGTATTTTTGATTATTTTATTAATATTTTCTAATTTTCGAAAATTAATTAATTAAATTATGAAATTGTGTTTTATGGTGATTATAGGTGTTGAAATGAATTATAGAAATTTATTTGTAATTTTTGTGAATTTTTATGTATTTATTTTGAATTTATTTAGTTTATGTAATTTTGAAAAATAGGGTTAATTATGTGTTTAATTGAAATAAATTGGTTAATTGAGTATATTTATTGATATTATTGAAATATATGTTGAGAAAATTAATTTTGAGTAATTATATTATTTTTGGTGAATTTTTTTGGATTTATTTTAGTATATTTATATATATAAGGGTATTTTGGTAATTTTAGACTAAATTGGCTAAAAATGTAATTAAATTGGTTTTAATAGTTATTTAGGGTATAAAAATGATTTCCATAAATTATTTAGTATTTTTAACTAATTAAAACTATTTTTCATAAATTATTTTTAATTATATATATAATATACGATTTTTCTAATAAAATGAGTTTTCATCGGTTTTTACTGTGTTTTAGGGTTAATTACGTAATTTCTACTTATAAAATGTATTTTTATTATATGAGGGTATTTTCGGTATTTTTATAAATATTCAGTGAATTGTGAACCTCGGTCGGTAAATTGTAGTTTGGAGTCCGGCCGAGGAGTTTTGGTTGTGAATTATGTGTTTATTTTCGAAGTGTATTTCTTTGCAGGGCTGGCTCTACTCTTTGAGTAGAGAGATGTCCGTTTTACAAGGGAGGTTCTGTCGGATTTTCGGTAGAATTCTCATAAAACATGATATCCGGTCAAATTCTGATTTTAATTTTGTATCTAGTAATCTAGATCGAGTCTTTAGAACTTCTGTTAGATTTATTCTGATTCCTGTCATTATTTATTTCTTTAGTTGTGCCGAGGACCCATCTCGAGGAGCGCAATAAATAGTGAGTTGCTATTTTATATATATATGCTCTAGGGTGCATGATTTTAGAAATATATGTTCTATTTTGGTTAAATATGCATAAACAATTGAATTAGTACTTAAGTTTATTTTTGGTTTATTCTTGGTTTATTTTTGGTTTATTTTCGATATATTTTAAACTATATGCATGTTTTATTAATGAATTATGTTTAAAATGTTTTTGAATATATTTCTAGTTTATTTTGTTATTTAATTGGATTTATTTGACGTATATATGTTCGAAATATACATGGTTTCCTTTTGGTATATTTCTAGTATATATATGGTTATTGTTGCTATTTTATTTAAATTCATGCATCATTTTTTTTATGAATGTATGTTTTATATAAAATGAAGGATATCAATAGAACGTGCTACCTAGTGGGCAGCTCTAGGACCGAGTACGTACCGGTACACTTATAGTATTTAGGCTATATTACTAACCTATTTGTGGATATGGATTGGATTTGATTAATTGATATGTGAGATATGATTTGGGAGTGTGATTGCTGGAGCTCGGTTGACCAAGTGTCTCGGGGCCAATCACACTGACAGTCAGACTGCTGGAGCTCAGTTGACTTAGTGTCTCAGGGCCAGTGTACTGTTTAAATGGAACAAGTGAATATATTGGAATAAGTGAGCCTGTATGGCTAGAGTGTTGTCTAACACTGTTTTGAGGTTGTGATTTTCTAGGGTTCTATTTTATCCTTCATAAATAGTGGTTTTCAGTAAAAATATATAAAATGATTTTGTTACGTCTGTGTGTATTTTCTTGTATATATATTTATTATATATACTATTGACTGTGTGCATCGACATTTAGTATGCATGTATATATATTATAGCAATTCACTCAGTGAGGTTTGACTCCCCTCCGTTGACTATTTTTCAGGAGAGTCATCATTTTTAAACCTCAGTAGCAGACCCGTACACCGGATTTCTTCCGCCCCAGCTTCACTATGTAAACTGCTTAACTGAGTTTTATTTTATGATCTAGACACTGCAATAGTTGTTAATTATTAAGGGGTTTTGCATTATATTTGTGTGAGTTATTTATTTTAAGGATTTGAACTGGATTTGTACTAAAGGAATATTTATATATATGAGATGAGGATGTTCGATTTAATATCATTGGTAGATTATTATTTTGTTTTATTTATGATTTATTTTCGCTGTAGATTATTTTAATTATATTATTATTATTATTGCATGTTTTATTTTATTTTAAGGCTTGCAACGGGTTCCGGATTCAAAAGAATTCCCGTTCCCTAGCGTCGGTCATGGCCTCTGTTTTGGGTCATGACAAAGTTGGTATCAAAGCAGAGTTTTGTGTCAGGGCTTTAGTTGTGTGAGTCGTGGCCCTAGTTTTCAAAGTTGTGTTTTCTATTAAACTACTACAGTGAAGTAGGTTTGAGTATATCTTGATAAGTATTTGCTTTAGTTTTATGCGTTATCCCTCTATTGTCTGTTTTATCGCAGTCGTTCTGTTTTTCTTTTCAGAATGAGGAGGCGAGCGCGTGTCGCTCCACAGGTCGTTGAGGCCGAGGATGATGAGTCTTTTCAGGATGAGGTTTTACCTCTTGAGCCGCCAGTTAAACACAAAGGTCGTGGCGGAGGTAGACCTCAAGGAGCGGCAGGTCGCCATAGGCAGAGAGAGATACATGACGAGGAGCCTGTAGAGCCTGAGTTTGAGGATCCTGTACCTCCAGTTGTTCAGCCTGTTCATCTTGCCTATCAGCAGGGTATGTCTGACCCTGAGACAGCTCTGTTCTATGCCAGAGTTGGCAGGATTACCTTCAATGGGACTTCCGATCTGTTAGATTTTCTACATGTGATTGAGACAAGGAATCGGACTGCTCACATCGAGTATCAGCGGATTATGGTCGTTGAGTTATCTGTCGAGCGACCAGCCCTGGACTGGTTTATTTAGATGATTCAGCCTTATATAATGACGATGACCTGGACTCAGTTTCAAGAGCGATTTATGAGGAGATTCTGTCCAGAGCCTCTCTGTATGAGCTATCGTCTCCGATTGACCAGCATTTCTCGCGGTGATAGATCTATAGAGGAGTACACCCGAGAGTTCCTCTGGCTGGGTAGATATGCTGAGGATCTAATGCGAGATCAGTATTTCACAGTCACTACCTACGTCACCGGATTGGGTTCAACATTTACTGGTATGCCTACAGTAGGCCTTACTCTGGAGTCTGTGATTGAGTTGGCTAAAGAGATTGAGCTGAGGCTAGTTAGGCAGGGAGCAATGCCTGATTATTACCAGCTGGGTGTTCAGTCAAGTGGATTGCAGACTACTCCGTATTCGAGTTTTCATGTTGGTTCGAGTAGTCAGCAGAGAGGTCTGACTCAGCAGAGTTAGAGGCAGCAGCAGCGAGTGCATAGGAGCAGTAGACATGGCCGTGGAGGTTAGCATAGACCGTTCAGATTCGGGTCAGGAGCTTCGAGCAGCAGCAGTGGTCGCAGTTATGGATCAGCTGCCAGTGTTTGCCAGACTTGCGGTAAAGTCCATCAGGGACCGTGTTACATGACACCACTAACATGTTTCAGATGTGGGCAGACAGGATATTATGCCAGATCGTGTCCTTACTATGGGTATCAGCAGCCGCAGATTCCATAATTTCCACAGCAGTCGATTGCTAGTGCTGCACCCGTACCATTTCAGTTGCCTCCAGCCCAGCATCAGAGTTCCACTCAGCTTGTTCCATAGCAGGGTCATCGTAGAGGTACTAGAGGAGGTGCCAGAGGTATTGGCCAGGCTTCTACCAGTCAACAGGGAGGTCAAGGACATGCCAGAGTCTTCCACCTTACTCAGTAGGATGCTCAGGCATCTAATGCAGTTGTGGCAGGTATTATTTCTGTCTGTTACCTGGATGCATGGGTTTTTTTTTATCCGGGTGCCACGCATTCGTTTGTTTCTCCCGTTTTTACTTCCAAGTCTTGTTGGCAAGCTTCGAGGATGGCTTTTTCTTTGTCTGTTGCCACTCCTCTGAGCGATTCCTTAGACACCAATATTGTTCTTTATGGTTGTCCAGTTCTCGTGGGAGATAGAGAATTGTTTGCTGATTTGATTCTGTTAGATGTGATGGAGTTTAATGTTATTCTGGGTATGGATTAGTTATCTCAGTACTATACCGTGGTAGATTGTCAGAATAAAGAGGTGACTTTCAGAATTCCTGATGAAGAAGAATTTAAGTTTGTGGGTGATAGGAGTTCAGCACCTCAGAATCTTATTTCTGCTATTACGGCTAGGAAGTTGCTGAGGAAAGGATGTCAGGGATATTTGGCATTAGTCAGGGATACTTCAGTGGAGAAGTTATCACTCACAGATGTTCCTGTTGCCTGTGAGTTTCTTGATTTTTTTCCTGAGGAGTTGCCAGGTTTACCACCTCACAGAGAGATTGAGTTCTGTATAGATGTGGTACCAGGTACTACTCTTATATCTATGTCACCCTACAGAATGGCTCTTGAGAGTTGAAAGAGTTGAAGGAGCAGTTGCAAGAGTTATTGGATAAGGGTTTTTGTCACGATTCAAAACAAGGGCCATGACCGACGCTAGGTAACGGGAATTCTTTCGAATCCGAAACCCGTAGCAAGCCTTAAAATAAAATAAAACATGCAATAATAATAATAATATAATTAAAATAATCTGCAGCGGAATTAAATCATAAATAAAAAATAATAATAATCTGCCAATGATATTAAATCGAACATCCTCATCTCATATATATAAATATTCCTTTAATACAAATCCAGTTCAAATCCTTAAAATACATAACTCACACAAATATAATACAAAACCCCTTAACAATTAACAACTACTGCAATGTCTAGATTATAAAATAAAACTTAGTTAAGCAGTTTACTGTCACGACCCAAAACAGGGGCCATGACCGGCGCTAGGGAACGGAAATTCTTTCGAATTCGGAACCCGTAGCAAGCCTAAAAATAAAATAAAATAAACCATGCAATATTAATAATTACAATATATATAATGCAGCGGAAATAAAAATCATAAATATCATTAATATCACAATATTATTTTCACCAACTGGATTTAAATCAAATACTCATCTCATATATATATAAAACTCTTAATACAAATCCAGTTTACATATAATACAATATCTCACATAAATAAAATACATAAAATCCCACAAATTAGTTTACAACTACTGCGGTGTCTAGATTATAAAAATAAGACTCAAGTAAGCAGTTTACACAAGGAAGCCGGGGCGGAAGAAATCCGGTGTATAGGCCTGCTACTGAGGTCTGAAGATGATGACTCTCCTGAAAAATAGTCAACGGAGGGGAGTCAGACCTCACTGAGTGAATTACTATAATATATATAAATGCATACTAAATGACAATGCATACAGTCAACAGTATATATAATATGTATATATACAGGCAAATTCACACAGATGCGGTAAAATCATTTTTATATATATTTTATTGAAAATCACAGTTTATGAAAGATCAAATAGAACCCTATGATATCGAAACCTCAATCAGTGTTAGACAACACTCTAGCCATGCAGGCTCACTTATTCCAAAATATATCCACTTAATCCATTTAGACAGTAGACTGGCCCCGAGACACTAAGTCAACCGAGCTCCAGCAGTCTGACTGCCAGTGTGATTGGCCCTGAGACACTTGGTCAACCGAGCTCCAGCAATCACACCTCCAAACCATATCTCACATATCAAATAATCATAACCAATCAATATCCACAAATGGTTAGTAATATAGCCTAAATGTTATAAGCGTACCAGTACGTACTCGGTCCTAGTGCTGCCCACTAGGTAGCACGTTCTATCGATATCCTTCATTAATAAATATAAAACAAACATTCATAAAAATAAATGATGCATGAATTTCAATAAAATAGCAACATAAACCATATATATACTGGAAATATACAAAAGTAAACCAGGTATATTTCGAGTATATATACGTCAAATGAATCCAATCAAATTATAAATTAAGCTAGAAATATATTTAAAAACATTTTAAATATAATTTATTAACAAAGCATGCATATAATTTAATATATACCAAAAATAAACCAAAAATATACTAAAATTACAAATCACATTATCTATGCATTTTAATCAAAATAAAACATATATTTCTAAATCATGCATCCTAAAGCATATATATATAGTATAGTAACTCACAAATTAGTGCGCTCCACGAGATGGATCCGACGGGCCTGGTCCACTAGGTCTCGGTCTCGGCGCAACTAAAAAAACAATAACAACAAAATCAGAATAACCCTAACAGAAATCCTAGAATTCGATCTAGAGTATTAATTACAGAAATAGGATTAGGGATCGACCGGATATCACGTTTTATGAGAATTCTACCGAAAATTCGACAGAACCTCCCCTGTAAAACGGACATCTCTCTACTCAAAGAGTAGAGCCGACCCTGCAAAGAAACACACTTCGAAATTCAAACACAAAACACACCCAAAACCCCTCGGTCAAACTCCAAACTACAGTCTACCGACCGGGGTCCACAAACACATAACAATTTCAGAAATACCAAAAATACCCTTATAACATAGAAATTCATTTTATAAGTAGAAATTACATAATTAACCTTAAAACACTGTAAAAACCGATAAAAACTCATTTTATTAGAAAAACCGTATATTATATATATATTTGAAAATAATTCACGAAAAATAGTTTTAATTAGTTAAAAATACTAAATAATTTGTAGAAATCATTTTTATACCTTAAATAACTATTAAAACCAATTAAATTACATTTTTAGCCAATTTAGGGTAAAATTACCAAAATGCCCTTATATATATAAATATACTAAAATTACTTCAAAAATTCACCAAAAATTATAAAATTATCCAAAATTAATTTTCTCAACATATTTATCAATAATATCAATAATTAAACTCAATTAACCAATTAAATTCAATTAAAAACATAATTAACCCTAATTTCCCCAAAATTACATAAACTTCAATAATTCAAAATAAATACATAGAAATTCATAAAAATTCCAAATAAATTCCTATAATTCATTTCAACACCTAATTTAACCATAAAACACAATTTCATAATTTATTTAATTAATTTCCGAAAATTAGAAAATAATATTAAAATATTCAAAAATACCCAAAAATCCAAATAATCTCCAAAAATTCCACAAAAATTCATACATGTAGATTAAGCTACAAGGATCAACATTTGTGAAGGTATTTTTCATGAATCAATCAATTCGAAGCTCAAAAAAATAAAAAACCCTAATATGGCCGAAATGGAAAATTCGAAACCTAAGCAAATCAAGACCAATTCAGCTCAAACCAAAGCTAGAATCACACTCACCGGAGATCAAAGAGAAGAAAGAGACTGGCGGTGTCAAAAATGGTGGCCGGAATCACGAGGTGTGAAGAAATTGAAAACCTTCGGTTTTCCGGCCAAAAATGGCTTCCAGGCATCGGAATCAGCTGCTACAGGCGGCGAGGAAGGCCGGAGAAGGTGGTGGCACACCGTACGGCACACCAATGGTGAGGAATTGGCAGTTGCAGGCGTCGGTCGGCGGTGAGGGCGAAGATCGGGGAAGAAGGAGTAGTCGGGGGCAAAACGGTAATTTTCCAAAAGTTGTGTTTTTTTGATATATTATATGTATATATATATATACTTTATACTATATAATAAAATAATATTAAATTACACACATTAAATATACACCACACACTTAATATTTAATATTTTAAAATTTAACATTAATTAAAAATAATTAAATAACAATAAAATAATTAATTAATTAATAAAATATTAGGGTAATATATTAAACCCTAATTAAATAAATAGTTATACACATAGGCTTTATTTAGTAATTTAAAAATATGTATGAGTTCATGCAAGTCCGAAAATATATTTAAAATAATTAATAATAAATTATTTACGTGAAAATTTCCCCGAAAATGTAAGTCCCGGAAAAATTTTACGTAAAGTATTTAAAATAATAATAAATAATTAAAAATCAATTCTAATTAAACAACAACTCATGAAATATCAGTATTATATATAAAAATTATTAACACTACATATCCCGATGCAGTATTAAAATATTTAAAAATTACGGGATATTACATTTACATAGTGAAGCCGGGGTGGAAGAAATTCGGCGTACGGGTCTGCTACTAAGGTTTAAAGACGATGACTCTCCTGAAAAATAGTCAACGGAGGGGAGTCAGACCTCACTGAGTGAATTGTTATAATATATATACATGCATACTAAATGAAAATGCACAAAGTCAATAATATATATAATAAATATATATATACAAGCAAATACACACAAATGCAACAAAATCATTTTATATATTTTACTGAAAATCACTGTTTATGAAAGATCAAATAGAACCTTAGAAAGCCGCGACCTCAAACAGTGTTAGACAACACTCTAGCCATACAAGCTCACTTATTCCAAATATATTCACTTGTTCCATTTGAACTGTACACTGGCCCCGAGACACTAAGTCAACCGAGCTCCAGTAATCTAACTGTCAGTGTGATTGGGCCCGAGACACTTAGTCAACCGAGCTCCAGCAATCACACTCCCAAATTATATCTCACATATCAATTAATCAAATCCAATCCATATCCACAAATAAGTTAGTAATATAGCCTAAATGCTATCAGTGTACCGGTTCGTAATAGGTAGCATGTTCTATTGATATCCTTCATTTTATATAAAACATACATTCATAAAAAAAAATGATGCACGAATTTAAATAAAATAGCAACAATAACCATATATATACTAGAAATACACCAAAAGTAAACCATGTATATTTCGAGTATATATACGTCAAATAAATCCAATTAAATTACAAAATAAACTAGAAATATATTCAAAAACATTTTAAACATAATTCATTAATAAAACATGCATATAGTTTAAAATATACCGAAAATAAACCAAAAATAAACCAAGAATAAACTAAAAATAAACTTAAGTACTAATTCAATTGTTTATGCATATTTAACCAAAATAAAACATATATTTCTAAAATCATGCACCCTAAAGCATATATGTATAAAATAACAACTCACTATTTATTGCGCTCCTCGAGATGGGTCTGACGGGTCTGGTCCACTAGGCCTCGGTCTCGACGCAACTAAAAAAACAAATAATGACAAGAATCAGAATAAATCTGACAGAAGTTCTAAAGATTCGATCTAGATTACTAGACATAGAATTAAAATCAGAATTTGACCGGATATCACGTTTTACGAGAATTTTATCGAAAATCCAGCAGAACCTCCCCTGTAAAACGGACATCTCTCTACTCAAAGAGTAGAGCCATCCTTGCAAAGAAATATACTTCAAAAATAAACACAGAATTCACAACCAAAACCCCTTGGTTGGACTCCAAACTACAATTCATCGACCGAGGTCCACAATTCACGGAATATTTACAAAAAACTGAAAATACCCTTATAAAATAAAAATACATTTTATAAGTAGAAATTACGTAATTAACCCTAAAATACAGTAAAAACCGATGAAAACTCATTTTATTAGAAAATCGTATATTATATATATAATTGAAAATAATTTACGAAAAATAGTTTTAATTAGTTAAAATACTAAATAATTTTTGGAAATCATTTTTATACCCTAAATAACTATTAAAACCAATTTAATTACATTTTTAGTCAATTTAGTGTAAAATTACCAAAATACCCCTATATATATAAATATACTAAAATAAATCCAAAAAAATTAACCAAAAATAATATATTTACTCAAAATTAATTTTCTCAACATATATTTCAATAATATCAATAAATATACTCAATTAACCAATTTATTTCAATTAAACACACAATTAACCCTATTTTTCAAAATTACATAAACTAAATAAATTCAAAATAAATACATAAAAATTCACAAAAATTACAAATAAATTTATATAATTCATTTAAACACCTATAATCACCATAAAACACAATTTCATAATTTAATTAATTAATTTTCAAAAGTTAGAAAATATTAATAAAATAATAAAAAATACCCAAAAATCAAAATAAATTTCAAAAATTCCAAAAAAATTACAGAGTATATATTGAGATACAAGGATCAAATTTTATGAAGGAATTTTTCATGAATCAATCAAATTGAAGCTCAAAAAAATCAAGAACCCTAAATAGGTTGAAATTAAAAAATCATAACCTAGAGAAATCTAGACCATTTTAAGTGAAACAAAGCTTGGAATCACACTCACCGGAGCTCAAGGAGAAGATAAAGACTGGCGGTGTCAAAAATGGTGGCTGGAAAGTGCTTGATCGACGGTGAGAAGAAGTTTCGGGTTTCCGGCGATTTCGAGCTCCTTCGACATCGGAAACGGCTGCTGCAGGTGGCGGGGATGGCTGAGGAAAAAGGTGGTATGCTTGGAGGCACACCGACGGGAAGAAAATGGCATGACAGGCGGAGGAATGGCGAGGAGGACGATCGGGAGGGTGAAGGAAGAAGACAGGGGCAAAGTTGTAATTTTGGCAAACTTTTTGATTTTAACAATATATTATGTATATATGTATATATATATATATATATATACTCACACTATATATTATAATAATATAAACTCTCACACACACATTAAATATATACCACACACATATTTTAATATATTTAATAATTTATACACTTAAAAATAATTAATTAATATTAAAACTAAATAATAAAAATTAGGGTAATTAATTAAGCCCTAGTTTAATTTAAATATATACACATATATGCACTTTATTTTAGCACTTTAAAAATATATATGAGATAATGCAAATTCATAAAACTAGTCAAAATAATTAGTATTAAATTCTTTACGTGTCAATTTTCCTGAAATTACAATTCCTGGGAAAATTTTACGTAAAGTACTTAAAATAATATAAAACAGTTAAAATTAGTTTTAATTAAATAAAAACTCATAAAAATATCATAATTATATATAAAATTATTAACACTGCATATCCCAATGTAGTATAAAAATATTTAAAAACTCGGGATATTACAGTTTTATTAGACCCAGTGTTTCTCCTTGGGGTGCTCTAGTCCTATTTGTAAAGAAGAAGGATGGTACCCTGAGACTGTGCATTGACTACAAAGAGCTGAACAAGGTGACAGTGAATAATAAGTATCCTCTCCTGAGGATATATGACTTGTTTGATCAGCTATAGGGTACACAGTTCTTTTCCAAGATTGATTTGAGGTCGGGTTATCATCAGCTACGGATTAGTGAAGCTGATGTTCTTAAAATGGCATTCCGCACTCGATATGGCCATTATGAGTTTCTGGTGATGTCTTTTGGTTTGACTAATGCACCAGCAGCTTTTATGGACCTGATGAACAGGGTATTCAGACTATATGTGGATCAGTTTATGGTAGTCTTCATCGATGATATACTGGTATATTCGAGGAGTATGGAGGAGCATGTATATCATTTGAGGACTGTACTACAAACACTGAGAGATCATCAGCTTTATGCTAAATTCTCAAAGTGTGATTTTTGGATAGAGAGTGTTGCTTTTCTTGGACACGTGGTGTCTAAAGAAGGTATCTAGGTTGATCCACAGAAGATTGAGACAGTGTCTGAGTGGCCTAGACCGACTTCTGTTACTGAGATTCAGAGTTTTCTGGGTTTAGCTGGGTATTATAGGCGGTTTGTACAGTAATTTTTTTAGAATTACAGCCCCTATGACTCGCTTGACTCAGAAGAATGTAAGATTTGAGTGGTCAGAAGCTTGTGAGAATATTTTTCAGTTGTTGAAGGAGAAATTGATCACAACCCCAGTGCTAGCTTTGCCTAATAGTGTGGATAAGTTCACAGTTTAATGTGGTGCCTCTAGAGTTGGCCTTGCTTGTGTGTTGATGCAGAATGGTAGGGTGATAGCCTATGCTTTGAGGCAGTTGAAGAAGCATGAGCAGAACTATCCCACACATGACCTTGAAATGGCTGCAGTGATCTTTGCTTTGAAGATTTGGAGACATTATCTTTACGGGGTGACTTGTGAGATTTTTACTAATCATAAGAGCCTTAAGTATATTTCCAGCAGAGAGATCTGAATCTGAGGCAGAGGAGATGGTTGGAATTATTAAAGGATTATGACTGTGAGATATTATATCATCCGGGCAAGGCTAATATGGTAGCAGATGCCTTGAGTAGAAAGTCCTCAGGCAGTCTTGCTCACATCAGTATTGAGAGGAGACCGTTGATCCAGGAGTTACATTTGTTAGTGGATCAAGGTCTGATGATGAAGATCAGTAGATCAGGTGGACTGCTAGCTTAATTTAAGGTGCGATCTGTACTGAGGGATTTGATTAAAGCAGCCCAGAGCCGAGATCCTATTCTAGAAGAGCTTATAGAGAATGTTCGAGCAGGGAAGTTCACTGATTTCACACTTGATGATGATGGTGTGTTATGGATCAGTGGTAGATTGTGTGTTCCCGATGTGGATGATTTGAGAGAAGAGATCCTAGAGGAAGCACATTCTACAGCCTATAGCGTACATCCGGGTGTCACTAAGATGTACCACAGTATCAGAGATTTATACTGGTGGGATGGATTGAAGAAGGATGTTGCTGATTATATTGCTAAGTGCCTGATGTGTCAGCAAATGAAAGTTGAACATCAGAAGCCTTCTGGGAAGCTTCAGCCTCTTCCTATTCCCGAGTGAAAGTGGGAAAGGATAGCTATGGATTTTGTGGTTAGTTTACCTCGTTCTAAAGATGGATATGATTCCATCTAGGTGATTGTAAACAGGTTGACTAAGTCTGCACATTTCTTACCTGTGAAAGCCACCTATTCTGTAGCTAGATTGGCGAAGCTATATGTGAAGCATATTATGTGCCTTCATGGAGTACCTGTGTCCATTGTATCAGATAGAGGTTCGGTGTTTACCTCTTGATTTTGGTAGAAGTTGCAGGAAGCGATGGGCACTAGGTTGGATTTTAGTACTGCTTTTCATCCTCAGACAGATGGCTAGTCTGAGAGGACGATCCAAACACTGGAAGATATGTTAAGGATGTGTGTCCTAGATTTGGGAGGTAGTTGGGATGATCATTTGCCTCTTGTAGAGTTTGCATATAATAATAGCTACCATAGCAGTATTAGTATGGCACCATTTGAGGCGTTGTATGGAAGGAAGTGCAGATCCCCACTGAGTTGGGATGAGATTGGTGAGAGAGCTTTGACTGGACCTGAGATGGTTCAGGATGCTACAGAGAAAGTCGCCGTGATTAAGCACAGATTAGAGACCGCAGTTAGTAGGCAAAATAGCTATACGGATCCTAGGTGCAGAGATATGGAGTTTCAGGTTGGAGACTTTATTTTTCTAAAGGTTTCTCTGATGAAGGGTGTGGTGAGATTTGGCAGGAAGTGTAAGTTGGCACCGGGATATATCGGACCGTTTGAGATTCTGGAGAGAGTTGGCACTGTTGCATATCGGTTGGCTTTGCCCCCGAGTATGTCACAGGTGCATCCGGTGTTTCATATCTCGATGCTAAGGAAGTATATCTCAGACCCTTCACATGTGTTGCAGCCTGATAGTGTAGAAGTGAGTGAAGATTTGGCGTTTGTGGAAGAACCTGTGGCGATCATTGATTATCAAGTTCGACAGTTACGGTCGAAACAGATTCCGATGGTCAAGGTTCTATGGCGTAGCAACAGAGTTGAGGAGCATACATGGGAAACTGAAGATGAGATGTGAGCTTCTTACCCGTATCTCTTCCCTTTTTGATCTTGTAATTTTCTTTTCTGGAATTCGGGGATGAATTCTTATAAGGGGGGAAGACTGTAATATCCTGAGTTTTTAAATATTTTTTATATTGCATCGGGATATACAGTGTTAATAATTTTGTATATAATTATGATATTTTTATGAGTTGTTATTTAATTAAAACTAATTTTAACTGTTTTATATTATTTTAAGTACTTTACGTAAAACTTTTCCCGGGAATTGTAATTTCGGAGTAATTGACACGTAAAGAATTTAATACTAATTACTTTGACTAGTTTTATGAATTTTCTTGAACTCATATATATTTTTAAAGTGTTAAAATAAAGTGTATATATGTGTATATATTTAAATTAAACTAGGGTTTAATTAATTACCTTAATTTTTATTATTTAGTTTTAATATTAATTAATTATTTTTAAGTGTATAAATTATTAAATATATTAAAATATGTGTGTGGTATATATTTAATGTGTGTGTGAGAGTTTATATTATTATAATATATAGTTTGAGTATATATATATATACATATATACATAATATATTGTTAAAATCAAAAAGTTTGCCAAAATTACAACTTTGCCCCTGTCTTCTTCCTTCACCCTCCCAATCGTCCTCCTCGCCATTCCTCCGCCTGTCATGCCATTTTCTTTCCGTCAGTGTGCCTCCAGGCATGCCTCCTTCGTCCTTAGCCATCCCCGCCACCTGCAGCAGCTGTTTCCGGCGTTAGAGGAGCTCGAAATCGTCGGAAACCCGAAACTTCTTCTCACCGTTGATCAAGCACTTTCTGGCCACCGTTTTCAACACCGCCAGTCTCTATCTTCTCATTGAGCTCCGATGAGTGTGATTCCAAGATTTTTTTTACTTAAAATGGTCTAGATTTCTCTAGGTTTTGATTTTTTAATTTCAGCCTATTTAGGGTTCTTGATTTCCAAAAATTATTTAGTATTTTTAACTAATTAAAACTATTTTTCGTAAATTATTTTCAATTATATATATAATATACGATTTTTCTAATAAAATGAGTTTTCATCGGTTTTTACTGTGTTTTAGGGTTAATTACGTAATTTCTACTTATAAAATGTATTTTTATTTTATAAGGGTATTTTCGGTATTTTTATAAATATTCCGTGAATTGTGGACCTCGGTTGGTGAATTGTAATTTGGAGTTCAACTGAGGGATTTTGGTTGTAAATTATGTGTTTATTTTCAAAATGTATTTCTTTGTAGGGCCGGCTCTACTCTTTGAGTAGAGAGATGTCCGTTTTACAGGGGAGGTTCTGCTAGATTTTTGATAGAATTCTCGTAAAACGTGATATCCGGTCAAATTCTGATTTTAATTCTGTGTTTAGTAATATAGATCGAGTCTTTAGAACTTCTGTTAGATTTATTCTGATTCCTGTTATTATTTATTTTTTTAGTTGCGCCGAGACCGAGGCCTAGTGGACTAGGCCCGTCGGACCCATCTCGAGGAGCGCAATAAATAATGAGTTACTATTTTATATATATATATGCTCTAGGGTGCATGATTTTAGAAATATATGTTTTATTTTGGTTAAATATGCACAAACAATTGAATTAGTATTTAAGTTTATTTTTAGTTTATTCTTGGTTTATTTTCGGTATATTTTAAACTATATGCATGTTTTATTAATGAATTATGTTTAAAATGTTTTTGAATATATTTCTAGTTTATTTTGTAATTTAATTGGATTTATTTGACGTATATATACTCGAAATATACCTGGTTTACTTTTGGTATATTTCTAATATATGTATGGTTATTATTGCAATTTTATTTAAATTCATGCATCATTTTTTTTTATGAATGTATGTTTTATATAAAATGAAGGATATCAATAGAACATGCTACCTAGTGGGCAGCACTAGGACCGAGTACGTACCGGTACGCTGATAGCATTTAGGCTATATTACTAACCTATTTGTGGATATGGATTGGATTTGATTAATTGATATGTGAGATATGATTTGGGAGTGTGATTGCTGGAGCTCGGTTGACCAAGTGTCTCGGGGCCAATCACACTGACAGTCAGACTGCTAGAACTCAATTGACTTATTGTCTCTGGGCCAGTCTACTGTCCAAATGGAACAAGTAAATATATTGGAATAACTGAGCCTGTATGGGTAGAGTGTTGTCTAACACTGTTTTGAGGTTGCGATTTTCTAGGGTTCTATTTGATCCTTCATAAACAGTGATTTTCAGTAAAAATATATAAAATAATTTTGTTACATCTGTGTGTATTTGCTTGTATATATATTTATTATATATACTATTGACTGTGTGCATCGACATTTAGTATGCATGTATATATATTATAGCAATTCACTCAGTGAGGTTTGACTCCCATCCGTTGACTATTTTTCAGGAGAGTCATCATTTTTAAACCTCAGTAGAAGACCCGTACGCCGGATTTCTTCCGCCCCAGCTTCACTATGTAAACTGCTTAACTGAGTTTTATTTATGATCTAGACACTGCAATAGTTGTTAATTATTAAGGGGTTTTGCATTATATTTGTGTGAGTTATGTATTTTAAGGATTTGAACTATATTTATATTAAAGGAATATTTATATATATGAGATGAGGATGTTCGATTTAATATCATTGGCAGATTATTATTTTGTTTTATTTATGATTTATTACCGTTGTAAATTATTTTAATTATATTATTATTATTATTGCATGTTTTATTTTATTTTAAGGCTTGCTACGAGTTCCGGATTCGAAAGAATTCTCGTTTCTTAGCGCCGGTCATGGCCCCTGTTTTGGGTCGTGACACGCCGAGATCGAGGCCTAATGGATCGGGCCTGTCGAATCAGTCTCTAGGAGCGCAAACTTGTAAGTTGTTATTTTATATATACGTCACATTTATGATGCATGTTTTAGTATATATTCATGTTTGATTTGCATTTATTCATAACTGTTTTGTTAAATGTTTATATTTAAGTATATTTTTAGTATATTTTTGGTATATTTTGAAATAAATACTTGTTATACTATTGATTTATACTTAAATTATTTTTAAATATAGTATTGGTTTATTTTTGGTATATTTCATGGTTGATTTGAATTTATCTGACATATATATACTCGAGATATACTTAGTTTATTTTAGGTATATTTTTAGTATATATATGGTTTATTTTATCATTATGACTGTTAGTATGCATTATTTATTTTCCATATGAATGATTTATTTTAAATGAAGGATATTGATAAAATGTGTTATCTAGTAGGCAGCACTAGGACCATATACGTACTAGTGCGATAGATTTAGGATTGAGTAAGAATTACTTGTTGTAATTATGATTTGATTGAGATTAATTATTGATTGATTGATTTGAGATGTGATATGATTGATAGTGGGGTTACTGGAGCTCGATCTACCTAGTGTCTCGAGGCCAATCACACTGACAGTCAGACTGCTGGAGCTCGGTTGACTTAGTGTCTCGGGATCAATCTATTGTCCATATGAAATAAGTGAATTTATTTGGAATTAAGTGAGTCTGTATGACTAGAGTGATATTGTTGATTGAGGTTACGATTAAATAGAGTTCTATTTGATCCTTCAATAAAACATATGTTTTTCAGTATTTATTATATAAAGTGTTTGCAACATTTATGTGAAATACTTGTATATATATTTATTATATACGAATGATTGATTGCATTTGACATTAGGAAATGTATATATATATATATATTATAACAATTCACTCAGTGAGGTCTAACTCCCCTCAGTTGATTTTTCAAGAGATTCTTCTTCAGACTTTAGCAGTAGGCCCATCCACTGAATTTCTTCTACTCTGACTATTTTGTGTAAATTATCTACTTGATTTTATATGTACTCTAGAAACTACAGTAGTGAGTCATATTTGGTTTTTATTGTATGTTGGATGTAAATTCAGAGATTTTTCTCTGAATATTGTATTATTATATTATATTTTATGATATGATAAAAAATTATTTTTAATATATTGGTTTGAGATTTTTAAATTTTGGTGCATATTTTATTTTAATTATTGTATACTTTTATTTTTAAAACTTATTATGTGTTTCGGATTCGAAAGAATTATCATTCTTTAACACCGATCATAACTTCCAATTTAGATCGTAATAATATTTTATTTTATTAAGCGTTTATGTCTTTATTATATTTTATTAATTACTCAAACACTTATTTTTGTCCCTGTGAAGGACTTATTTAACAGAAAAATAAAATAATAATAAAAAGTTAAAAAGCAAAGTTTTTCGAGAAAATGAAGGGTACCAACCCAAAGTTCATGATGTACCTCATCAGTACAGAACAAAAATAAAAAACCATTCTCGCATCTAGAAATAGGAAGAAAAGTTTGCAAATGAGGGTTCCAACGTTGAATTTTAATCATCTCTCCTTTCAGCACTTCTATAGTGAAAGCTTCTAGACCTAAGGTCACACCTACTTTTTCTCACTGAAGGGCCATTGATCTCCCTGCGATGGAGATCTAACCACTGAGTTGCGATTGAATCGGAAGACTAGCCATCGAGCATGAAAAGCTGGATGATGGCGTTGCCATCACCACCAACATGAAGGAGTGGCATGGTTAGGATGCTGAAAGTAAACCATTCAATGTTTGAAGGGCGTTGAAGCATGAATAATAGCATTGACAACAAAAGAAGAATTAAAGCTGGCAAACCAAAAAGGAAGTTTTGAATTGTACCATTTTTGAAGGAGAATAGTTAGATTGGATTGCGTTATCTTCTAGGGTGGGTGAGATATGGTAGTACCGCTTGAATTAACAGTGGATGAGAGAATTAGGGATTAATAAAAAGAAAACCTATTCAACAACAACTAATACTCAAAGCAATTTAGGACTTTTATTTAGAATGGATAATCTATTTTCTTAAAAAAAAAAGGGAGATTGAGGATTTTCTTTTTCTTTTTGAATTTTTATTAAAAAATATGCTATATTACATTTTAGAATAGAGATAAATCTTTAATAGAGAAAAAAATAAGTGTTCAAGATTCAACAAAACAAAATAAATATACAGTGTGAAATTCAAGAGTTTATTAATGAATTTTGACGCAAACTAATAGATGCGGCCAAACTCATTTTACAATATATATGGAAAATCTTAAAAGTTAAGTAAACCAAATAAAAAATTTTCTTAAAAATCTTTAAGTTTCCTTCTTTTTCTCCATTAATGTAGCCATATAAACACAGATTTCCTTGTAAACCCACAAAACTCTCACTATCAGAGAACAAAAGCATCACAAAAGATGAACAAAATGAGGATTGGTACCAGATTATTTGATGAAAAAAATTAACAAAAAGAAGAGCCAAAAGTTGGTCATCAGCATGACAGAAGAAAACGAACCTGAAGAACTAGAAGAAGAGACTGGAGAAAAGGTTGGTAGGGAAAAAGGAGCTATTTTCTATAGATTATGTGGACCGGAAGCTCCATTTTAGTTTAATGAAGTGGACCGGAACCAAAGCAGGACAAATTGATATTGTCCAAATCTATCTGTACATATTAAATCATCAGCTGAAATTATACATGTGTTACAGTGATATGAAATAGAAAAATTAATTTTAAATAGGCATAATACATCTATATCATTTTATATTTATCATTTCTTATTAATTTGATATATTAATTTATAATTTTATCATTTTAACATCTGAATTTAATTAACATATATTAATTTACATTAATATGATAACATAATGTATCTATTACTTTCTATATTTATTATTTTTTGTCAATCTAACACCTATACTTATGATTTTTAATTAGTTAAATCTTTATAATATAAAATATATTGATTTGCTGTTTCTGTACTACGTATACTGATAAGGTTTTAAAATTAGATTTTAATCAAATTCAGATATTAAAATAATAAAACTATAAATTAAAGTGCTAAACTAATAAAAAATAATAAATATAGAATGTTATATATGTATTATACCTTTTAAACATAACTTGTCATTTACTTTCCTGTGCAAGAAAAAAAATCTGCTCGTAAACAATATTTGCTTCGCTCATTTTCCCTCATTTCATCTGAACCAATTTTTATACTCTCTTTTTAAGAATGCTTTTGATTCTAATAAGATAAAAATAATAATCTATACTATATATAAAAATATGAATATAGAAAAAAATTTTGAACAAAAATAGATATATATTTTTACATATTCATAAAAATAGTCCTAATTTAATTTTTAAAAATGTTTAGAATTGATAAAAATGATTTTAATTTGCATTTTAAAATTTAAAATTTTATATTTAAAAATGATGTAAATTTAAATAAAAATAGAATAATTATATTTTATTATTATTAAATTTAAATAAATATATAAATTATTAAATTAGTATAAGTTTCATATTTATTTTAATTATATTATAGATAAAAACAATATTGCTCTTCCATATTAATGTTTATATTCTATAATATAATATTATATTCTTTATTTTTTATACACAATGTCTAAAACTATCACTATTGTAAATATGTGAACATTTTCAAACAATTATTTTTATGTTAGTATTCTTTTGTATAATAACTCTTAAAATGTAATATACATTTTATATGAATTATTATCAATAATATATATTATTTATTATTAAAAATTCATTCTATTAATATTATAATAATCTTTATTTTTAATAAAACATTAACATAAATTATACATTTAATAACTATTTTAACGTGAGAAAAAAACTAGTAATAATAAATATGGCTAGATATAAAAGATAAGAGTTGTATCTATTTTAATTTTTAAGGAATAAATTGTTGTTGAGAATAAAAATTTAAAATGCATGATTTTTTAGAGAAAAAAAAGAAATAAATTTTTATTTATTTTAAAAAAGAAAACAAATCACAATTTTTTTTTGTTAATATGAAGATCATATAATTCTTTCTTTTAAATCAATAATGGCATTCTTAGAGTTATTATTTAATTATTTTTTTTGCTACATTACAAAAATAAAGTAATTTAATGATGGATATATTCTGTCCGGATTCTTATAGTACTAGCTAGATAAACCACAACTTTGATTTTAGTTTGTATTATAATGACATTAAATAAATATCATGTAAAATGTTGCAAAATTTCAAATTACGATAACATTTTTTTCATTAAATATCAATTTAATGTGAAAAGTATTGTAATTGATAAACTTATAGTAACATCTATTTGAAACGTTTTTCAAATATTATTTTATTCATTTAAAATGAAATTTACTAGAACTTCATATTACAATAATATTTTTTTATTTGATGTCAGTTTAATGTGAAAAGTATTATAATTAGGTGTAGTCTATAATTACTTTGTTTTTTACAAAGTAAAATTTACTTTATTAATAATCATCATTAAATGATTTAATACAATATCATCTAATAGTAATAAGAATGTCACAGTGAAAATAAAGTAAATAAAAACCAAAGTCACTATAAAATTTCTCTTATAATTGATAAACTTATAGTAACATTTATTTAAAACATTTTTTAAATATTATCTTATTCATTTAAAATGACATTTACTAAATATGTCATTCAAAAAATGATGTTATAAGTATTTTTTTTTTCTGATATGGTGATATAGAGGAGAATTAAAGATTTTTTTACAAATAAGTCTATATTTTTTTTATACATTTATAGAAAATAAGGAAAAATTTGAAAATTATTTTTAAACTTTCAAAATTTTTTATGTCTTTTAAATGTCCATAAATATTATTTCTAGTGATATTTATCATTGTCCATCATGAAGGACAATGAAGAAGAAAATGGAGAATAAGAAAAAGGTAGTGAATTTCTTTTCTTTATCATATATTTACACAACAAATGCATGAAAATGCTGATTATTTTTTGTTTTTGTTTTTTTTTATTTTCTGAAAAAAAAAGAAATTTCAATGAAAAAGAAGAAAAGAAAAAAAAGTTAATCTCAACGATAACGATGAACAATACGTATATATAAAATCTAGCACAATTGAAAGTCTATATTTTGCTAATTGTTTAAAATAAAATTATATATGTTATAGTTGCAATCAGTGGATATGGATCAGTATTAAAAAAAAAAATTAAGGAAAAAAAAGAATATCACATTTTGTCTGAAAATTCTATAGATATAATATAACATCGCAAGTCTGTACTAGGCAGAGAAGTGAAATGGGGGTCAACAGGTACATATCTCTCATTTGCGGTAGAGATTTGCTCTTATAAATTTTTTGTCGATGGTTAGGGTAGGATTCATTAAAGCTATATAACTTATGACGTGCAAATTGTTTTCTTGCAGATGAAAAAAAAGAAAGTTTTCGCCGGAGCAGCGACCAATGACCGATTGTCACGGATCATTATCATTTCTCTAACAAATTAATCTATTAAAATATATAACATCTAATCTAAAACCTCTTCATATCTCTCTCCAACTTTTTAATGTAGAATTTATGATATTTTATCCTATTCAATTGTACAACGTCCTCATTGTATTGATTTTTTATCAAAAGAAGGAGAGGGATTCATCCAGTCCGAATTTATTTCAATCATAATATTTATCGTGAGAGCTCCATATTAGAAAAGAGTAAAATTGACTCTAATATCATTTATCACAAAATCATTATTCTCTTTTCAAAAAATTAATCTATTAAAATATATAATGTTCATATTTATAAATTTAAGACTTCCCTTCTAATTTTTCAATGTGAAATTTGTGATACAATGTCCTTCTCACATAACCAACCTTTACGTGTTTACCCTGATGCTCTGTCAGATCAAGATCTTATCATATGGTCCCAAAATAATACAATTATTTTTTGTCGTACTTCGTGATAAAAAATAGTAAGTCACGTGTTTTTTTATTACGAGGAACAACTTTATATTTTTCTCTTTAAAGTTTTTATAAATTATATTATTAAAATAATTTTAAAATTTATTTACATATTATAAATATTTAAATCATTATATAATAAATTTATTTTTTACAATTTTAAATTTTAAATTAATAAAAAAATTTAAAATAAAAAAATTAGGAGGTAAAATAGAAAATATCCCTAAAATTTTTTTGTTGTGCTACTATTTGCGATGTCAAACGCCTATCATTCATCGTCCTTTTGAAAAATATTCTCTAATATATTTAAATAATCATCATTCATCATTCTAAACTGGAGTTAGATCCACAGTTTACAGGGAATAACTTTATTTCAGTTTAATGTCCATATCCAAACCAGGACAATTGATAACAAGGTCCATATCTACTGTGTATGTATTAAAACATCAATTGAAACTATATATATGTATATATATAGTGCGATGCAATTACCATTATACCCTTATGCTTTATTTTTTTCATTTGATTATTAAAAAAAAATTATAAGTTATATATATTTAAATTATTATACGACGAATTTATTTATATGCAATATAGATTTTACATTTTAAATAAAAAAATTTATTAAAAATTTGAAATTTAAAAATGTTTTATTTCTTTCTATTTGATTATTAAAAAAATATATAAATTATGAATATTTAAATCTTTATATAATGAATTCATCTGTATACAATTTAAATTTTAGATTTCAAATAAAAAAAATTTATCAAAAATTTAAAATTAAAAAAAAAAATTTGGGGCAAATTGGACATTACCCCCCACTAGCCACAGGGGATACATGTGTCTATCCCGATCCATGTATAAAAGTCTTATATCGGTCAGGTTTTATATGAAATGGAATTAATAGGATATAAACTATAGATGATCAATTAGTTTGGAGTTAGTATTTGCAGGTCCTTCATTGGTGAAAACTGCAGCAACTCTCGACTGTACAAAAGCAGAGTTTTCAAAACAAAAATTATATATATATATATATATATATATATGTGTGTGTGTTTTATCACAATTAAATCAAGTTATGATGTAAAAAGTTATGTTAAATTAATTTTTAAAAATTTTTATTATCATTTTAATACTATTTAGATTAAATTGAATTAGTTAGAAAATAGTGGACTCTAAATATTAATAATTTAGATTAAAAAAAATATATTATTAGAGAAATTAAGAAAACTTAGATAGTGTTTGCTATTGATATAATTTTTTTATTTATGAGTAGAAAGACTGGTGAGAATTGTCAGATCTTTGCACTGGGTGGAAAGATAGTATATATAGATACACATGCACACATAAATTTTGCACCAGAAGCAGAAGGATATGGCCAACACCATGAGCCCAATAGAAAATCATCAAGATGAGGAAGCATGTGTCAATGCCATGATCTTTTCAGGGTCTCATGTTTTCCCTTTTGTTCTTCGCACTGCCATTGAGCTCGATCTTTTTGGTATCATTGCCAAAGCTGGCCCTGGAGCTTATGTTTCAGCTACTGAAATTGCCTGTCAGCTTCCAACTACAAATCCTGATGCTCCATCTATCCTTGACCGAATGTTGCATCTCTTCGTAAGCCACTCGCTTCTCTCTTACTTTTCTCGAACCCTCGAAAATGGTAGGACTGAAAGACTTTATGGGCTTACACCAGCCTGTAAATTCTTTATTGGCAGCAGTGAAGAAGGCAACATTGCTTCCTTATCTGCCGTTGCCTATCATAGAGCAAATTTGGAGGTTTGGTATGTATATGATTCATTTCTTGAAATGCATAGATATATATATATATATATATATATATATATATATATATATATATATATATATATATATATATATATATATGGCACTCGATCACTGAGCTACTAGCAATATATCTGAAGATTTATGATCATTTTGTGTTGCAGGTTACATATGAAAGATGCAATTCTTGAAGGTGGAAATTTGTTCAAGAAAGTTCATGGGATATCTATATTTGAATACATGAACAAAGATCCACAATTTAATACCATCTTCAATCAGACAATGGTTGGTCTCTCTACTCTCATCATGAATGGAATTCTTGAAATATACAAAGGGTTTGAAGGGCTCACTTCATTAGTTGATGTTGGTGGGGGCACAGGAAGAACCCTTAATATGATCATCTCTAAGTATCCTTCTATCGAAGGCATTAACTATGATCTGCCTCATGTGACCCAAACTGCACCGGCTTACCCAGGTATTAGTCATTGAAGATTATAAGCAATTGAAATATCTGTACATTATTCATGCTTCTTTAATTAATCAAAGGGAGGGATTTTTTTTTTTTTCCAATATTGCAGGAATTCAGCATGTTGGAGGAAATATGCTTACTAGTGTTCCTGCAGGAGAAGCAATTATGATAAAGGTGACTTTTCTATCATTTAATTAACATCTGCTGAATAATTCCTCAAATTATATATCATTCCAAATTAAATCAGAATTCTCTATGTACAGCAACCCATCTAAAGGAAAAATACAGTAACTAAATCATATTAAAGAAATAGTAGGTTAAATTCTCTTAAATCGACGTGAATTACAAAATGTAAACGAGAATTAGTCGTATATCCAATATGGTATAGAGATATCTTGTAGTTGCAAACAAAATAAATAGTATCACATGAAAATATTATATATTCATTGAATTAGACCTTTCAATAATTTTTTCGCCTTAGACTCATTATATTTTGTAAATTTATGGATATGGTAATATTAAATCTAAAACATTTTTTTCCAAACATTAAACCTAAAACATTTGATTGATGTGTGTTCTGTACAGGATACATGTCACAACTGGGAAGATGAGAATGTGATAAAAGTATTGAAGAATATTTATGAGGTTCTGCCAAAGAATGGGAAGCTTATAATAGTGAATTCAATAATGCCAGAAGAACCAGAAACAACAAAGGCATCAAAGTATACTTCATTACTTGACAATATTATGTTTGCACAATTTTCAGGAAAAGAGAGAACTGCAAATGAATTTGAAGCATTGATTAAGGCCGCTGGTTTCACTAACTTTCATGTTGCTTGTGTTGCTCATGGTATCTGGGCTGTCATGGAATCCTACAAATAGACCATATGATTACCTTTCCATCTCTGCATCTTAATTTAATAAGTAACAGTTATGTTTTCCATTGCTGTTGTGATATCAGCTTTTATATATTTAGTGTTTAGAGTCTGTCTACTAAGTCTTTTTTTGTTTTAATAAATTACTTGATGCCAATAATGCGTGCCATCATGCGAGCATGACTTTAAGTTAAATTGTGAAGAAAATTTTTGTAATATATGACAATTTCCAATCTTAGAATTTGACATGCTGCAATGACTGAATAGGCTATTAAGGTGAATGGTGATGAATTCCAACTTTGGAATCTTAAAGTAATTTGTTACTAAGTGCCATCAAACATGACATTATACAGTAATTTTGACTTTCTAACTCATCATATACAGTTGAAAGGTTAAATTAATTAAAATTTGGTATTTAATTAAAATAATAAAAATTAAAATCTAATAATACACAAATAAATCTTAGATATTTTGATCATGTTGGTTTGGCTTTTTAACTATATATATAAATCATAATCATTACAAAAGTTTTTGCCATGCATTAAGCCAATCATGAGTGGTACATGATTGGAATTATTTATGGAAACTGCGAAGATTTTAAGTTCAAATTTTCATAACCACCATCCATTAATGTTAGTGGAAATTATCACCTTTATTGCGGGTTTTAAAAGAGATGGTTTTTTCTTATGCAGTCTGAAGCGAAATTGCTACATGAAGAAATTAAATGCTATACGAGTAAAAAAAAAATAGATTTTAATATAAAACATGATATTTAATCCAATTATAATTTCTATTGCCATGCTGGTACCAAATTCCTTTTTTTTTTTTTACAAATTTAATTACCTTTTATATTTAGTTAAATCGCAATTCATTTTATTCTTCAAGTAAATTCTTTTTTTTTTTTTTTTTAAATAATACATACATTCAAAATCTCAAATATATCACTATCAATACAAACCACAAATCATAATTTATGTAGGAAATTATAATTCATATAGAAAATATACAGTACAAGCTATTGTGGAATTCGTGTTAATATCCATCTATAATAACAAAATCACCTTGAGAACTATTGTTCAGGTGACTAGAGTGTAAATAATTGTACTAAAAAATCACCCCTAGGTAGATTTACAGGAAAGATGTGGTGGGATACAATGGTCCACTTAAATATCAACCTCCTAAACAAAATTTTATCAAGATAAGTAATTTAATAGCATAATAATTAACAACAACTATACCTGAAACTTAATGAGATTTGGCCAATTATGCCTACGTCCTTTGACACCACCAAAATAATATTTCACTAATTGAGGAAATATTTACAAACGATAGAGAAAAAATACAAATAGCTTAAATATTGGAGAAGACTAATTTTGTGGGATGGAATGGATGATAAACCTAGGAGGGGAGGGGGGAGGAGTTCTTTTATAACCAAAGAACTCCTCCCATTTTTCAAAAATCCCGATGTGGGATTTTGATAAATAACAAAACCAACACAAGCATGCTCCACATAGGAATCGAACCCAAGACATCAATCTTAAAGTCTTAACACATTAACTAATTTAGTTGTAACTCATTGGCCAAGTCAATTCTTATAATAGGGTGATTTCTCATTTCCTTTTTAAATAAATTTTGAGTTTTGAAATAAAGTGTAACAATTTAATTTAATTATTACTCTATTTCTTTTAGATCTCAGTCACTATACTGATTAAGTACAGAGAGCAAGAATGCTATTAGAAAAATCACCCTTATATACTTTTTATATCCAAGAATGCATAGGAAGCTAATAATGATTAATGCATAGGAAGCTAATAATGATTAATGCATTAATGCAAGAAGACCTAGAAACAACAAAGGCATTAAAGTATGTTTCAGGATTTGATCATTGTATGTTAGTACTACCTCATATGGTAAAGAAATTTGACTGCAAAGAATTTGAGGAGTAACTAATTAGTCAAAGCTAGCCCTGGAGCTTATGTTCCAGCTTCTAAAATTGCCAGTCAGCTTCCAACAATAAACCTTGACACCCCTTTTATGCTTGATCGCATGATGCGTCTCTTCGCGAGCCACTCCCTCCTCTCTTACTCTTCTTGAACCCTTGAAGATGGTAGGATTGGGAGGCTTTATGAGCTTACACCAGCCTTTAAATTCTTTATTGGCAATAGTAGAAAAGGCAACGTTGCTTCCTTATCTCCCCTTGCCTATTATAAAGTAGTTTTGGAGGTTTAGTATGTATATAATTTCCTTGACATGCATATGTAAATATACATGGCACTTTATCACTGAGCTACTAGCGGTATTGAGATATCTGAAGGCTTATATATATATATATATATATATATATATATGTATTACGTCAACTAAATTACATCCTTCCTTTTTTATCATTATAATCATTTGAATTTTTGTGTTGCTGCAGGTTACATATATAAGATGCAATTCTTGAAGGTGGAAATCTTTTCAAGAAAGTTCATGGGATATCTATATTTGAATACACGAACAAATATCCATAATTTAATAATATTTTCAATCAGGCGATGGTTGGTCTCTCTACTGTCATCATGAATGCAATTCTTGAAATATACAAAGGATTTGAAGTCTCTATATATTCTTTAATTTATTTTGACTAGTTGAAGGATTTTTCACTTTCTTTTTTTCCATTATGAGAATTCAAGGGAAAATATGTTCACTAGTGTTCCTGCTGGAGATGCAATTATGATAAAGGTGACTGTTCTATGATATTAATCAACATTTAATAAATAATATCTATATTTCCAAATTAAAATGGAGTTGTCTATGTATAGTGACTTATCTAAAAAAAGTTATATATATATATATATATATATATATATATATATATATATATATATAATAAGAAGTTAGTTATGAAACATAAACAAAAATTAATCTCATACCTAATATGGTTTGGAATATTTCATGGTTGCAATAAAAAAAAAGATAATTATGTGTGATAACTTGTTTTCAGAACTCCAGAGTCTAAACCCTGCAAATAATCAACGAAGGCTAAGGTGAGAAGAGAGGAGGATCCCTATAAACCCTTCGATGATTAAGTCAGAGAATGTAGAGAGAGAGAGAGAGAGTTTAAAGAGAGTTAAGAGTATGAGAGAATAAAATGAATGAGAATGAGGGATATGAGGTCCTATTTATAGGGATAGTGATGTTTAAACCAAAGAGAAATAAAATTCCTTTTTTATGAAAGTCATATCCTTATTTGGAGAGTATTTTTCTTGTCCGAGAGTCTCCTTAATTAGGAATTCTTGATTTATTTAGTTTGGACATCCTTTATCTATTAGTCACCCCTGTACAAGAAATTAAACCTTTATAGAATAAGAATATGTATATGGGGTATCAAGAGTCTCCTAAAAAATATATTTGGATAATCATTTTATCCTTTAAAATGAGTATAATATCAAAGAGGCTGAGGTTGGGACAATTGCAATTGATTATGAGAAGAAATTGGATGCGGCCAAATGTGCCTTAAAGTTCACTGAGACTGATAGAGCGAAATTCAAGTAAGAAACTAAAGCGAGCTTGAAGAAGGTTCAAGAGTTCGACAATTCATAAGCTCAACTCGCATAAAGAATCGAGACATAGGATGTCGAGCTCGAGACTCTAAGAAAGTGTTGGCCAATGAAAGGAAATCTCTAGGTGATGACTTGAGAACTTATTAGAAGATGGTGAAGGGATTTATTAAGGCCTACAAGTCTGAGTGTCGGAGGGTAGTACTATCAGCTCAACGTTTGGACTTATATTTTTTTATCTGGATAAAATAACTCCCAATGATCTAGAGCAGTTGGCTACTACTGAAAATGCTACCGTTAAGTCTGCCTCTAAGGATCCTTAAGTCATTAAAGAAAAATCTATTTATGGAGCTACTTC
Organism: Mallotus nudiflorus; assembly: GCA_947683625.1. Taxonomy (NCBI): domain Eukaryota; kingdom Viridiplantae; phylum Streptophyta; class Magnoliopsida; order Malpighiales; family Euphorbiaceae; genus Mallotus; species Mallotus nudiflorus. The sequence goes on from CANTUR010000481.1 coordinate 147,907, forward strand.
TTCTGGTGTTAAATCCACTTCGATCCTCTAATCTTAGCCTTCAGAAGATGTTGAAATCTATCCCAATGTTAGGATTGTGCCTCTTGGGTCTGAGGTTGATTTGTAAAATACTTTAAAAGATTTATCCTTATGGTGTAACATTTCCAATAATGAATGAAGTATATATATATTTTATTTATCAAACTTGATATACTCTAAATACATTTTATGGATAATATTTCTTGAGGCTGTCTGAGTTTCAGTATCAAGGTAACTCTTTTCCCTATTCATCTTTTATCTTATTTGGTCATCTTCTCAATGACTTAGTAAGGACCTTCCTAATTAGGTTTGAGCTTGCCTGTGCTGGAGTTGCCTTTACCAATATCAGCCCTTTTGAGTACCTAATCTTTGACCTTGAACTATTTTGGCTGGAAATGCCTATTATGATACTCAATGATCCTCTATTTCTAGGCTTCCACCACAATGGATGCTCATTCTCTCCTTTCTTCAAGTAGGTCTAAGCATATCCGAGCGCTGATATTGTTGACTTCTTGATCTAGATTCTCAGTTACCTAGTAGCTTACTAATCCAATCTCCATTGGGATTACCCATCCATCCTATAAGTCAGTTTGAAAGGTGTTTCTCTTATAGAAATTATGGGTGTTGTTCTATAAGCCTATATGACATTATTGAGTTTTTCAACTTAGTTTCCTTTCTTTTCGTCTAATATTTTCTTTAGACCTTGCATGATGATCTTGTTGGTGACTTCTGTCTGGCCATTCATTTGCGGATGAGCTACTGAAGTAAATTGGAGCTTTATATTAAGATCAAAGTAGAATTTCCTAAACTTCTCATTGTCAAATTGCTTCCTATTCTCTATTATTAAGGTGTGTGGTATGTCGAATCTACAGATAATTTCTTTAAAAAAAAAGTGTTGAATCCGAGCCTCAATAATGGTTAGGACAGCTTCAACTTCTATCCATTTGGTGAAGTTATCTATAGCCATAATCAAGAATTTTTTCTGGGAGGTTAAAATAGGAAATGGGCCTAAGATGTCCATTCCTTATACTACGAAAGGCCAATGACTCCCAATCGAATTCTGAGTATTAGAAGGCTTGTGGCTAAGGTGAGTAAATTGTTGACATTTATGGCATTCCTGAACCAATTTATGAGCATCTCAAAACATGGTGGGCTAATAGTAACCTTAGAGCAAAGCTTTTCTAATTAATGAATGATGGGATTCATGAGCTCCATATATCCCTTCATGAATTTCCCTAAGCACTTAATTTTCTTTCTCTAGTGGTACACATTTAGCGCACAGATGTGAGAGAGACCTTCTGTAAAGTTCCCTATTGTGTATGGAGTAGTGCACAACTTTTAACTTTAACTTATGAGCATTCAACTTATGCTGTGAAAGTACCCCATGTTCGAGATACTAAATGATTTGATTCATCCATTCTACTACTTCTTGAATATCCATGATCTCTGCCCCCTCAGTATTTGGCTTCATCAATTCCTCAGTAAGCTTGAGTTCTTTGAATGTTTGATTATTTCTATTCTGATTTGGCTAGTGAGTCTACTTTTAAGTTTTCACTTCTAGGAATTTAGATGATTTCCTATTGTCCCCCATCCTACTCGAGCTTCTTCAAGAGCTTTCTGACTTTCTCAATATACTTAGCAATGCATGGATTCTTGATTTGGTATCTTCCTCTGACTTGGTTTTTCACCAGCTATGAATCAGAGTATGTCTTGAGATGCTTAGTTCTAACCTTGTTAGCTAACTTCAATCTTATGATGAGTGCTTCATACTCAACTGCATTATTAGTGCCTTTATACTTTATTTGAATTGCATATCTGACAATGACTTTATGTGGCCCTTTAAGAATGATTCCTGTACCAAATCCTCTGATGGGGCTACATTTATGTATAACTTCCACTATAAGCATTCAAAAGTGATAAAGTCTTCCACTATCATCTCTTGTACGAAGTCTGCCAAGGTTTGGGCTTTGATCTGCAGTCGAGGTTCATAGTTGATGTTGAATTCTTTAAGTAATATCGACCATTGAACCAATTTGCCTGATGTCTTAGGTCTTTGTAAGATTTTCCTTAGTGGGAAGCTAGATCTTACAATGATCGAGTGAGCTTGAAAATAATGCCTGAGTTTTCAGGATGTGTGTATGATGACCATAGCTAACTTATCTAGTTTGGGATGTGGGAATTCTGATCCCGAGTACTTTATTGATGTAGTATATTGGATTTTTCTAGCTTTCTTCCTCCCTAACTAGTATCGATGCAATTGAATCTAGACTAATGAAGAGATATAGGTATAAAACTTCCTTGGGGATTGGCCTACTGAGTAGAGGTGGTAAGGATAGGAACCTCTTGATGTCTTCGAAAGTAGCCTAACATTCTTCATTCCATACAAACTTCTTAGAGTTTTTTAAGGCTCAGAATAGTGGTAGACATCATTTGGCTGAAAAAAAGATGAAACACCCTAAACTATTATTCTACCATTTAGCTTCTAGAGCTCGTTTAATGATGTCGGAGCTTTCATCTTAAGTATGGCCTCCATCTTTTCTAGATTAGCCTCAATTCCTCAATGGGATATCATGAATCCCAAGAATTTATCTGCCTTCACCCCAAAAACACACTTCTCTAGATTAAGCTTGATATGGTATTGGTCCACTATTCCAAGGATTTGATCAAGATCATTGGAGTGCTGCTATGCATATTAGCTCTTGACAATAATGTCATCCATATATACTTCTACATTTTTTTTCAATTTGATATTAGAACACATGATTCATCAACCTTTGGTATGTTGCTCCGGCATTCTTTAGTCCAAAAGGCATAACCTTGTAGCAATAAAGACCTTCATGAGTAATAAATAATGTCTTCTCCTAATCTTTTTTCTTCATTGGTATCTACTGGTACACCTGAGAAGCATCCATAAAGCTATACAAGTTGTGATATCATTAATTGTCTACTAGTTAATCTATTATCGACAATAGATAACTGTCTTTAGGGCATGCCTTACTGAGATCAGTATAGTCCACACACATTCTGTACTTTCCATTTGACTTTTTCATTAGCACCACATTAACTACCCATTCTAAGTGTGTGTTACTTCTTTAATGAATCTAGCTTCTAGCAATTTCTTTATTTCCTCGGTGATCACCTTCTGTCTTTTATATATGAAATTCCTTTTGTTTTTTTGATGGGTTTAACTTCTGGCTTGATATTTAAACTATATGAGGCAATCCGAGGATCTACCCCAATGATCTTAGATGCTTTAAAGGTAAAGCTACTTGAATTTTTTATGAGGACCTTGCTTATTCCATGCTTAACTTCGTCATTAAGCTCATTGCTGATTTTGACTATCTTCCTTTCAATGATTTGTAAAGTTTGGACCTAGTCAACTGGCTCAGGATTGGCTCCTTGTTTCTTAGCTTTTAATGATTTTAGAGGGAATGCTTTTGTCTAGGTCTTAACAACTAGCTGATAGCATTGTCTGGCCATATGTTGATCTTCATGGATTGTTATGACCCAGCCTTCATAAGGGATCTTCATAGTCAGATGCCTGATACTTATGGATGCATTAAATTTATAGAGGATTGATCAGCCTATGATGCCATTATATCTGAGAGGAAGATCTAACACATTGTGTAAGGCTTTGATAGCTTTTACCTACCCAGTATCTCGATTGCTAAATTCTAACATTAACTTCACTAGTCCCATTTGTTGTGTGGTACCATCGTAAAAGCTTGTAACGACATTCTGAATAGCTTTCAAATCAATGATAGAACCTCCCATTGCCTTATAAGCATTCTAAGAGAGTATGTTGATAACACTTCCATCACCAATTAGTAATCTTTTTACCAAGTAATTATTGATGAAAGTGTTTTCTGTCTTCTGGACCAAATGTGATAGTTTGCTTCTTTTCAAAGGTGGGGTCTTCCTCCTTCTAAGTTCTTTTAGGCTATCTTTTAGTTGCTTCTCCTCTAATAATCATGTTGATAACTCCGACTATTTCATTCCAAGCTTTCTTTTGCTATGTCTTATCTCTATCTTAGTCATTTGACTTTAGGTTTTTTCTAGTTGTGTCAGTGAAGTTGTCGAGTTTCCTATTTTGTATTAATCTTTCTATAGAATTCTTCAATTCTCGACATGACTCAGTTACACACCCATAATCCCGGTAGTATTGATAGTAGTACCTCTTATCTTGCATGGCCCTCCTGGTTGGACTCAACCTTTTAGCTGGAGTCATGCCTAAGCCATTTTAGATCTAGAGGTGTTTAATGGTATGTACTTTTTTTTGCCTCTTTTTTAAATCCATCCACCAGGTTTTTGAAGTTTGTTTATTGGAATCTAGACCTTCTTGGTTCTAACCTTTCATCTTTTTTGATAAGTGCTTTCTCGTCATCCCGACGTAACCTCCTATCTTCATCCATTTTTATCATCTTTATCACCATAGCCATCTTAACAAAAGTGCTAGGTTCTTTGGTCATGATCTTATCTTTGAGTTTCCCCAGCCGAGTTCTATTCTTTAAGGCTTTTATGGCTACTTCATCGATTAAGTTTTTGATTTGCATAGTTACCTTACTGAATCTATCTAAATAACTTCTCAGCTAATTTTGCCATTTAATTAAAATGATGCATGTAGAAATGCAAAGTTAAATTCTATAATATTTTGTATTTTGTACTTGACAGACAATTCAGAATAAATATAGACATAATTAATAATAAATTATTGATTGATGACGTGAGTTGAATGAATTATTTAGGAATTAAATAAATCCTAATTAAAATAAAATTATGGATAAAATTGCAAAGAAAAACTTGATTTAGAATGCATACATAGTCAAGGGACCAAAATGGATATTTTCCATTTATAAGAAGTTTCCCTCATTGTTTTTCGATGCTATTCTTTCATTTCCCTCTCCATTTCTTTCTTTTTTTTCTTGATTTTCTTCTTTTGATTTCTTGCTCATTCGAAGTCTAATTCACGATCTATCGGATCCTATGGCTGACCCACAACATAGGCTACACAAAGGAGCAGAGATTCCAACTAACCCAACCATTGTGCCTTTTTATTTTCCTCAGAACAACCTTGGACTTCGAAAAGGTTCTATTGTGCTTCCTTTGACTTGCCTTTGATAGTGTTGCAGTTTATACTGCTCACTGATGATGCTGTAACCCTTTCATTGGTCAGTGATGATGTTATAATCCATAACTACTCATGATTAGCTTCAACCCTTTCATTACTCATCGATGATGTTGTAGTCCATAACTACTCACGATTAGCTATAACCATTTTTTTGTCTCATCGATGATGTTGCAGTCCATAACTACTTGTGATTGGCTGCAACCCCTTTCATTACTTGCCTTTGATGATTGCTTACCTTTGATAATGCTGTAGTCAATAACTGCTCACTGATGATGTTGCAATCCATAATTTTTTGCAAATTGACTGCAATCCTTTCATTGCTCACCTTTGATGATGCTATAGTCCATAACTTCTCGTTGATGATGCTACAACCCATAATTGCTTATAAATTGACTACAATCCTTTCACTGCTCACCTTTGATGCTACAGTCCATAACTACTCATGATTTTTATCTTTGGTTATTTGAGTCGACTGCTTTGAATTCTTTGTGCTAACTGATTTGCATTTTTGCTGACTAACTTTGAATTTTATTGTGCTAACTGATTAGAATTTCTCTGCTAATTAATTTCAATTCCACTACGTTAACCAACTCTACAAGTTGGGTGCAATTTCTTTTGGATTTATAATTCCTGTAGACTTGTTGAAGTTAGTTTCAATCATGATGAATGTATAAAAGTACATTATAATGTTGAAAATTCATAAGAAAATTCATCACTTTATCATGAGATAGTGTGCACTTAATGAATCTTACTATTTTTTATTTTTATAACTGTCATTTATTCACCATTTGCAAAGGACGAAGGCATCGTTAATCATCTTATGCTGAGAGCATATCTTTTACCAAGTAAAGAACTTACTTCCACACCTAATTTTAGGGAGAATTTGCTAAACAAAACTTAAGGAAATTGAGTATAAAAAGATTGAATTCTGAGTATGAAAACAGTCTTTTAATTATTTTTGTGCTTTTCTTCCTTATTTGAGTATTCCCCTACTTTCTTATATTACTCAATATGGATACCATTGGAAAGGTCCTTTGGATGCTCATACTCTTATAGAACATTGGAGTAAATTGGGTGAATTTTTTTTTGATGTGGCTCTTCTTTTAGTATTCCCTCGCCTTTCTTGTATTACTCAGTATGGACACTGCCAAAGGTTCACATTAATACTCTTGCTCATTTTTTTAGCATTGGAGTAAATTATGCTCGCTCTTATTTTGATTCTCCTCTTAGTGTTCCCCTACCTTTCTCATATTACTCAGCATGGATACCATTGAGGGATTTGTACTCATACTCATTTCTAAGCATTGGAGTAGATTATATACATATTTATTATTCAAAAGACTAAAATGATACTTTGAAATTCAAGCAACTTATGCTGTAAGTCCATAGATTTTGTCTTTACATATTCTTCCCTTCGTTTGGTTACGAAGCAAACATTAGATTGATTACAGTTTATAAACTCTTAACACAAAGTTGTTAACTAATCATCTAAATTTTGTGAGGCTAATAAAAAAGAGCCATTATAATTATAGGTCATGAGATAGGCTTTTCGCATACGTTCTCACGAAGTGGATGAATTTACTTTCAATTTTTGAATTTCATGATTGAGATGGTACTTTATTACAAAATTGAGTTTTGTTACTTCCTTTTAACATTTGCTATCTTGCCCATTCTTAATGTATCAGTTCCTTTCCCCTTCTTCATTCTTTTGTTTTTTTCTTGCACAAAATACCATAAGTGAGTCTGGTATATTTATAAGTGAAGAGATTTTGTTAAAATGCAATGTTATTCTTTTGCATTCTTCCTTTTTTATTATGATAATGATGTCTCTGATCACAAGGTCCTGATACTCCATCATTGAAGTCATGGCCTAGGGTTGAATTTACCTTTCCTCCATTCCATTAATACTATGGTAGAGGACTTCATTCCTCTTCTTGACATCTCTTGCAAAAAAGGTTCAGGAGTTAGAGATCTTATTTCATGATCAAATAATTTTCCAGAGTCCATTCATTTTAAGTTTTTAGTGCATTCTTCCCTTTTATATGGCCGACGAATGTATTGTTGACATGTTGGACCTTCTTATCACCATATTCTATACCTTATACTAGTCTAACTTCTATGGAGAGATATTCTAGATGATGCTCCCGATGAGACTATGGAGATGGATTCCGAGTTTGAGGAGTCTGAACATCATATCCATCCTTTTGAGGTCGCTAGGATGATGCTTTTGCAAATATTACTGTTAGTGATATTCCCTTACTAGATGAGCCCATAATTAATTAGGCTCCGATGATCTAGAGTCCTATTGAGCATCAGGTTCACCTGAATAGTGTCACCTTTTTTTCTTTCAAATGCTTCATATATGAACATCTAACTACCTTTCAGTGCTTTTACAACACTAATCTTGATTGTTAGTAGCAAAGTGTTTATACAATCTTGCCTAGGCTCAAAGACTTTATTATGCAAAGCAAGTATTTCATAACAAATGTATGCAAGTACATGCATGTTATGTATGACATGCATGAACCTAATAGGTCTTTTGTTTAGAACAAAGCTATTTTCGCAGCTTGGAGAGTGAGAACGAGGTGCCTCATCAACAACTTATAGCTTTAAGCATTGGATGCTTCGTTGTTGGTACTTTTGATGTAAGAGCTTCTGATATAGCTCATCAAATTGATGACCAGGCTAGTGAGTAGGGTCTATGGCTTTACACTAGAGCTCGTGATTGACTAATGCACTATTGAACTTTTTTTTTGTTATTACTTTTGTTATATGATAACTGATGTATTTGTATGCTTGTAGTTTACTCCTTTCTGCCCTGAGATCTTTTTCACTCATTTTGAAGTTCTAGTATTGTATTTACTATTTTGCCCCTAAGCTGCCCTAGAGTTACATTTTGTCCCTAGCTTCATTTTGAATTCATTGTCGTAGTCTTTTTCTTTATGTGTGTAAGAGACTCATTTTATTCACTAATGTTATTGACCCTTTTTCTTACTAACCCTATTAGTTGCAGTCTCATGTATTGAAGATGCAGAGGAGTGGGCAAACTGATTGAAGCGAGTTCTTGATGATGAAATCAACTGGACTTGCACTTTGATGAATCCTTGAGCAGAATATGAGGCTTGATGTTGATGCAATAATTGATGACAGTTACAAGTATGGGTTACAACGCAAGTTACTAAGCCACCTGAATTCTCAAGGTATAAGGGGATGCTAAGCTTACAAGGAAAATTACAAAAGGGGTGGCAAAAGAGAAAACATAACTAAAATAGTGATCTTATAGCTCTGATTTAGCTTTCATTATGTATTATCTTTGCATTCAGATACTTATGCAATATGATAAAAATGAATATGCGATATTTGAACAGAAATTTAAAATTCAATTTTAATCATTCATTAGGGCAAAAATGAGAACATTTATTACATTACACGATACAACTCCTATTATCAGCCAGTCATGAATTTCTCTTTCTAATTTTTACCTTACTGTTCTTTTTTCTTTTTTCTCTCATTGTTTTTTTCTCTTTTTTTCATTATTTTTATTTTTTCCTTAAATTTTCCATCTTCAAAAGTTACATTATGTGATATATGTATGTTCTTTGAATTTGTATTTGTACCCATACTGAATGAATCTAATTGAATTGAATTTATGTCAAACATGCAGATGCAATCAATATCATAATGCACAGTACCATTAGGATGTACATTACATAAGTAAGCATGATCATAATTTATATCATCGATCACCAAAATAAAGTATAAACTAAAATTTTGTTCAAAGAAGACAGTAAGAAATTTTATTTCCTATTTTAGATGCTAGGGATGTTGAGTCTCATAGTGGTTGTCCTTAAGGCAATTGACATAACAACTATTCTTGCATCTTTTTGCCAATTGTCTCAATCTTCTTTTTTGCTGACTTGTAATTCCTCCCACTTTTAGTGACATGATTCATTTTGGGGGTCATCACTCCATACATCCAAACCAGTGAGACTCTCTTCATTAGAGTCATACCAGATGTCTACAACTCCGATAATTCTGTCCCTCTTTTCATCCTTCCATACTTCTATTATGTACATTTCCTTTCCCTCCATGCCAAGCTTTCCTAGATGTTCTCTCAGTAATTCCTCAATCCCTTGTTCGGGAGTTAGAGACTCTTTATTCTCTTCTTTCACTAACCCATCACCAAATTCATCACCCCATCCTGAGGGCACAATCCCCTTAAGAGGTATATAACTAGAAGTAGGCTTTGAATAGAACACCTTATAATTAAATTTTCCTGAGGGTTACCCTAATAAATCTTTAACTCTTAGTTGTTTTGGGGTTTTAAATTCTTTCTCATCATTAAATTCATCACTCCATCTGAGGGCATAATTGATTCAACTGGGATATCCGCAGAGGACGGTTTAGAAGAAAATGCCTTATAGTCAAATTTCCCTGAGGGTTAGCCTATCAAATCCTCAACTCTAGAGGCATCAAGAGATTCTCCATTAGCTCTAGAGTTTAGGTTTTCAAAGGAGTTTAGCACTTCTTCTTCGCTCACTCCTGAGTTAATCATTATAGTGGTTGGTGGTGGGACATTTCAGTAGTTAGGGAAAGGATTATTTTTTGTGTTTAGGTTGAAGTTGGATTTTTCAGGGTCTCTAATTTTTTCAGAGTCTATTAGCTTTTGGATCTCATGTTTGAGATGAATACAGGTGTCTGTGGAGTGGCCAACTACTTAGTGAAACTTGCAGTAGCTATTGTGTCATAGCTTAGGACATTCAGGTTTGGTGGTTTGGAGAAGGTTAAGGGTTAGAGTAAGCCTTTCTAAATCAATCATTCTAGGACTTTGGAGAGTGGTTGGTTGAAGTTGGAGAATCTCTAAGGTTATTAAACTGCGTGCACCTCCACAACTAGGCTAGTACTTCCCTGTTGTGTGCCCCCAGTTGGTTAGTTTCGGTTCTAGTGCCTCTAGAGCTTCTTTTCTTATCATTCTCAATCTTTTCAGCTTGCAAACCATCATTATACAGGTCTATAAATGTTTCAGGATTCATCATTTGCAACCTCTCAACTAGATTAGGTGACACATTCTGAACTATCATCCTAACCTGATCCTTCTCCGCCAACTTATTCTTCATTAGCCCTGCTTTATTCATGAATCTAGTAAGGAAATTATAGAAAGATTCATTGGGTTTCTACTTTGTCAATTTTAGATCTCTGATGGACACTTCCAACTCGATATTACAATTATATTATTTTAAAAGGCAGTACATAGTTCTTTCCAGTCAGCTCTCACAGATTTTTCCAGCCCATGGTACCAGTTTACAACCATTCCCTTTAAAGACAATACAAATAACCTAGTGATCACTTCTAATAGGGCCTTGATAGTGCTCATAGTATTGTGTGCTGACTGCGAATCCTAGGATCTCCAATTCCATCAAACTTCTGCAGCTGAGGCATTTTGAACTTCTCAGGTAGCTTATTACCCTCTGTTAGCAGCATATCATCAAAGTAAAAAATGAATATCCCATGTCTTGTCCTCTAAGTAGCTCTTCCATCTTGGACATTTTTTGGGTCAGTGCTCACATCTGCTTAGACTCGTGGTCGTGTACTAGTTTAAAGGATTCTTTTTTCGGCTTCTCTACCATATAATTCTCGACATCCTCTAGTTGTACATCGATAGCAGGTGGGTTTCTAGCAATACTTTGCCCCTCAGCATTGTTGGCAGTAGGTGGAGCATCCATAGTAGGTGGGACAGTAATAGGTGGTTGTTTAATTACAGGTGGTGGTATGATATCAGCAGGTTGCATCAATCCAGATAGTGCTTGTCTCAGCTCATCTTGCATCATAGTCCTCATGTCATCCATTAGACCTCCCTTGATGTCTTCTAAGGTCCAGTTCCCTTACTATTGTTCCATTTGTTCAGATTTAGGTGAAGTTGGTTCAACTTCTAAATAAAGTGGGTTGATAGGGCTTCTTTCCAGTATGTTCAGGATTTCCTTTGCTAAGATTTTAGGACTCTGACTAGTTCTTCTTAGTTTGCCACCTCGTTGTCCCCAAATACGAGAAGACCTTGATGTATCTATGATGGCTACAAAACAAGGTGTTAGTATAATGAATGAGATGCATGTATGCATGTATACATGATGCACGTGCTATGCAAAAAGTAGCAAGTTTCAATCAAGTGTACAACGTACATCCTTCCAACCTTATTTGTCCCACACACATGTTCAATGGCGAGTTTCTTATTTTAGGATTTTTGGTCTTGGTCTTAATATCAATGGGGGATATCAGGAACCGATGCACATGCCAGATTTTTGTTAAAGCAGTAAAGCATAGAAACAACATTTTTAAGCATAAAGGTCTAGCCCAATCTTCATTACCCTAAGGGACTTCAAAAGTATGGGCGTAGACTTTTATAGATAGAAATACCTCATGGTAATAAGCATAAAAACAACATTTCTAAGTATAAAGGTCTAGCCCAATCTTTATTAGCCCAAGTGGGCTTTAAAAGTATGGGCCTAGGCTTTTATAGATAGAAATACCTCATGACAAAAATCATACAAGCAATTTGGGTAGATCTTAGGGGAGGTAACTAAGCCATTATATGTGGTTAGAGTCTTGTAAAAAGTCAAGGTTCCCTTAGAAAGATGCCCTCCTTTAAGACTTGAGTTATAGGCTAAGGTTAGAAGGGCCTGACATACTTTACAAACTCGAGAGAAGACTACCCCCCTTTAGGATTTGGGTTATAGACTTTGGTCATATGAGCCCGATAATCTCTTTAGAACCGAGATAAGGCTAAGAGTGATGGTTAGCCAATTTACAACTTCATGAAGCTAGTGGAATCATGGAATCATAAACCAACGCCATCGATTTAATAGGGACATGTAGAATGAATGCAATAATAAAATAATAATTAATAAAATAATTTTAGAAAACATAAGTAGAATCAATATCTCTTATCCCCAGTGAAGTCATCATTGTAGACGGCAAGGTTTGGCACGTGTCAGAGATTTTAGCAATCATGACATTTTTGGGCTCAAGGCCTTAGAGAACACACTAACCATTTTTATAAACACATGGCGTGAAGATGAGGAGTCGCCACCCAGGGTAATAACTGGGAAAAATCGAAAGGTGGTACTCGATTCTCTAAAAGAAAGCTAGCACCATAACTAGAAGATTCTGGGAACAGAATACTAACCTCTTTTAGTCTTATGTTCATTTAGAATTACTTTATGAATTACTATCTTATTCTTTAATTACATGCAATTTTATTTAAACCCAAATTAAACATCCATCTAACCTAAAAAAAGGCAATAGGTCATAAAATTACATGTAAAAAATGCACATGGTCCGTAAGTCTAAACTAGGTTAATTTTTTAAAAGTTAGCTATTTCTACATATATTTATTTATAAGTGAAATGGACTAGAAAAGACCTACATTTTTAATTAATTTTAGTAAACTTAAGTCTATTTATTTTAATTTAACTAAGGGAATAGTCCTAAGTCTACCAAATTTTAAAGAAGAAATTAATTTAATAAGTGGGCCTAAGTCTAACTTGATTTTTAATTAAGTGATGTGATCCTAAATCTATTTATTTTAAAAGAAATGAATTAATGGGCTGAGCTAAGTCTAAATTAATTTTAGTTAACCTAAAAAATGGGCCAAAATCTAAATTAATTTAATGGTCCTAAATTGATTTTAATTAATTAACCTAAACCATTTTCAAGCCTATTTTTATTTAGTGGATTTGGACCTATCATGGGCTTAAGACCCAAAGAACTAAAAGATCGAAAAACAAAAATCATATCAAACATAGGATTTATGTGATTTAAAAAAAACCCTAAATCAATTTACATACAACCCTAAATTAATCTACACCCATCATTGATTTTAATTAATTTTTACCTAATTGAACCTAAATTACTAATCAATTTTAGTTCAAAGAATATAAAATTATACTATTTCTCTCTATTGGGGCTATTACAAACTACTGTGTAGAAATTAAAATCAAATTAATTACAACCCAAAACAAAAGAAAATTAAAAGAACGTAAAAATCATAAATCCTAAATTCTATGGGGGTTTTATAGATCTTAATCCATGACATTCCATAGATTCTTCAATGTAGTCACTGCCAAAATCTCATTTAACCAACCTCATCTCCAGAGTACCACAAAACATCAATCAAAACAAAAAGACACAAAAATTAATTAGTAATGAATCAATCAAAAGAATAAACAAAGAAATCAAATTAAAATAAAAGAAAAAAAAGAGCAGAAGATGTTGTGCAAATGCTGTTTGAATGCCCCTCAGATTGGGATTATTACCATTTTTAGATTGACTCTGTTGTTTTTTTCTTGATTGTCTAGACTTTAAAAGCAAAGAATGTATATTTTTTACAATTTTTAATTAGGGTTTTTATTCTGTCTAGTTTTTTTCACAGCTCTTTTTTCTAGGTGTTTTCTATTGTTTTCATACAACTTTTTTTTTTCCTTTTTTTTTTCACAGCCTCCCCCTCTTCTCACAGACTCTGCCTCTTAGCTTTTAAAGCTTAGCCATGCAACCCCAGCTCTTGTGATCATGAAAGGAAGTTGCGTGATAGTTGGGACGAGATTAGGAGTCTCTGCATTTTTTTTTGAATTTTCAAAATCAAGATAATAAGATGATGAGCAATAAGGTTTTGAAAAAATCAACACATGGTGTCCTGAACCAATAAAAAATTGAAAAATGATAGAATCAGTGTAAAAAATCTTGTAAAAATAACTTTTTAGCGAAAATCAGCATTTTATAATGCTAATTTTTAACCTGTAATACCGACTGGCATTGCCAAATGCCGATTGTAATGCCAATTGGCATTATGTAATGTCGATTGACATTATGTAATGCTGATCAGTATTGCACAATGCCGGTTGACCAAAATTCATTTTAAAATTAAATTACAAAAAAGGTCCTTGAATGTTCTTAATTTCTACAATCAAATCCCTAAAAAACCAATTTTGCAATTAAACCCACAAAATGTTGCAATTTAGTCCTTTAAATCGTAAAAATCGACACTAGAGATCAGTTCTCAATTATATTTTCATCATAGGGGCTTTTGTCACACGTGTGCATAATTGCATTTGAAATTGGGTGCTTATATAGATGCTTAATGACTTTTAACTCAAGAGATTCCCATAAATGGCGCCACTTGATAACTTATTTCTAGAACTCCCGAGTTTAAGCCCTGCAAGATATCAAAAGGATCTCCATTAACCCTTTGATGCCTAAGTTAGAGAATGTAGAGAGAGCATTTAGAGAGATAAAAAGAGTAAAAAGTATGAGAGAATAAAATAAATGAGAATGAGGGATATAAGTCCTATTTATAGGGATAGCGATGCTCAAACCTAAGAGGAATAAGATTTCTCTTTTATGAAAATCTTGTGCCTATTTGGAGAGTATTTCTTCATGTCCAAGAGTCTCCTTAATTGGAAATCCTTCTCCTATTTGGTTTGGACATCCTTCATCTGCAAGTCACCCTTGTATAGGAAAATAAACCTTTAATAGAATAGGAATATGTATATGGGGTATCAATGTGAAAAAATTGTATAATAATTAGATAAAACCTTTTGATAATATTCTCGCCTTAAATCACCTGCACATTCTTATTCCTGTCTGAAAATTTATGGATATTCTATTTTACATAGGATACATGTCACAATTGGGTAGATGAGAGTATAATAAAAGTATTGAAGAACATTCATGAGGCTCTGCCAAAGATGAGAATATAATAATGAATGCACTACTGGCAAAAGAACTAGAAACAACAATGCCATCAAAGTATGTTTCAGTACTTGACAATGTTATATTGGCATAACCTTTAGGTAAAGACAGAATTGTAAAAGAATTTGAGGCACTGATTATGGCTGCTAGTTTCACTAACTTTCATATTGCTTGTGTTGCTCATGATATTTGGGCTGTAATGGAATCCTATAAATAGATCATTTGATTGACATTTCCATCTTAGCACCTTAATTTAATATGCAATAGTTATGTTGATAATTGTATCTAAAAACTCTTTTAATATCCGCAATGAAAACATAGATTACTCCTTTTTAAAAGCATGTAAAGTTCAAATTCTACTTTATTAATTTGTGAAATAATTTCTACCTTATGTAAAAGGTGAAGGTTATTTTCTAATATGCAATCTGTTAATACCTAAAACCATATGACATCTCTATTAATAAAAAAAAAATTTTAATATCTGCTATTTAATTAGTGTTCAACATCTGTTTGCTAAGTTATTTTCTTCATAAATTATTTGATTAATTTTTAAAAGTTCATAGACTTTATTAACCCAATATAAAATTTCTACAAGTTATTTTTACTAAGGTAAAGGTACAAAAACAACCTTAATGTTTATGCCCAGGAACGGATTGGCCCTGTAAGATATTTCGAGCTTAATTCCACATAACATTTCAAAATAATGTATTTCTAGGCCCTTTATTTAATAAAACCAATGTTGTTGTTAAGTTAGTGGCTAATGTGGCATAAGTTAGGTCCCACCAAAAAGTAACAAAATAAGATGTGGTTGTCAGCAGTAAGTGAGAACGACATCTCCTTCATCTTCTTACGTAGTTCTAAATTAAAAAAAAACCCTACAAAAATCAATTGAATTAATTGAGGGAATCATAAAAGGAAAAGCAAAATTGGGAAGGGGAAAATAATTGTAATGCCATCCTCTTCATCATCTGTAACTTCCAGGGGTCAATAAAGAGCAGAAATTAATTATGAAGGACCTATAATTTTCTATAATTGTTGAATGAGGGGAAGGAGACTGAAATCACCGAGGTAGATGTCATGGACGAGTGACAATTCGAGTAGAAGATTCTATGGTTATGCCAATTATAAAGTAAAATAGTTGTTGTTCAATGTATCTTTATCTTTTAGAAAAAAATCCATCTCAATAGTTATGGAAATTTATTTTAAATTTTGGTTTGATGTGCAGAATATAAACTGTGGTTTTTTCCTTTGGCATGACAAGGCAATTACTGAAAGAGGGAAGGAGTTGATTAATATGCTGAAATTGGGGAATAAGGTCTTATAAGGTGAAACAAACAATTGAAGTCCAATTGTAGAGGAATGATGTCAGTTAATGATATTAAGAGAGAGATTCCAAAGCTTTGGATAGAATTAAAAAGACTGAAGATGAACAAAGGGCATGAAGTTAAAAACTCCAAGAAGAAAATAATACTGGCATTTGCGTTGCTTATAATCTCATGGGTTTTGTTATTGGGTTTATTTATGGTTTTTAGGTGATATGTAAATGCTTGAAAATTATGGGTTGGGTAGAAATGCCTTTATAAATCTAACTTAGTTAATGAAATGAAAGTATCTTTCTTTAGTTAATGAAATGAAAGTATGTTTCTAGAAATTACTATTAATTACCATGAATTTTGATTTGGCTAATGAAATACAAAACATTTAAGAAAACAAAAGTAGAAGAGGCATAACAAGCAAAATTTATTCACTCTTATAAAGTGTGCTTACAACTATTAATTCAAAAGGAACATATATTCACTATTTTCAATGACAAAAAAAAGTTACTAAACCAAGTAAGTTCCAGTAGAACTTGATTCATTATGCTTGACATTTAGTTATGGAACTTACATTTCCTGAGATAGAGTTTCAGGTACCAAAATATGAACAAACACCACAAAATATAACAATATTAAAAAAGTTTAAGAGAATAGAAATTTCCATAAAGTTTTAAGCATAGGTGGTTTTGGCATTTTTTATCTTATTTTGTTGCAGTTGATCTCTTTATTCTCCCAATTTCCTTGAGGTAATTATTGGACCACCTTTCCACTGCAAACCTAGAGCTTGATAAGGCAAGTCAGTAGTCGTAGTGACTTGGGAGCCATCACCTGTGAAGTTGACCGCCCTTGTAAAACCTGAATGAATTGAGTTTCTATGCTTCTTAAGTTCCTGGTATTTTAGAATGGGGAACCTGGCAACTGGATCAGTATCCATTTGACCTGTAGCACCACTTGAACAATTGCTTTCATACATAACATGTTGAGAACCTTGAATAGGCTGAAATAACATAAAAACCATCATATTATAATAACCCACCATAGAGTCATTTCAAAGAAGAGGCATAACAAGAAATAAATACAATAAAAATTCATATTATAAATTGATCTCCTGTGTTCAAGTCCACATAATACCCTTGACCTTGTTCTCTGTTGCTTCTTATTACTTCTTTCCCTTTTCTAGATGAGCTTCTTATTGTAGTAGTTCCTTTTATATATTGGTAATTAGATGTCATGCTATCTTGTTGTGATTGTAAGTTATGGGTGTGACTTGATTAAGGAGGAGGCATATTTATGGATGACTGAGTTCCTTATGGTTGCATTTTAAGTGCCTGCGGTAGAAGTGCAGGTGGTATAGGAGGCCCCTCATATGAAGGTGGCTGCATTGCATCTGATAATGTTAAATGACCTCTACATCTTGAACCACCATTACTACTTGAAGCAGCCTACAAAAAATGCAAATGCCAATTGTTTAATATTACTACTTTAAAACTACAACCTAGTAAACCTAATTACATTATTCACCTGCTATCCTTTATTAGGATATAGCCTCCTATTATGACCTTCTTGTTGATAAGAACCATACCTCTATTTTGTGCCTTTTTTAGAAAGCTTAGAACTACTACTTTGTTTGTCTGTACCTCTAACTATCTTTATCCTTAGTCGATATGCTAGTTTAACCACTGGAGGAGGCTAAATTGGTTGATATTCATCACACTTAATAAACATTGTCCCTAGGATAGGTTGCATTGGAGTTTTGTACATTGCTATAAACTTTGACTTGTGATGCCAATCAGACATCACTGTTGGTGTATCCACCTTTGAAAGCCGTAATGCACACATCGCATATGCATAAGGTATCCTAGTCAATTTCTAATATCTACATATACATAAAACCCTTATCAAGAAACATAATATGCTTGTAATATCCCTCTCCTATTTCATACCCAACATCACCATTGAACACAATATGGCAGCCTATTGCATGATCTTTATTATCTTGAAACATAGTCATACTCCAAGGGCTCGATTCATTTATCCACTTTTATGATGTATGCATGTTATCTTTGATCTTGTTTATTAAATACAACCTCAAGTCTTTAAGGATTAAGACAATTGGCTTGTGCCTTGCTTTCATAATTTTTCCATTGAAACTCTCTAAAATATTATTATCAACCATATGGCATTTGCTTCTTGAGCTGAAATATGCCCTACACCAAGTATGTGGATGGTATTTAAGCAGGTCCTTAGCAGCTTTCTGGCTCATTTCTCCTAATTTGGATAAGTTATCTTTGAATTCCTTTGGAAAACTACTCCAAGCACAAGTGAAGAATTTCTTTTTCATCTCCCCACTATGCCACTTTTTAGACCAATTAGAATAAATTTGCCTAGCACACCAATAATGTTCTGCTTCAAGCATAACCATTTCCATTGCTGCAATCAATCCCTGCACCAAAATAGCCTAGTTAGAAATCTTATAATAAAGCTTATGTAAGAAAAAACACTCAACATATTTATACCTTCTGCATATCAAAAACCACTGTTAGGCTGCCACAATCACCAAGGTCAAGCTCTTGAACCATCCAATGAAGAAACCACCTCCAGTTTGCCTTATTTTCCTTATTTATCACAGCCTAACATATAGGAAATACTTGCCCATCACCATCTACCCCAGTTGTTGTTAGAAGTTGGCCTTTGCAAACCCCTTTCAAAAGGGTTCCATCTAGACTAATGAAAGGTCTATAACCTATCTTCCATCCACTTCTACAAGCCTTAAAGTACATAAACATCCTTTTGAAAACCTTTTTCCCTTATCTTAATACCTCTTTACAAAGTTCAATTTCTGCTTTGCTACATGGATTTATTCTTTTAATTGCAGCTGCATAAGCCTCTAAAACCCCAAATTCCACCCTAAAGCTTCAATCCAATTATTGTATTATTGATCTTTTAGCCCTCTTGCATTTTGCAAAGCTAACATTGACCTTCACAAGCTTTTGAGCATCAAGTTTCATATCTACTACCTTATATTGAGGGTTTTTATATATTTTATCTTTGAAGTATTTGGCTAAAAAGGTAAAGGTGCAACTAGTAAAGGAGTAATGCCTAAAGCCAATCCAAGATTTTGCCCATCTTTTAAAATCAGTAGCCTAAAAGGACAGTTCTCCTTATTCATGCACCTAGCTTTATTCTGAATGGCTCATTAGGATTCAAATTCAACTTGTAGCCAAATGACACAACATATTTGGCTATGGCTTCCCTAGCCACAATTGCATTAGCATAGATCATTCCTAGAATGAAATAACCTTTACCATCAATTGGATCATATCTAACTCTCTCTTAAGGTGGGTTAACCTTTTCTAACTCTCTTTCTTCCTCACTTTCATTTTTAGTGTCATTGTCAGATGAATCTAATTCATCTTCATTATCCTCTTCACTTATATACCCACTTGGACCCTTATATTTAGTGCCCCTAATAACATTGTTTTATTAAGGTTCACTAGCACTTACATGCTCAATTTATACATTAAACTAATTCTATTTTGTAGGAATTTTATGGGATTAACTATTTTGACCATAACAATTTTAACCAACACTGTTTTGCCTACCATTATTTTGACCAACACCACTATGCTCAGTTTCTTCATTACACTCAACGATGGTATTATACTCAGCAATGTTATTATACTTAATAGGCAATTTAATAGGCTCAAATAAAGGAGTGTCTACTTCATGGTCTGTATAGAATTCAATCTCACTAACCAATTTTTGTTAATGTGATTTAAAACTCTCTTAATACTTGCATCATCATGTACCAAAAAGAGCCCTTTTTCAAAACTTTTCCCCAGTTCCCTTATAAATACCCTTTTAACATTTGGATATCCTAAATTTATTTAGTATTTATGTTCTATATCTATGTAAGAAAGGTAATCAAGATTAAATGCATAAACAACATCTACCTCACCACCTATATATTCCAATTACATGCCATCAAATTCCCAATTTCCACCATAATTAAATATCAAATCAATAACTACTGTCATTTTTCATTCTTAAAAAAAATAAATATTAGCTAAAGATCATGCTTTCAAATAAATTAATCACTTTATTAACTCAACTATTTTCAATAACATCATTTATTATCTCAAAACTAATGACATGCAAGAGGACCACACTCTATTCCAAGTGTAAAACACAGGTAAGCAAATATAAAATTATGCATAAAATGGCAAGAGGACCATACTCTATTCCTATTTTTGTACACTTTCTAATAACATGCAACCTCACTTCACTTAATTACCTTTCTCTTAAAATATTCTGCTTTGACAACCTTTGTGCATATACTTTCACACCCCCAATGCATGTACACCATCGATTTTGGCTTCAATAACTTCCTTTTACTGACTTCTCTTGTAAATATTTGGTCTTTTAGACTTTCATTTACATATGTAGATCGAATAGGGTATAGAGAGTGATATTTCCTTTGTTCTTTTGCATAATTTTAATCGAGGGTAAAGGTTAGCTGGGGTTTTTTTCTTTATTGAAGTAGTATAAGGAGATGGGTGGTAAAGGCAACATTCATTGGGTGGTAAAGAAAACATTCATTGGGTGGTAAAGATAGCATTCATTAGGTATTAAAGGCAGTAAAGCTTCCCTCCAACATCTAAAAAAGCTTCGGTGGGTCTCAGTGTCAGCCATGTCGTCTTTACCATAATGGCAGTAAATGTCTTTGCTGGGCTCTATTAAATGAGGGGCTAAAAAACACATTATTTTGAAATGCTATATGGAATTGAGCCTAATAAATCTTGTAGGGCCAATCCATTCCTAGGCAAAAACATTAAGGGTGTTTTTGTACCTTTACCCTTTTTCCCATTTGCATTTTACCTTTTTATGTATAAAACCTTAAAAAAAAGGTGTTTGGATTTTCTTAAATAAAATTTTAATTTTAAGTCTTATGCATGGAGAAAATAAGTGCTTAAAAAGTTTAGTTGCCTATAAAAATTTATCCAAATTAATCAAAGTCCACGACTACCTAATAGTTAGGGCCATAAATGAAAGCAAGTAGCTCAATGTTCATCTTAATAAAAGATCCTTGTACATTAAACTTGTACATTGAAATGCATTTAATAAATGAGCCTAACTCAAACTATACAAAGCTTAACTCGTGAAATTTACGATCAAACTCTAATAGAAACTTGCAAGTCAGCTCATAATTTTAAAGTTTAATAATGTGATTTAAGATATATAATATATAAATTCTTATTGTAGAAAAATATTTTAAAAATTATAGTATTTGAATAAAATCATAGTTTTTATTAAATATATTATAATTTATTTAATAAAAAAATTGTTTTCAATTTTTAATGTATAATTTTAATTTATAATTTTTTGAAAAAAAATGTTTTAAGCTTGCTTAGTTTCATTTAAACTTGCGAACAATTCGTGAATACTAAGTGATATAATGAGTTCGACTTGATTATAAAGGAACCAAATTCCAACTAACCAAAATTTGACTTGACTATACTCAATTACACCTTATTAATAGTGAAGGCATCATATTAAAAAAAAAATTAACACATAGGTTTGAAAATAATTATCATGGCTAGAAAAAAAATGGCTTCCATTTTTTAAAAATGATGCCAATTAATGCATATCATTGTGCATGAGTATGAATTGTAAACCTGGGAATAACATTTTTGTAACATATGATAATTTCCAAACTAGAAATTGACATGACATGCTACAAAATAGTTTAATAGAGTGAGGGGTGATGAATTCCAACTTTGGAATATTGAAGTAATTTGTTACTATTGTGGCATATCTTGAAAAGGTGCATTCAACAACATGGATTAGGTGCACCAAGAAATTAAATTATATATAAGTGAAAAGAAAAATTAGATTTTAATATAAAATATTTAGCTTTACATCACATAAATGATAATTATGCCAATTCAAAAATGATTTCAATATCATTATCATTATAAAATAATTTTAATTTATATATTCTATATGTTTTTCTAAATAATTTACAAATTTAACATTAAAAAAAAATTCATATGCAATTATGTCTTTTTATTTTCTTTCAGAGTTTAGAAGGTAAGGAAGTGCCAGGATTGATAATAACTGACCCAAAAAGGAAAAGAATAAATAAGGGGTAGGAAGTGAACATTGATGAAGCTGGGCTTGAGGTAATTAGGTGGTGCCATGGTCTTTTATCACACAATCACTACCTCGTCCACCAACTACCAGTTTGCTCATCCTTTTCCTCCTAATCCTCTTCTCCTTCTTCTCTTTGTTTAAGTACCCAAGAGTGTTGTAAGAGTGGATTAAGTAAATCTTTGAAAAAAAGTGTCAGAGTTATAGTAAGAGGGAAAAGTGAGAAGGAGTAAGTAAGATCTATAAAGGGAACTTATGGTACAGTAAACTAATGAAGGAAGAATATGAAGGAGCTTTGAAATTTTTTTTTTGGTTTTCCCTCTTACCAATTTGAATTAATAATTAGAGATGTGTTGGATGCTAGGTTTTATTTGATTGCTGAGAAAGTTGTGATCATGGATTTTTTTTTGCTTCATTTGCATGATGATTGATTGGTATATGTATTTTTAATTTTGAATTAATAATTGGAGATGTGTTGCAAATGCCATGCTCATGGCAAAAATCTTTAAGATCCAAGTTAAGATACTCCCCACCATGTCAGATTACAAGACTAGAATTTTACTTTGGTATTGCATGGCCACCATTTTGTACAGGTCTTGGAAAGCAAAGCACACATCTCCCTTATTTGAAAGTAAGGATACCAGGTTATCCAGGTACATTCATCAATAAATATTACAAAATATAAAGCATCAGACATAGTGGGAATCCAAGCAACTCCCTATACATTAGAATGAATGGTCATAAATGAAATTGAATTTTTATTATAACTCGATCCATATGAAATTCGATCACTGTGAAATCTTGATTGAAGATACATTGTACTCGATCATATAATGCCAACTATATTGGGATGTATAGTCTGATTTGAAAAGAAACATCACACTCGGTCGTATAATGTAGATTATACTCAGTTATATAATCTTGATTGAAGATACATTGTACTCGATCATACAATGCTGACCATTCTCAAACATATAGTTTGATTTGAAAAGAAACATCACACTCGGTTGTATGATGCCGATTATACTCAGTCGTATAATATTCATTAAAGATACATTATACTTGATCATACAATGTTGACTACACTCTTGACAAATTTAATAATTCATTGAACTATTAAATTATGAAGCATTGGAATTTAGGACTATATTGCAAAGAAAAGATGGACTAAATTGTAAAGAATGAACTTAAATGCAAAACAAATATCACACTTGAATTTAGAGTATGTGATACTAAAAAAAATTCCAGTTTTATTTGTCTAAGATAATTAAAAGAAAGATATCTAAGATAGCGATGCCACAAAACAACTTAGTCTTTATTCGAGTGACTTCTACCAACATTATTGACTGAACTTGATTTTAACTCAGATCACCATACAAATCAAAATAGTATAACTTTTTACATTTAACACTAGAGCTAAGAATTTGGTGCATTACAATGTCCTGAAATAAACAACAGTTAGGCCAAAATTTGATAGTGCAGTTTAAGGTTTTAGTGATTTGGCCAACAGATAGTAAATTACAAGAAAGAGATGGAACAACAAGAACAATATTTAGATTAAGAGAGTTAGAGTTAGATACTGATCCTTCATGAGTGATGGGTGCCATTCCTCCATTAGTAGTTAAGATATTTTATTGGGTTAATGGCTAAATGGATGTAAGATTATGGGTGGAGTTTGTCATATGATTAGTAGCACCTGTATCAATAATCCATGCATTATTTTAAGTAAGATTTGTTATACTTGATGTTTCATCAAGGTCACCACTTGGTTTAGTGACACTAGAGGTGGTAATTATAGCTTTTTTGAGTTTCTTACAAGGCTTTTTATTGATGGCCCACAATTTTATAGCACCATTTCTTGGAGTGTCTAACTGCACTACCATGAGTACATGTGTATGTACTGGACTTACTCGAAACTTTTCTTTTGAACTGTGGACAAGTCTGAGCTACTACAAGTACTGCATGGTACTATAGAATCTTTGACTCCTCCGTTGTTTGTCATTAGTTATGATCCCTACGAACATATGTATAACTAGACTCAAGATCAAGAGGTGGATCCTTCTATAGTATTTCACTCCGAGCATTGTTAAATTTTGAGTCAATTTCAGCTAGGAAAATATGTGTTCGAAGCCGAGTTCTATACTTGTGGAGTGATACTGCACCATTAACATCTTTACCTTAAGCACTCATTCGGGCATCAATCTCCTAAAATATCCTAACCAACTTATTGTATTTTTTAGGTAATGGCCTACCACTTTGATGTGTAATGAATGATTTCTGATTTAATTCAAACAATTGAGTTTCAACAGATTCATCATATAGGGTTTTTAAAAAAACATCCCATATCTCCTTTCTTGTTTAAAGATGGATGAATCTCCACATCAATGTTGGACTCATGGAATCAATTAGCCAACTTTTGACTCAGTTATTATTAATAAGCCAAGTCTCCAAAGCTTATTCCCTGCTGGTGGTTTTGGTATAATGCCAGTAAAAAAGCCAAATTTATTTTCGGCTCCAATCCGTATCTCCATGAGTTGTGACCATAGAAGATAGTTAATATCATCAACTATAATTCCAATAGGAAAGGGAGAACTATCTTGAAGAGTTTGAATGAGGGTGGGTGTTCCATGGGATATAATAGATGTGTTTTTAGTGGTAATAGTTTCAAGGATTCAAAAAACTTTAAAGGATTTGGAAGGGAGGGGAAAAGAAAAAATACAATGTCAAGGAATCAATACAAAAAATTTGATTTTAATAAGTATGCTCTGATACCATGAAGAATAAAATTCGGAGGAAAAAAAGAGAGAAATTCAAGGGAATTATATTTTTCATATTTTACAAGAGAGGTTACATCCCTTATATATACATATAGAAAACTAATTACATACTAATTAGGAATAGAAGAACATCCTAAATAAATTAAAGATTTAATTCCTAATTGTATACAAAGATTTGATTCTTAATATGTACATTCAAATCTTTGACTTTCTAAAACCTACCTCAACAAATAAGGAATGCAAGTCTGATGGATATGGGTTTAAAAGGATATCAAGGAAGGTGGAAGAAAAGCTCAGTTGAGGTTTAACAAATTCAACTTAGATTCATATGTTTAAAGAAGTTGTTATACGGGTTCAAGAATTTACTTCTTCAGATCATTTGCCTTTATTCTTGGATGTGAAGAGAACAATGTATATTACATTTAATATCCTTCCCTATTGTCTATATAATCATTAGAATCATTTAAAAATTTTGTGTTGTGGGTTGCATATGAAACATGCAATTCTTGAAGGTGGAAATAAGTTCAAGAAAGTTCATGGGATATCTATATTTGAATACATGAACATAGATCCACAATTAATATCATCTTCAATTAGGCAATGGTCAGTCTCTCCACTGTCATCATGAATGCAATTCTTGAAATATACAAAGGATTTGAGGGGCTCACTACACTAGTTAATGTTGATGGGCATAGGAAAAACCTTGACATGATCATCTCCAAGTATCCTTCTATCAAAGGCATTAACTATGATCTGCCTTGTGCAACTCAAACTGCACCAACTTACCCAGGTAATTGTCATTCAATATTATAAGCAATTGAAGTCTCTATATATTTCTCATGCTTCATTAGTTTATCAAAGTAAAGGGATATTTTTTTTTCCTGTATTCCAGGAATTCAGCACGTTGGAGGAAATATACTCACTGGTGATCCTGCAGAAAGGCCATTATGATAAAGATGACTTTTTTATCATATTAATCAACATCTAACCAATAAAAAAAGAAATTAATATTTAATGAATAATTTTCAAAATATATATCATTCCAAATTAAATCAGTCTTGTCTACAACTGGCGACCCATATAAAAAAATACAATAATAAAACCAAATTAAAAAAATGATATCAAAGGGTCGAATTCTTTTAAGTTATCGCTAATCATGAAACAAAAATGGAAATTAGTCTAATACTAAATGCGGTGTAGAAACATATCTTATTTACAGAAAAAAAAATATCATGTGAAAAATTATATAACAATTGAATTAGACTTTCCAATAATTTTTGGTTTTTACATCAATGAAGTGAGCCCTTCAAATCATTTGCATATTTCAAGAATTGCATTTGTGATGACAGTACAGAGACGAATCATTGCCTGATTGAAGATGGTATTAATGTGGATCTACGTTCATGTATTCAAATTTAGATAACCCATGAACTTTCTTGAACAGATTTCCACCTTCAAGAATTGCATCTTTCATATGTAACCTGCAACATAATTTTTAAATCACTATAATGATTACATAGACATTAGGAAAGGTTATTCAACGTAATTAATATATAAAAATTCAAATGTTTTAACATCTGTAATAGTTGTGGACTTCGGTTAATTCATAATTTGAATTGCATAAATCTATAAGGGAAATAAAACTTTTTTAACACTTATTTTCTTCATGCATAAGACTTAAATTTAAAATTTTATTTAAAAAAATCCAAGCACCTATTTTTTTAGGAAATTCTTACCTACACTTGGTGTATTACATCCAATGGTAGGATTTAAGACATATCATCCAAATGTTATTAATGTAATTGATAAAAATAAGACATATGTCTTGTGTTTTAAATCATACCACTAGGTGTGTAAGTAAGAATCCTTTTTTTTTTTTTAAGTTTATGTTTTATACATAAAAAGGTAAAACACAAATAGTAAAAAATAACTTTTAGAAATTTTATATTGGGTTAATAAAGTCTATCAAATTTTAAAAATGAATCAAATAATTTATGAAGAAAATAACTTAATAAACAAATGTTGAACACCAATTAAAAAGTGGGTATTAAAAGATTTTTTTTTATTAATAGAGAGGCCATATGGTTTAGACATTTAATGGATTTTATATTATAAAACAACCTTTTTTTAAATAAGGTAGAAATAATTCCACAAATTAATAAAGGTAGAATTTGAACTTTGCAATGAAAAGGATTAACTGCTTGACTACTCTCTCACTGGTGAATATTAAAAGAGTTTTGGGATACATTTATCAACTTAACTATTACTTATTAAAATAAGGTACAAAGATGGAAATGTCAAGTGATCTATTTGTAAGATTCCATGACAGCCCAGATTCCATGAGCAACATAAGCAACATGTAAGTTAGTGAAACTAGAAGCCTTAATCAATGCCTCATGAAAAGGTTTAACTTGTATTATGTATTCCATGTAATTTAATGTTACAAAGGTAGTATATATATAGGTGTAGTATAGAAATGGGATGAGTACTGCTTATAACAAACTAAAAAGAATAAAATAAACTAATTAAGAATAGTAAATAATAGTTACAAACGGAATAACAATATAAGGGTATGGCTTATCACCCCCTTAAAAATCCATGTCCATCAAAAAGAGACAAGTGGTTGAAGAGTTGTTGGAAGCAAGATGATGGCAGGGATTTAGTGAATAAGTCGGCAATTTAGTCATTAGTGGAAATGAATTGGAGTTGGCAAAATCCAGAAGCAACCTGTTCACGAACAAAATGGTAGTCCAGTTCTGTATGCTTGGTATGGGCATGGAAGACTAGATTTTTTCTTAAATAAATTGCACCAATATTGTCATAAGATATTAAAGCATGAGAGAGTGGATATCCAAGTTCACATAGTAGAGTGTAAAGCCAAATTAACTTAGAAGTAGGATTAGTAACAACTTTATACTCACTTTCTATAGATGACCGGGCAATGGTTAGTTGCTTCTTGGCTAATCAAGAAATAAAAAAGGAACCAAGATAAATGGCATATCCTGATATGGAGCATCAATCATTGAGATCACCTCCCCAATCACTATCAGTGTAGCAATGTAATTGAGGTGAAGTGTTGGTGGAGTATAAGAGACCAATAGTTTTTGTGCCCTGAATGTAGCGAAGAAGCCTTTTGAGTGCTTTTTAGTGAATATCAGTTGGGTTATGCATGAACTGACAAAGCTTGTTAACACTGTATGCAATGTCTGGATGGGTGATGGTAGCATATTGAAGGGCTCCTATAATTTGGCGATAAACATCTCCTTTGGGAAGTAGTGTGCCTGACAATTTGGATAATGTGGAAGAAGATTGCATTGGTGTTGAACAAGGCTTATAATCGGCCATGCCATGTTTTTAAAGAAGATCATGGAGGTAGTGGCTTTGGGAAAGGAATTTTCCATCATGGTGTTGTTTAAATTCCATACTAAGGAAGTAATGGAGATTGCCTAAATTCCAAATTGGAAATGCTTGTTGAAGGGCCTCAATGATTGATTGAATGAGCTTCTAGCATAAACTTGTGACAATAATATCATCAACATAGACCAATAGAAAAATAAAATGATTAGCTTGTTTGAGTATGAATAGAGAACTATCGGCCTTAGAGGAGATAAATTTCAAGGAATGTAGACAAGCAAACCAAGCTCATGGTACTTGTTTAAGCCCATATAGTGACCTGTTTAATTTGCAAACATAATTTGGATAGTGAGATTCAACATAACCTTGTGGTTGAGACATGTAAAAATCCTCCTCAATATGACCATGTAAGAAAGCATTAGACACATCAAGTTGGCATAGTGACCAGTGATTCATTGTAACTAGAGTAATAATGACTCTGATTGTGGTGGCCTTGATGACTGGACTGAATGTTTCCTTATAGTCAACACCAAATAATTAAGTGAAGCCTTTGACTACAATGAGTGATTTGTAGCATTCAATTGTACCATCATGTTTCCATTTGATGTGAAAAATCCATTTGTTTACAATGATAGTAGTTGTGGGTGGTGGTGGGACAAGGGTCTAAGTGTTGGTTAATTACAAAGTAGTGATTTCATGATCCATTGCTTGGAGCCATTCTTTAAAGCAGACTGAATCTTTGAAAAACATAGGTTCATGTTCTAAATAATTCAAAGAAGGGGTTAGAGAAAGGGCAATATTTGCTTGTCTTTTGGCCATAGTGTGGTTTGAGGGTTATATTATAGGTGCAATAAGGTTACAGGGGAGAGGTTGAGGGAATATGGTAATCGATTAAATCAACAACTAGACTTAATTCTGTGGGATTGGATGGATTGGGTAAGGATTAGGTTTGTTGTAAATCGGGTGAGGGTGAGGGTGAGGATTGGGTTTGCTGTAAATCGGGGTCTAATGATGATAATGAGAAGGGACTAGTTGTTATAGAGGATGTTTAACGTAATAAAGGCGAGGTAGGAAGGATGGGATATAATAAGGGTGTGGTGGATGGATTAGTATCAAGTGGTGCCAAAATATATGATAGAGATGGAGTAGGAATGTGATGATTGGGAGATAAGGATGAGTGGTTAGGAAGTGCGTACCTAGTAAGGGATGCAGACTGATAGGAGACTGAATTATGAGCCATGGGAGTTAGGCATGTGATGGTCCTAATGGGAGAGTAGGTGTTGTGGAAAAAAGGGAATAATGATTGGTCAAACTTAGCATTTCAAATAAACATAAAATCTATTATTTTGAATACCAAAGCAATCATATCCTGCATGATTAGTAGTAGTACCAAGGTGAACACATGCATGACTCCTAAAGGAAAATTTAAACTTGTTATAAGGATGAAGATTTGGAAAGATTGCACAACCAAAAATTTTGATTTCAAGATATTTTGGCTTTTTATTAAATAATTTTTTATGAGGTGGAAAATTGTTTAAAATGGGAGTTGGTAATGCATTAATGGCAGTGCAAAAAGTATATGTCCAAAATTTAAAAAGAACATAAGAATGGGTTAACAATGTTAAGCTAGTATCAACTATATGTCGAATTTTCATTTAGAGAGTCCATTTTGTTCATATGTATAAGGACATGCGATTTGATGCACAATGCCATTTTGAGTGAAATATTTATGCAATTTTTGAAATTCACCTCCCCAATTGGAATAAAAAGCCTTGATAGTAGCATTAAATTGATGTTTCACATATGCTTCAAAATTAAAAAACACATAATAAACATCACTCTTATTTTTAAGAAAGTAAATCCATGTAAACCTAGTGAAATCATCAATAAACAAAATAAAATTATGAAAACCATGACAAGATATGATTGAAGAACAACCCCAAACATCAGAGTGAAGAATTTAGAAGGGAGCATCAGAGGTGTGCTCAACAAATGCAAATGGTAGTTTAGCTAATTTGCCTAAATGACAAGAGGAACAAAATGATTTTATTGAATTAGAAACTAGTAAATTATTATCTTTAATAATCTTGGAAATAGTGCAGTGATGGGGATGGCTTAAACGAGCATCCTAATCATCAAGAGTAATATTCTCAGTGAGGAGTGCTTGTTTAGGAGGAAGATAGGCAATTGGTGGCATCATATACAGTTCGTTGTCACTCCAGCCTTGTAATAGGGTTGCCTTAGTGAGTTGATCCTTAATGGAAAAATGATTTAGCCAAAATTCAAAGAAACAAGCATTATTATTAGTAAATTTTTTAATAAGGAGTAAAGATTTTTGAATATTTGGAACATGAAGAACATTTTTAAGAATGAAATCCTTATTAAAAAATGGAGAAGAATGAATGCACGTACCAATGTTTGCAATAGATAGGGATTAACCATTGCCGACAATAATTTGATCAGAACCATGGTATGGAGTGGGGTTGGAAATCATTTGAGGATTCAATATCATGTGGTGAGATGCTCATGTGCCTAAATACCATGGATTTTTTAATCGTGCCATTATAGGAGAAGGTAGCAGACCTATGTTTATGGCAATATTGGCTTGTGGATTGAATAAAGATATGCATTATTCATACCTTCTACGACACCTATCAACATTATGGTTGTGATAGCCACAAATTTGGCATTGTGTCTTATTCTTGCGGAATGGAGAGAAGGGATGTGGGTGATTGTAATGTGTGGTAAGGGAAGGGACTGAACGTGGGGCAAAATTGAAAGAAGCTCGGGGATAAGGGGAATATAAGGCAAAAAAACGACGTTTTGAAAGATTAGCAATAGGCTATTCTTGTATGCTTTTGATTAATATTTCATGAACTACCAATTGCCCATAAAGCTCTTGAAAGGTAACAGGAATTGGGCGTTGATTAAGAGCAGTGATAATGCTATGAAATTCATACCCTAAATTTTGGTAAATAATGGCATTAAATTCAGCATTAGAGAGAGGCATACCAACTGAAGCTAATTCATATATGAGAGATTTGGCTTTTTAGAGATACTAAGTGATGGATAAGTCATGTTTCTTCAGTTCTTAAAGTTCAATATGAATTTATAGTTGATGATTCTGAGATACAGGACCGAAAGCAATTTCAAGTGCTTGCCAGGCAGCAAAGGATGTGTTCATGCCAATAACATAAGGAAAGATTTTTTCAAATAAAGAAGAAAAAAATCCAAGAGCGGAGGAGTTGATCTTTTTAAAATCATTCATTATATTCAGTATTTGGAGTTTGAGGAGTTGAGTTATTTATGGAAGGAATTATAGAAGAAGGAGCAGTCATGGAGCCATCAATGAGACTATTGAGTTTATGATAATTTAGAAGGGGTTGGAATTATGTTTTCCATGTGAGGTAATTTTGAGAGGTTAGTTTAATTGAAAGTGTATAATTGGTGGTGGTAGAAGTAGGAAGATTGCAAAAAGAATTAGGAACAATTTGCCCAGCCATTTTTAGGGCTCTGATACCATGTAAAGGTTTAACTTGTATTATGTATTCCATGTAATTCAATGTTACAAAGGTAGTATATATAAACAGGTGTGGTTCAAGAATGGGATGAGTATTGCCTATAACAAACTAATAAGAATAAAACAAACTAATCAAGAATAACAAATAATAGTTATAAACAAAACAATTGTATAAGGGTATGGCTTATCACCTCAAATTCTTTTATAGTTCTCTCTTTTCCTAAAGGTTGTGCCAACATAACATTATTAAGTAATGAAACATACTTTGATGTCTTTGTTGTTTCTGGTTCTTCTGGTAGTTATGCGCTCATTATTATAAGTTTCCTACTCTTTGGCAGAACCTCATAGATATTCTTCAATAGTTTTACTACATTCTCATCTGTCCAGTTGTGACATGTATCCTATGCAAAATAAAATATCCATAAATTTCTAGATAGGAACAAGAATGTGTGGGTGATCTAAAGTGAAAAACTATTGAATGGTTTAATTTAATTATTATAATTTTTTCATGTGATATCATTTTTTTTATTGCAACCATGAAATATTTTTAGATTATATTAGATATAAGACTAATTTTCATTTGCATTTCATGACTATGTTATTACTATATTTTTTTCCCAGTTAAGTCACTATACATAGACAACTCCATTTTAATTTGGAAATATAGATATTATTTATTAGATGTTGATTAATATGATAAAATAGTCACATTTATCATAATTATGTCTCCAGTAGGGACGCTAGTGAGCATATTTTCCCCATTGTGTTGAATTCCTAAAATGGAAAAAAAAAAATCTTTCAACTGATCAAAATAAATTAAAGAATATATAGAGACTTCAATTGCTTATAATCTCGAATGAAAATTACTTGGGTAAGTTGGTGCAGGTTGGGTCATATACGGCAGATCATAGTTAATGCCTTTGATAGAAGGATATTTAAAGATGATCATATTAAGGGTTCATCTTGTGCCCCCACCAACATCAATTTGTGAAGTGAGCCCTTCAAATCCTTTGTATATTTCAAGAATTGCATTCATGATGATAGTAGATAGACCAACTATTACCTTGTTGAAGATAGTATCAAATTGTGGATCTTTGTTCATTATTCAAAGATAGATATCCCATGAACTTTCTTGAACAGATTTTGACCTTCAAGAATTGGATCTTTCAAATGTAACTTGTAGCAACACAAAATTTCAAATGATTATAATGGTCAAAGAGGAAGGATATAATTCAGTTGATATAATACATATAGGGTGAGTTTGAATCGCGATTAAAAATATAAGGTGTAATAGTTAAATTATTAATGTTATTTTGTAAGTAAAGGGTAATGTTTAAGTTGTGTACTCAATTTAAAAAAAAAAACTGTTAATATATATGAAATAATTAAAATAATATAAATAAATTAATTAATAAATTTTCATAAACAATAAAATTAATTTTTAAAAATCAAATAATTAATATATTGTTAAAAAATTTCATAGAAATAAAGTTGTATAATATATATTTATACATGCCTATACATAAAAAATAAAAAAAAATAAATTATTTTATATATTTTTAATAGATTTAATTTATATTTCATTAATGTAAAAAGAAATTAAGAAGAAAAATAATTTATAGATAAATGTAAATCAAATTAAGAAAAAATTAATTGAAAAATGAAATATTCAATAAAATAAATTTTTACAAACCTTTATCCTATCCCCAACTAGATTAATAAAAATTCATTTAGGTTAATTGTTAAATGGTTAACTGTTAACTTTAATTTTAAAGTTTGTAAAATAGGGTTAAAAACATAAGTAATATCTACCCTCTTTTAACCTCAATTCAAACTTACCCATATATGTAAACCTTCAAGTATTTTAATATCGTTAGTAGCTTCGTGATTGAGTGCCATGTATACATACATATGCATGTCAAGGAATAAATTATATACATACAAAACCTCCAAAGTATTGTTGGTCCCTCTTACTAAATTATATGTTTATTTTTTTTGTTTACTAATGCCTATATAAAGGCATTTAAATGGAATGAAATGAGAAGCATAGGCAAGCAACGAGCAAGTAAAAGAAAAATAATTTAGTAAGGTGTGTGCTTGTGAGGTGAAAGCCAAAGCAATTTTGCTTTGATGAGTGTGAGAGAGTTTTAAGGGTTTGAGAAATTTTTCTCAAAGGGTGAGTGACAAAATAGTGAGGTAATTATTTTTAGATGTTTGGAAAACACTTTGAGTGCCACTATTTTGGTGAGATTTTTTTTATTGTGTACCTTTAGTATTGATCTAAAGAAGACTCTCTCTTGTACCTACTATTTTTATGGTAGAAGAATTATTTAGATTTTGTGTTGTGGACGTAGCCCAAGAATTAAGGGTGAACCATGTTAAAATATTGGTATTTTTTTTATCATTTATATGACAGGTTTTACCACCCATTTTACTCACCCATTAGCCGGTTTAACCACCTCCATTTATTTATTTGTTTGATTATTTCTGTAGTAATTTTATTTTGTCTTTGTAAATAAATTCTACTGCACCAACTCTGTTAATTTTTTCAACAAGTGGTATCAGAGCTGGGAGTTTATGTTCTAGAGGCATTATTAAATACTGCAACGATGGAGGCTAAGACTAGTAAGGTGGTCAGCTTAAATAGCACAAATTACCACATATGGAGAAACAATATGAAGGATCTCCTACTTGTGATAAAATTTCATCTATCAATTTTTGATACAACAAAACCCGAAGGCAAGATGGATGAGGAATGGGCATTTGAGCATAAGCAAGTGTGTGGCTACATCTAACAGTTTGTTGAAGACAATGTGTATAACCACATTTACATTGAAATTCATGCACTGACATTATGGAACAAGCTTGAGGAGCTGTATGCTTCAAAGACTGGCAATAATAAATTATTTTATTTGATAAAATTAAAACTGATAAAATATCAGGAAGGCTCTTCTGCCGCCAATCACTTGAATGAAATGCAAGGGATCGTGGATAAGTTGTCAGGAATGGGCATAAATTTTGATAATGAAATTCTTCCTCTTATGGTGCTGGCTTCTTTGCCAGAGTCAAGGGAGACGTTGAAGATCTCACTTATAAACTTTGCACCAAATGGTGTAGTGGATATGGAATTTGTCAAAAATGGTATTCTGAATGAAGAGATGAGACACAGATCAAAGGGTGCCTATTCAACACATTTAGATATCCTTCTTGTAAATTCCAGGGGGAAAAATGAGACTCGAAGCTCAAAGCAAAGAGATGAGAGCAGAGGGAAATCAAATAAGTATGCAAATATTAAATGTCATTACTACAAAAAGAAAGGTCACAGTAAGAAGTTCTGTCAAAAGTACAAGGATAAGAATAAAGGCAAAGATATGAGAAAAGATAACAACAGTGATGATGATGATGAAGAAAATCTTCTCGGAGAATTCAATGTCCTTTTTTGTGATGATACTATTAATCTTATTGCCCATGAGACCAGTTGGGTGATTAACAATGGTGCTTCCATTCATGATACATTTCAAAGAGAATTCTTCTCATCTTGCACTCTAAGAGATTCTGGATTTGTAAAGATGGGAAATGGCAATCAAATAAAATTTTTTGGTGAAGGAGATGTATGTTTGGAAATGACAAAATGACACAAGACTAATCTTGAAGAATGTCAAGCATGTTCTAGATATTTGCTTGAATTTTATCTCAACAGGCAAGCTTGATGATGAAGGTTTCTGCAACACCTTCCATAATAGCCAATGGAAACTCACTAAAGGCTTACTGGTGGTGGTTAGAGATAAAAAGGATTCAGCTTTGTACTTTATACATGAAAATATCTCTAAAGACATGGTGAATGTTGTAGAGAAAGACAGTACAATTGAGTTATGGCATAGAGACTTAGCTACATGAGTGAGAAATGGATGATAGTGCTGGCTAAGAAAAATGTGTCATATGGAGTAGATCTTGTGCATCTAGAGAAATGTGTCGATTATCTTGTAGGAAAGCAAAATAGGGTTGCTTTCAGGAGTTCTCCTCCTTCCAGAATGAAGAATGTGCTAAATTTAATTCATTCAGACTTGTGTGGGCCATTGCCAAAGTCACTTGGTGGTTGTCAGTACTTTGTGACTTTCATTGATGATCATTCTCGAAAGATGTGGGCATACACCTTGCTAAATGTCTTCAAGGAATTTCATACCCTGGTGGAAAGACAAACCAATAAGAAGCTTAAGTGCATCCGGAAAGATAATGGTGGAGAGTATTTTGGACCATTTGATGCTTATTGTAAAGAGCATGGTATACAATATCAAATGACACCTCCAAAGACACTGCAATTGAATGGTTTAGCTGAAAGGATGAATAGGACTTTAATGGAGAGATTCAGATCTTTACTCTTACATTCAAAGTTGCCTAAGAAATTTTGGGGTAAAGCCCTACTTATAACAATGCATGTGCTGAACCTTTCACCATGTGTTCCTTTATAATCTGACACTCTAGAAAGGGTATGGTTAGGAAAAGATATTTCCTATAGTCATTTGTAGGTTTTTGGGTGCAAAGCCTTTATGCATACTCTTAAGGATGAGAAGCCCAAGCTTGATGTC
This sequence comes from Mallotus nudiflorus, assembly GCA_947683625.1. Classification (NCBI taxonomy): domain Eukaryota; kingdom Viridiplantae; phylum Streptophyta; class Magnoliopsida; order Malpighiales; family Euphorbiaceae; genus Mallotus; species Mallotus nudiflorus. Next base: position 184,497 of record CANTUR010000481.1, read on the forward strand.
AAGACATGACACTGTTTATTCATTGGTTATGGTCAAGATCAACTTGGCTATAGATTTTATAATCCAGTCCATAAAAAGCTTGTCAGAAGCCGTGATGCTGTATTTATTGAAGATAAAATAATCAATGATATTGCCATAGTTAAGAAGAACATTCCTAGCTCTGAAGATTATTTAAATTTAAAGTTAGTTCCTCTAACGACAGTGCCAAGGGAAGTTGGAGATGGAAATGAAGTTATTTTTCCAGATGTAGGTGATGACAATGCTCCCATTAAGATTCCATTTGAAAATGATAATGATGGTTGTAGGCGGAGGGGTTTAGCATGCGCCCAAGTGTTTGGCGACCACGGCACTGTGTAGGCTCGAGGCCTACTAGGAAATACGATATAGATCTTAGGCCTATTCAGAGATGGAGTCTCCACTCGGATAAAATCCGGGACACACTGTACAACAAGTGGATCCCACGGAGGTTCCCAGAAGCTGTCATCAGAGATCGGGTTCGGAAACTGGGTATGAGCATTTGAATGCTCACCCAACCTTGCGGTTGGCCTCCGTTTGTATTTTGTGTTTTATTACCATTTAATTATTTAATTATTTCCTCATTTACCACACGTAATGAAATTGCCTTTGGATAATTGCCAGATTTTATAATTAAGTCCGAGTTTGCACATTAGTCCAATTTCATGCCTTTAAGTCCCAACATTCAAAAAAAAACACAGTAAATAAGATAAATAATAATTTACAACCATACATTCAAAATTAAAAGGGAAAGGGATTAAGGATTACAACGCTTTTTAGGCTAAATAAAAGGATAATATACAGAAAATAGACTAAACATATACCGAAAATAAACTGATAAAGTAACATAAATGTGGTAATATAAAATAGATAACTAATAAAGGTGACTACTCAATGATGGAAATCATCAAGTAATTTCTGCAAATAACACATAGTTACTCCTTCCTTTGAAAAATAAAATAAAATCACATGTAACGATACTTATAAGGAGACTCTATATAAAAAAGGGGGTTTTCACATTATGGACTAAAGAAACCATCAAATAATCAAGATAATCACTGTTAAGCAATCATACAGACATATTTAAGGTCAAAAGGGGACATACCGAAGTGGACATCATGACAAACGTTAATAAAAAATGAAGTAAGAAGCAAGTTAAACCTGTCAATGAGGCGGTCGCCTAATTGATGAGGCGGTCGCCTCATTGATGAGGCGGTCACCTCATTGATGAGACGGTCACCTCATTGATAAAGAGGTCACCTCATTGATGAGGTGATCACCTCATCACAAGGGCTCTTACAATTCCGAGGTAAAAAAGGTAACACGCACAAAAGATAGACTCCCTAAAGGCCTGTCAATGGGGTGATCGCCTCATTGAGATGAGGCAACACCTCTGTGAAGAGGCGTTACCTGATCACCAGGCCGACTCTGACTCCTAAGACATGCAGACTTCTACTCTAAGTAACCAAAACATGCATATACACACTCTACACTCACCATACTATGACTACACTGAGGCGATGCCTTTTGGGCTCGGGCTTGCGCTGGGCCAAGTGGGCTTAGGCCGAATTTGGATAGTTGGGCTCGATTTTAGGGTTTTTCGGGCTTCTGGGTTTTCAAGTCCACTTTCCACTTAGAGATTCTGGTTCATTCTCATGTCCAAGTTTCACATTCTCATCATTAGGCTTAACAACGGGCCGGTCAAATTGAGCAACCCTAATTCGTCCCCTAACACAGGCCAACCGAATCGGGTGTCTACAATGGTGTTCATGATTAACCACCAATAGATGAGGCTTCTCCAGTGCCATTGAGGAGTTCTGATAGAAATACATAACCTTCTACCAGATATCCTAGAGACCAGTTTGTGTTACTAATTAATGGGGGAGAGCCAGAAAGCTTTGAAGAAGCTATGAGTGATGAACATAAGCATAAATGGTTTGAAGCCATACAGGATGAGATAAAGTCTCTATAAGAGAATAAGACGTTTAAGCTAGTGAAGTTGCCTAAAGGCAAAAGAGCTTTGAAGAATAAGTGGGTGTTCAAGATCAAGCATGAAGAACATAGTCTCCAACCACAATTCAAAGCTAGACTGGTTGTAAAAGGATTCAACCAAAGAAAGAGTATTAACTTTTATGAGATTTTTTCTCTAATCTTGAAGATGACATCCATCCGTACTATGTTGGGTTTAGCAGTAAGTTTTGATCTGAAGATTGAGGAAATAGATGTTAAAACTGCCTTCCTTCATTATGATTTGGAAGAGGAAATATTTATGGAGCAACCAGAGGTTTTCAAAGAAAAGGGAAAAGAGGACTATATTTGCAGATTGAAGAAAAGCTTGTATGGCTTGAAATAGGCACCAAGACAATGGTATAAGAAGTTTGAGTTTATTATGGGGGAGCAAGACTACAAGAAGACCACTTCAAACCATTATGTATTTTTTTAGAAACTCTCTGATGATGAATTTGTTGTGTTATTTCTCTATGTGGATGACATGTCCATTGTTGATCAAAATTTTTCCAAAATCAACAGCTTAAAGAAGCAGTTGAGTAAGTCTTTTGCTATGAAAGACTTGGGACTAGTAAAACAGATTCTTGGCATCAAGATCATTAGTGAAAGAGGCATTAAGAAGCTGTGGTTGTCACAAGAGAAGTATATTTAGAAGGTACTTCAGAGGTTCAACATGTACAATGCTAAAGCTGTTAGCTACCCTCTTGTTAATCACTTTAAATTGACTTCCCAACAAAGCCCTTCCATTGATAAGAAGAAGGAAGAGATGGATAGAGTTCCATATGATTCAGTAGTTGGTAGTTTAATGTATTCGATGGTATGTACACGACCAGATATTGAACACTCAGTTGGAGTTGTCAGTCGGTTCCTTTCAAATCTTTCAAATCCTGGAAAGGAGCATTAGGCTACAGTGAAATAGATTTTCAGGTATCTTCGTGGAACATTTAAAATTTGTTTATGTTTTAGAGGTGTCAAACCTATGTTAGCTGCATACACGGATGCAGATATGGTGGGAGATGTTGATTCAAGAACATCAACCTCTAGTTACCTAATTACTTTTGTAGGGGGGTTGTGTCATGGCAATTAAAATTACAAAAATTTATTGTTTTGTCTACCACTAAAATAGAGTTTATTGCAACTATGGAAGCTTGTAAAGAGTTGCTATGGATGAAGAAGTTCTTAAATGAACTTGGTTTTCAATAAGACAATTACGAGTTATTTTGTGATAGTCAGAGTGCTATCTACCTTGGTAAGAACTCCTCCTTTCATTCATTCAAGATCAAAGCACATTGATATGAGATATCACAAGATACGGGATGTATTAGACAAAAAGTTATTGTAGCTTGAGAAGATCCATACACATAAAAATGGATCAAACATGTTAACGAAGACTCTACCAAGGGAGAAGTTCGAATTCTATCGATTGGCCATTAGAATGGTAATAACCTCCACATAGTCAGGAGGGGGAGAATTATTATGGGTCCTTCCTAGTGGAGCCCATAAATTTTAAAAAAAGTCACATTTTTTGTACCGAATTTAGTGCAGCAAATGTTGAAAATATGTTTGTTTGTTTACTAATGCCTAATGCATATATAAAGGCATTTAAATGGAGTGAAATGAGAAGGATAGGCAAGCAATGAGCAAGCAAAAGAAAAATAATTTAGTAAGGTGTGTGCTTGTGAGGAGAGAGCTATAACAATTTTTCTTTAATGACTGTGAAAGAGTTTTAAGGGTTTGAAAATTTGGTCTCAAAGAGTGAGTGATAAAATAGTAAGGTAATTTTTTTTGGGTGTTTGGAAAACACTTTGAGTGCCACTATTTTGGTGAGATTTTTTTTATTGTGTACCTCTAGTGTTGATCTAAAGAAGACTCTCTCTTATACCTATTATTTTTATAGTGGATGAATTATTCAAATTTTATCCTATGGACGTAGCCCAAGAATTAACAATGAACCATATTAAAATATTGATTTTTTTATTATTATTTATACAGCAGGTTTGACCACCTATTTTACTCACCCATTAACCAATTTAACCACCTCTATTTATTTATTTGTTTGATTATTTCTGTAGTAATTTTATTTTGTCTTTGTAAATAGTATTCCTCTACGCCAACTCTGTTAATTTTCCCAACACAAAGGTGCTCTATGATTGGCAAGGGGAGATAAGGAAGCAACATTGCCTTCTCCATTGCTGCCAATAAAGAATTTACAGACTAGTGTAAGCCCATAAAGCCTCTCAATCCTACCATATTTAAGGGTTCAAGAAGAGTAGGAGAGGAGGCAGTGTCTCACGAAGAGACACAGCATGCGATCAAGCATAAAAAGGGCATCAAGATTTATTGTTGGAAGTTGACAGCCAATTTCAAAAGCTGAAACATAAGCTCCAGCGCCAGCTTTAGCAATGATACCAAAAAGATTGAGCTCAAAGGTAGTGTGAAGAACAAAAAGGAAAACATGAGACACTGAAAAGGTCATGGAATTGCCACATGCATCCTCATCTTGATGATTTTCTACTTGGTCCATGGTGTTGGCCATATCCTTCAGCTTGTCATGCAAAATTTCTATAGGATAAATATTTATATCATGGGTCATGACAGTAATTACTGTCGTGAGTCTGTGATATTACCAAAATATCCCCCTCCTTAGTAGATGATCTCCTGCATTGGGGGAAAAAAGACTTTTATATAAAAAAATTATCACATCGCCGGCTGCGATGTCATAACTTATGATGTGTATCATTAACCCCATATATAATATCTTTTTCTCAACTACCTGTCTCTTTACAAATAAATAAATAAATAAATAATTAAATCATGAGGGATCACTATCTAGCTTTTCTTAATTTCTCTAATAATATATACTTTTTTGTCTAAATAACTAATATTTAGAGTTCATCATTTTTTAATTAATCTAATTCAATCTGAAAATATAAAAGGAGATAAAAATTTTTAAATAACTAATATAATATAACCGTACATATCACAATTTGATCGTGATAGAACCATAGTAAATACCATTTTTGCTTTGATCTCTCCGCTTTTGTAAAATTGAGAGTTACAACAGTTTTCACTAATGATAGACCAGTAGATACTAACTCCACCAATCTAATTGATCATCTATAGTTTATATCGTATTAATTCCATTTTATATAATAGATGACCAATATAATACTCATATAAGTACGTAGTTTTGATTAATGCTTTAATATATATGTATAGATGTGGACCTTATTATCGATTTGTCCAGGTTTGAATCATATCCACAACTTTAAACTTAAATAAAGCTAGATGCCTTATTGTCCTTGCATTTTTTGTAGTATTCCCTATAAACTGTGGATATCTAACTTGAGTTTAATATGATGAATAAGAATTATTTAATTAAAAATATTAGAGAATATTTTTCAAAGTTTTCAAGATATTGTATTATTTTGGGACCATGTGATAAGACATTGATCTGACACTGCATCAAACAAGTTGTTGGCTGCTTCAAGAAAAAAAAATTATCTACAAGAAAATAATTTGCAATGTCATAAGGTTTATTACATCGAATAAACATATGAATTATATTGAATAACCTTCCCTAATGTCTATATAATCATTTAAATTTTTTTTGTTATAGGTTACATATGAAAGATGCAATTCTTGGAGGTGGAAATTTATTCAAGAGAGCTCATGGGATCAGGTAATGATCCATCTCTCTACTGTTATCATTAATGTAATTCTTGAAATATTCAAAGGATTTGAAGGGCTCACTTTATTGGTTGATGTTGGTGGGGGCACGAGAAAAACCTATAATATCATCTCCAAGTATCCTTCTATCAAAGGCATTAACTATGATCTGCCTCATGTGACTTAAACTGCACCAACATACTCAGGCAATAATTCTATAAGCCTATATGACATTGTTGAGCTCTTCAATCTAGTTTTATTGAGCTCTTCAATCTAGTTTCCCTTCTTTTCATCTAATCTTTTCTTTAGACCTTGCATGATGATCTTGTTGGTGACTTCTATTTGGCCATTCATTTATAGATAAGCTACTGAAGTAAATTGAAGCTTTATATTAAGATCAAAGTAGAACTTTCTAAATTTCTCGTTGTCGAATTACTTCCCATTCTCTATTATCAAGGTGTGCAGTATGCCGAATCTGCAGATAATTTCTTTCCAAAAAAAGTGTTGAATCCGGGCCTTAGTGTGGTTGGGATAGCTTCAACTTTTATCCACTTAGTGAAGTGATCTATAGCTACAATCATGAACTTTTTCTGGGAGGTTAAAATAGGAAATGGGCCTAAGATGTCCATTTCCCATACTATGAAAGGCCATGGACTCCCAATCGAATTCTGATAATTAGAAGGCTTGTGGCTAAGGCAAGCAAATTATTGACATTTGCGGCATTCCTAAATAAATTTCTAAGCATCTCAAGACATGGTGGGCTAATAGTAACCCTAGAGCAAAGATTTTCTAATTAATGAATAATGGGATTCATGAGCTCCACATATCCCTTCATGAATTTCCCTAAGCACTTAATTTTCTTCCTCTAGTGATACACATTTAGACCACAGATGTGAGAGAGACCTTCTGTAAAGTTCCCTATTATGTATGGAGTAGTGCACAACTTTTAACTTTAACTTTTGAGCATTCAACTTATGCTGCTAGAGTACCCCATGTTCGAGATACTAAATGATTTAATTCATCCATTCTACTACTTCTTGGATATCCATGATCTCTACCCGCTCAGTGCTTGACTTCATCAGTTCCTCAATAAGCTTGAGTTTTTTGAATGTTTGATTATCTTCTATTGCTGATTTGGCTAGTGAGTCTGCTTTTGAGTTTTCACTTCTAGAAATTTAGATGATTTCCTATTATCCCCCATCCTGCTCGAGCTTCTTCAAAAGCTGTCTGACTTTCTCAACATACTTGGCAATGCATGGATTTTTTATTTGGTATATTCCTCTAACTTGGTTTACCACCAGTTATGAATCAAAGTATGTTTTGAGATGCTCAATTCTAACCTCTGTAACTAACTTCAATCTTTTGATGAGCGCTTTATACTCAGTTGTATTATTAGTGGCTTTATACTTTATTTGAGTTGCATATCTGACAATGGCTTTATATGGCCTTTTGAGAATGATCCCTGCACTAAACCCTCTTATTGATGAGGCTCCATCTATGTATAACTTCCACTTTGGGCATTCAGAAGTGACAAAGTCTTCCATTATCATCTCTTGTACAAAGTCTGCTAAGGTTTAGGCTTTGATGTGCTGCTAAGGTTCATAGTTGATGTTGAATTCTTTGAGTAATATCGACCAACCTGATGTCTTAGGTTTTTGTAAGATTTTCCTTAGTGGGAAGCTAGATTTTACAATGATCGAGTGAGTCTGAAAATAATGCCTGAGTTTTCGGGATGTTTGTACGATGACCATAGCTAACTTATCCAGTTTGGGATATGGGACTTCTAATCCTCTAAGTATTTTATTGATATATTATATTGCATTTTGCTGGCTTTCTTCCTCCCTAACCAGTACTGATATAATTAACTCTTGACTAACGGAGAGATACAGGTATAAAACTTCCCTGGGGATTGGCCTGTTAAGTAAAGGTGGTAAGGATAGGAACCTCTTAATGTCTCCTAAAGTAGCCTAACATTCTTCATTCCATACAAATTTCTTAAATTTTTTTAAGGCTCAGAATAGTGGTAGACATCATTTGGCTGAACAAAAGATGAAACACCCTAAAGCTATTATTCTAGCATTTAGCTTTTAGAGCTCGTTTAATGATGTAAGATCTTTCATCTTAAGTATGGCCTCCATCTTTTCCAGATTAGCCTCAATTCCTCTATGGGATATCAATAATCTTAAGAATTTATCTACCTTTACCCTAAAAACTCACTTCTCTATATTAAGCTTGATATGGTAGTGGTCCAGTAGTCGAAGGATTTGATCAAGATCATTGGAGTGCTGCTTTGCATATTGGCTCTTGACAATAATGTCATCCATATATACTTCTGCATTTTTTCCAATTTGATCTTAGAACACATGATTTATCAACTTTTGGAATGTTGCTCTGACATTCTTCAGTCTAAAGGACATAACCTTATAGCAATAAAGACCTTCATGGGTAATAAATGATGTCTTCTCCTAATCTTCTTTCTTCATTAGTATCTAATGGTACCCCTAAGAAGCATCCATAAAGCTATACAAGTTGTGATATCATTTATTATTTACTAGTTAATCTATCATCGACAATAGATAACTATCTTTGGGGCATGCCTTACTGAGATCAGTATAGTCCATACAAATTTTGTACTTTCTATTTGACTTTTTCACTAGCACCACGTTAACTACCCACTCCGAGTGTGTGTTAATTCTCTAATGAATTTGGCTTCTAGCAATATCTTTATTTCCTTAGTGATCACCTTCTATCTTTTATATGTGAAATTCTTTTTTTTCTGATGGGTTTAACTTTTGGCTTGATATTTAAACTATACGAGGCAATCCGAGGACCTACCCCAATGATCTCAGATGCTTTAAAGGCAAAGCTACTTGAATGTTTGATGAGGACCTTGTTTATTCCACACTTAACTTTGTCATTAAGCTCATTACTGATTTTAACTATCTTCCTTTCAGTGATTTGTAAAGTCTGGACCTAGTCAACTAGCTCAGGATTGGCTCAAAAGTCGATGGAATCACTTTTAAGAATTCTTATTAAGTGTACTAGGAGAGACTCTACATATGATTTCGTCATTTACGTTTTCTCCTGAACAAGGATAAATGGTTGATCAGATCCTCGGTCCCATCAAACTGATCTAATTAAGGCATTTAAACTTGGTTGGGATCTTTTTCTTGATTATTCTTCTTATAAAAGGTGCCTTTCCTTCCTTAACATATTCATCTTCTTTTCTCAATCTAGTATGAGCTTTATACATGAATTTTTGAGCTATTTTTAAGTCATTTAAGGCCGAAATTGTTGACCTAAATTCTCCTTCCAAAGTTTTATGACTTTCTCTATTTCTACCAAACACATTCAAAGCTACTGCTGGTGTTGCTACATTATTTTCTAGATGGATTACTCTAGGATAGGCATTCAATTGTTGTTGCATTAGGAGTATCTAGGTTTGGATGTTTTGAATTATTACGTCTTTACTTAATAGAGGTAGGTTGAGTATTTGAATTACTGTGTTTAAGTTTGGTGTGTTTATAATGGTGGTTGTTGGAAAGTTTGCAAAAGGTATGGAAGGTATAGGTATGTTGTTATGCTGTAAAGAAGTATAATAAGGGAAATCATTGTTTATTGTTGGCCATCTCTGGCTATTACTAGTTGGAGTGTATGCTCTAGGTGGAGCCTATGATGAGGGTCCAACATGCTAAAAGAAAGCTGATTGAATTATTGGTTGAATAAGTGCTGATGAGTTAATTTATGTATCTAAGTTTAAGATTGGTGGTGGACTGAAGGTCGTAATGCCAATATCTTGTTTGGTAGATTGTAGATGGCGGGGTTTAGCACACGTCCAAGATTTTGGCAACCACGACACTGTTTAGGCTTAGGGCCCTAGAGAATACACTAACTATTCTCACAAGGACATGGCATGGATATAAGGAGTTACTACCTAGGGTAATAATTGGCACAAATCGAAAGGTCATACTTGATTCTCTAAAAGAAAGCTAGCACCACAATTAGGAGATTCTATGAACGGAATACTAATTTCTTTAAGTCTTGTATTCATTTAGAATTACTTTATGAATTATTATCTTATTCTTTAATTACATGCAATTTTATTTAAACCCAAATTAAACATCCATCTAACCCAAAAAAGACAACAGGTCATAAAATTACATGTAAAAAATGCACAGAAAGCACATCGTCCTAAGACTAAACTAGGTTAATTTTTAAAAGTTAGCTATTTGTACATATTTTTATTTACAAGTGAAATGGACTAGAAAAGACCTACATTTTTAATTAATTTTAGTAAACTTAAGTCTATTTATTTTATTTAACTTAGGAAATAGTCCTAAGTCTACCAAATTTTAAAGAAGAAATTAATTTAATAAGTGGGCCTAAGTCTAACTTGATTTTTAATTAAGTGATGTGATCCTAAATCTATTTATTTAAAAGAAATGAAATTAATGGGCTGAGCTAAATGTAAATTAATTTTAGTTAACCTAAAAAAGGGGCTTAAATTGAAATTAATCTAATAGGCTTAAATTGATTTTAATTAATTAACCTAAACCATTTTTAAGCTTATTTTTATTTAGTAGGTTTGGACCTATCGTGGGCTTAGGGCCCAAAGAACTAAAAGATCCAAAAACAAAACCTAAAAAAAATCATAACAAAATCATATTAAACACAGGATTTATGTGATTTTCTAAAAAAAACCCTAAATCAATTTACATGCAACCCTAAATCAATCTATACTCATCATTGATTACAATTAATTTTTACCTAATTGAACCTAAATTACTAATCAATTTTAGTGCAGAGAATATAAAATTGTATTATTTCCCACTATTAGGGTTATTACAAACTACTGTGTAGAAATTAAAATCAAATTAATTACAACCCAAAACAAAAGAAAATTAAAAGAATGCAGAAATTATAAATCCTAAATTCTACGAGGGTTTTACATATCTTAATCCATGGCATTCCATGGATTCTTCAATGTAGTCATTGCCAAAATCTCATTTCACCAACCTCATCTCCAGAGTATCATAGAACATCAATCAAAATAAAAAGACACAAAAAATTAATCAATAATAAATCAATTAAAAGAATAAAACAAAGAAATCAAATCAAAATAAAAAAAAAAAGGAGAGTACAAGATGTTGTGCAAATGCTGTTTGAATGCTCCTCAGATTGGGATTGTCACCTTTAAGATTAACTTTGTTGTTTATTTTCTTGATCTTCTAGACTTTAAAAACAAAGAACATATATTTTTTGCAGTAGCTAATTAGGGTTTTTATTCTCTTTGGTTTTTTTTAAGGTTTTTTTTTCATAGCTTTTTTTCTATGGTTTTCACGCAACCTTTTTTCCCTTTTTTTCGTAGCCTTTCCCTATTCTCATAAACTGGACCTCTCAGCTTTTAAAGCGTGGCCATGCAACCCTAGCTCCTGTGATCACACAAGCAAGTTACGTGATAGTTGAGAGCGACATCAGGAGTATCTGTATTTTAATTTTTTGAATTTTCAAAATCAAGATAATGAGATGATGAGTGATAAGGTTTTGAAAAAATAAAAAATGTGGTGTCCTGGACAAATAAAAAAATTGAAAAATGACAGAATCAGCATAAAAAATTGCTTAAAAGTCACTTTTTTGTGAAAATCGATATTCTAGAATGCCGATTTTCAACCCGTAATGCCAATTGGCATTGCCTAATGCCGACGACATTACATAATGTCGGTCGGCATTAAATGCCTGCTGACCAAAATTTTTTTAGATTAAATTATAAAAAAGGTCCTTAGAAGTTTCCAATTTTTGCAATCAAATCCCTAAAAATCTAATTTTGCAATTAAATCCATAAAACATTACAATTTAGTCATTTAAATCATGAAACTTGACACTAGAGATCAATTCTCAATTAGATTTTCATCATAAGGGCTTTCGTCACACACATGCGCAATTGCATCTCAAAATTGGGTGGTTAGATTTGCCCCCCTTTATCGCTGTTTGTTTGACAAATTGCGACAAAGCAATAGTAGCACATAATTTTAAAAGAAAGAATTAAGGTACTTTATTGTATCTTAATCGACCTGTTGATGCTTAAATTGTTGAGCAATTTTAAGTAATATGCTATGTTTGGCATACTTCACTATATTTCCTATAAAACATTTAGTAAGACATTTGCAAATGAGTTTTGTTATATTCTTTATGGGACATTTAACGTTTCATTATTTGAGAACATATTATAGCTCCTATGGAACATTTAGCAATAATGTTATAACTACTGTGTAGTGTCTGATGAATAACACTATATTCCTTTTAGGACGTCTAGTGATAGTGGATTTTGCTATATTCCCCATGAGATGTTTTAACAAAATGAATGCAATGATTCTCGCTATATTCCCTATGAGATGTTTAGTCAGCCTTGATTTGAAAGAAGTGTTATAGTTCCTACGAAATGTCTAGCAAATCGGTGATTTAAAATTTTGCTATATTCTCTGTGGGACGTTTAGCGATTCGTGATTTGAAAAATGTGTTATAGTTCCAGTGGAACATCTAGCAATGATACCATAACTATTATGTAGTGTTTGGTAAATTGCATTATATTCCCTTTGGGATGTCTAGTGATAATGAATTTTATTGTACTCCCGGTGGGACGTTCAATGAAATGAATGTGATGACCCTCACTATATTCCCTGGGGGACATTTAGCGAGCCTTGAAAATGGTGCTATAATTCCTATGGAATGTCTAGCTATTTAAGATCCGCTATATTCTCTATGGGATGTCTAGCGACATCACCATAATTACCGTGTAGTGTTTGGTGATAAAAAGCCTGAAAAAGGTCATGTTATAACCGCTATTGAAGCATAAAACATGTGGAATTTGAAATTCATGTCATCATTATTGTGCAATACATAACATGAAAATTTTGAAAATTTGTGTTTCAGCTACTATGTGACATGAAATAAATATGACATTTGATTAAAATGATACATGTAGAAATGCAAAATTAAATTCTATAATATTTTGTATTTTGTACTTGACAGATAATTCATAATAAATATAGACACAATTAATAATAAATTATTGATTGATGACATGAGTTGAATGAATTATTTAGGAATTAAATCCTAATTAAAATGCAATTTTGGATGAAATTGCAAAGAAAAACTTGATTTTGAATGCATGCATAGTTAAGGGAAAAAAATGGATATTTTTCATTTATAAGAAGTTTCCCTCCTTATTTTTGACGCTATTCTTTCATTTCCCTCTCCATTTCTTTCTTTTTTTTCTTTGATTTTCTTCTTTGAATTTCTTGCTCATCCGAAGTCTAATTCACGATCTATCGGATCCTATGGCTAATCCACAACATAGGCTACACAAAGGAGTAGAGATTCCAGTAGACCCAGCCATTGTGCCTCTTTGTTTTCTTCAGAATAACCTTGGACTTCGAGAAGGTTCTACTGTGCTTCCTTTGACTTGCCTTTGATAATGCTGTAGTCCATAACTACTCACTGATGATGTTGTAACCCTTTTATTGCTTAGTGATGATGTTATAGTTTATAACTGCTCACAATTAGCTGCAACCTTTCGTTACTCACTGATGATGCTATAGTCCATAACTGCTCGCGATTAGCTGCAACCATGTCATGACCCAAAACAGGGGCCATGACCGACGCTAGAGAATGGGAATTCTTTCGAATCCGGAACCTGTAACAAGCCTTAAAAGAAAAAATCATGCAATAAAATAAAATGCATAAAATATTATTCAGTGGAAATTAAATCTCAATTAATAAAAAAAATAAGCTCCTCATCATTCTGAAATAAAATATTATCCCATCTCATATCATAAAATAAAATCTTTTAATACAATACTTCAAAGTAACACTCTGAATTTAAAATCTCGTACATGCATAAATCATATACAACTTACAAAAGATTTAAATACAACCACAACTACAGTGTCTAGAGTACAAAATAAAACTCAAGTAAGTGATTTACATAATAAAGCCAAAGCGGAAGAAATCTGGCAGACAGGTCTACTGCTAAGGTCTGAAGGTGAAGACTCTCCTGTAAAAACATCAACGGAGGGGAGTCAGACCTCACTGAGTGAATTATTATAATATATATATACATAGCTAAATGTCAAATGCAAGCACTTAAAAGTATATATAATAAATATATATACAGGCAAATACACACATATGCAAAGAAAGTCATTTTAGTACTGAAAATCATCAGTTTATGAAGGATCAAATAGAACCCTAACTGATCGCAACCTCAATACCAATAAAAAGTACTCTAGCCATATAGGCTCACTTAATTCCAAGTAAATTCACTTAATCCATATGGACAATAGATTGGCCCTGAGACACTAAGTCAACCGAGCTCCAGTAATCTGACTGTCAGTGTGATTGGCCCCGAGACACTAGGTCAACCGAGCTCCAGCAATCACACTCTCAATCACATCAATCTCAATCAAATCAATATCAATCAATCATAATCACCACAATAATTTTCACTTAGCTCTAATCTAATGCACCGATACGTACACAGTCCTAGTGTTGTCCACTAGGAAGCACATTCTATCGATATCCTTCATTTATATTAAAACATACATTCAGAAAAATAAATGGTGCATAATGATATTTAAAATAAACAAATAAACCATATATATACTAGAAATATACCTAAAATAAACTAAGTATATTTCAGGTATATATATGTATAATAAATTTAATTAAATCGTGTAATATGCTCAAAATCAACTAATAAGATATTTAAACATAATTTGAACATAAATCACAAAGAAAACATGTATTTATTTTAAAATATACCAATAATATACTAAAAATATACCTAAGCATTTAATAAAGCAATCATGCAAAAATTTACATTTAAAACATATAATTTTTAAAACATGCAACCTAAAGCAATGCATATATATCATAATAACTCATAGTTGTGCGCTCCTCAAGACTGATCCGACGGGCCTAGTCCCTAGGCCTTGGTCTCAACGCAACTAACAATAAAATAATAACACAAAATCATAATGATTCAAACTTAACTTCTAGAGACTTGATCTAGAATTCTAAACACAGACAGATAATTGGAATTAGACCCGATGTCACGTTTTACAAGAATTCTATCGAAAATTTGGTAGAACCTTCTCTGTAAAATGAACATCTCTCTACTTAAAAAAATAGAGTCAGTCCTACAAGAAAATATACTTCGAAATAGAATCCACAAAACTCCTCGGTCGGGACCCCAAACTACAATTTCCACTGACCGAGGTCCACAATTCACAACAAAATACTATAAATTTATTAAAATCCAATAAGTACCAAAAATGCCCTTTTAGTATTAAAATATAGCAATAAACATTCAAACATTAAAAGTAATTATTTTTACCGATAATCACTTAAAAACCCTAATATTAATATAATATTAATAAAAATCAATATTTCTCAATAATTTCACAAATCTTAATAAAAATTCGTTTTATAAATCTAAATTACTTAATTAGTCCAAAAACATATTAAAACTTACTATAAATCCATTTATTTACAAAAATAGTATATTATATATAATTTGAAAATAATTTTCAAAAAATAGTATTAATTAGTTAAAATTAGTAATTAATTCATAAAAATAATTTTAATACCTCAAATAATTATTAAAACCAATTAAATTTAATATTTAACCAAAATTACCACCAAATTATCAAAATACCCCTAGTATATAAAAATTCACATAAAATACTAAAAACATTCAAAAATTCAAAAAAAATTATATAAATACTCAAAAATTATTTTCTCAACATATTATTCACTAAAATCAACAAATATACTTAATTAACCAATAATTACTAACAAAAAATATATTTAACCTAAATTTCCAAAATAACATAAACTAAAAATAATTATAAAAATTACACAAAAATCATAAAAATTATAAATTAAATTCTAAAATTAATATCAACCACCAAAAACACCAAAATCACAATTTATATAATTAATTTACGAAAATTATAAAATAATCAAAAATTCACAAAAATCAAAATAAATTCTAAAAATTACAAAAAAATTCTAGGATGTAGATTAAGCTAAGCAGAACAAATTTGTTAAGGTACTTCTCATGAATCACAAGGAATCAAGTTAAAAAAAATTGAAAAGCAAAAATGGCCGAAATGAAGAAATCGTTCACCACAGAAATCTAGGCCAAACCAAGTGAAACAAAGCTTAGAGACACACTCACTGGTGCTCAGGAAAGGGAAAGAGACTGGCGGTATCGAAAACGGTGGTTGAAATCGACTTGAACAGCAGTGGTGAGGATTTTTGGCTTCTCAGCCAAAACAAGCTTCAACGGCACTAGAGGAGGGAGGAAATGGCAGCGGATCTGGCTGGAGGAGAAGGTGGGAGTCCGGGAGGCACACTGACAGTGGCTGGCCGGAGTTGCAGCAACGGTGATGGTGATGGTGAGGTGCGGGAGGGAGAGAGGTAAGGGAAGGGTAGGTTTAGTAAATTAGGTATATATATATATATATATATATATATATATATATATATATATATATACCTAATTTACTAAACCTACCCTTCCCTTACCTCTCTCCCTCATAATAAAAATATAATATATACCCATTATTTAAATATTAGACCCTAATAATATTTATGCATGCATATATATATAAATCATAAAATAAAGGCCAATAATGTAATTCATTAAAATAATAATATTAAAATATTAATGCTGTAAATTAAAGATTTAATAAAATACTATTTCCCAAAATAATAATTTAAAAAAATGTATTTACGTAAAATATATTAATTAAATGTAAAATAATAACGATAATAATTTTTCAAGATAATGAAATAATAAATTATTATTTTAAAATTATTAACATTGCATATCCTATTTTACAATAAAATAATTTAAGAACTCAGGTTATAACAAACCATTTTGTTATTCACCGATGATACTACAGTCCATAATTGCTCCCGATTAGCTGCAACCCTTTCATTACTTGCCTTTGATGATTGCTTGCCTTTGATAATGTTGCAGTCCATAACTGCTCACTGATGATGTTGCAATCCATAACTGCTCACTGATGATGTTGCAATCCATAATTACTTGCAAATTGACTACAATCCTTTCATTGTTTGCCTTTGATGATGCTACAGTCCATAACTACTCGTTGATCATGCTACAATCCATAATTGCTTGTAAATTGACTGCAATCCTTTCACTACTCGCCTTTGATGCTACAGTCTAAAACTGCTCGTGATTTTTATCTTTGGTTGTTTGAGTCGACTGCTTTGAATTCGTTGTGCTGACTTATTAGCATTTTTGCTTATTAACTTTAAATTTTGTTGTATTGACTTATTTGAATTTCTCTGCTAACTAATTTCAATTCTGTTGTGTTAACCAACTCTACAAGTTGGGTGCACTTCCTTCTAGATTTACAATTCATGTAGACTTGTTAAAGTTAGTTTCAATCATGATGAATGTATAAAAGTACATTATAATGTTGAAAATTTATAAGAAAATTCATCACTTTATCATGGGATAGCATGCACTCAATAAATCTCACTATTTTTTATTTTCATAACTGTCATTTGTTCCTAATTTGCAAAGGTTAGAGGCATCATTAACCATCTTATGCTAAGAGCATATCTTTTACTAAGTAAAGAGCTTACTTCCACACCTAATTTTAGGAGAATTTGCTAAACAAAAATTATGGAAATTAAGTATAAAAAGATTGAATTTTGAGTATCAAAACAGTCTTTGAATTATTTTTGTGCTTTTCTTCCTTATTTGAGTATTCCCCTGCCTTTCTCATATTACTCAGCGTGGATACCATTGGAAATGTCCTTTGGATACTCATACTCTTATAGAGCATTGGAGCAAATCAAGCGGGTTTTTTTTTTACGTGGGTCCTCTTTTAGTATTCCCATACCTTTCTTGTATTCCTCAGCATAGATACCACAAGAGGCTCACATTGATACTTTTGCTCACTTTTTAGTATTAGAGTAAATTATGCTTGCTCTTATTTTGATTCTCCTCTTAGTGTTCCTCTGCCTTTCTTGTATTACTTAGTGTGGATACTATTAAGGGATTTGTACTTATACTCATTTCTAAGCATTGGAGTAGATTATATGCATATTTATTATTCAAAAGACTAAAATGATACTTTGAAATTCAAGCAATTTATGTTGCAAGTCCATAGATTTTGTCTTTGCATATTCTTCCTCTCATTTAGCTACAAAGCAAACATTAGATTGATTATAGTTTATAAACTCTCAACACAAAGTCATTAACTAATCATCTAAATTCTGCAAGGCTAATAAAAAAGAGCCATTATAATCAAAGGTCATGAGATAGGTGAAGTGGATGAATTTACTTTCAATTTGTGAATTTTATGATTGAGATGGTACTTTATTACAGAATAGAGTTTTGTTACTTCCTTTTATTATCTTGGTGAGGGTTTAGCATTTGCTATCTTGTCCATTCTTATTGATGTATCGGTTCCTTCCCCTTCTTTCTTCTTTTGTTTTTTTCCTACACAAAATACCATAAGTTAGTCTAGTCTATTTGTAAGTGAAGAGATTTTATCAAAATGCAATGTTATTCTTTTGCATTCTTCCTTTTTTATTATGATGATGATGTCTTTGATCACAAAGTCTTGATACTCCACCATTGAAGTCATGGCCTAGGGTTGAATTTGCCTTTCCTCTATTCCATTAACACTATGGTAAAAGGCTTCATTCCTCTTCTTGACATCTCCTGCAAAAAAGGTTTAGGAGTTAGAGATCTTATTTCATGATCAAATAATTTTCCAGAGTGCATTCATTTTAAGTTTTGAGTGCATTCTTCCCTTTTATAAGGCCGATGAATGTATTGTTGACATGTTGGACTTTCTCATCACCATATTCCATACCCTACACTGGTCTAACTGCTATAGAGAGATATTCCAAATGATGCTCCCGATGAGACTATAGAGATGGATACTGAGTTTGAGGAGTCTAAACGTCTTATCCAGCCTTTTGAGGTCGCCAGGATGATACTTTCACAAATATCACTGTCAGTGATATTCCCTTACTAGATAAGCCCATAATTAATTAGGCTCCTGTGATCTAGAGTCCCATTGAGCATTAGTTTCACTTAATTAGTGTCACCTTTTTTCTTTCAGATGCTTTATATGTGAACATTCTGACTTCCTTTCTGCGCTTTTACGAATGTTAGTAGCAAAGTGTTTGCACAATCTTGCCTAGGCTTAAAGCTTTATTATGCAAAGCAAGTATTTTACAATAAATGTATGCAAGTGTATGCATGTTATGTATGACACGCATGATCCTAATAGGTCTTCTGTTTGGAACGAAGCTATGTTCGCAGCTTAGAGTGTGAGAATGAGGTGCCTCATCAACAACTTATAGGTTTAAGCACTAGATGCTTCATTGTTGGTACTTCTGATGACAAAGCTTCTGATACAACTCATCAAACTGATGACCAAGCTAGCGAGTAGGGTCCATGGCTTTACACTAGAGCTCATGATTGACCAATGCACTATTGAACTTTTTTTTTGTTACTGCTTTTGCTATATGATAACTGATGTATTTGTATGCTTGTAGTTTACTCCTTTCTACACTAAGATCTTTTTCACTCATTTTGAAGTTCTAGTATTGTATTTACTATTTTTCCCCCAAACTGCCCTAGAGTTACATTTTGCCCCCAGCTTCATTTTGAATTCATTCTAGCAATCTTTTCTTCATATATGCAAGAGACTCATTTTAGTCACTACTGTTGTTGACCCTTTGTCTTACTAACCATATTAGTTGCAGTCTCATGTATTGAAGATGTAGAGGAGTGGGCAAACTAATTGAAGTGAGTTATTGATGATGAAATTAACTAGACTTGCACTTCGAAGAATTCTTTAGCAGAATATAAGGCTTAATGTTGATGCAATAATTAATGATAGTTACATGGTATGGGTTGCAATGTAAGTTACTAAGCCACTTGAATTCTCAAGGTATAAAGGGATATTAGGCTTATAAGAAAAATTACAAAAGGGGTGGCAAAAAAGAAAACATAACTAAAATAGTGATATCATAGCTCTAATTTAGCTTTCATCATGTATTATTTTTCCATTCAGATACTTATGTAGTATGATAAAAATGAATATGCGATATTTGAACAAAAATTTAAAAATTCAATTTTAATCATTCATTAGGGCAAAAATGAGAACATTCATTAAATCACATGATACAACTCCTGTTATCAGCCAATCATGAATTTTTTCTCTAATTTTTACCTTACTGTTCTTTTTTTTTTCTCTCCTTGTTTTTTTCTCTTTTTTTTTCATTCTTTTTATTTTTTCCTCAAATTTCCTATCTTCAGAAGTTACGTCATGTTATATATGTATATTCTTTGAATTTGCATTCGTGCCCATACTGAATGAATCTAATTGAATTAAATTTATGTCAAACATATAGATGAAATTAATATCATGATGCATAGTACCATTAGGATGTACATTACATAAGTAAGCATGATTAAAATTTATATCATCGATCACTAAAACAAAACAAAAACTAAAATTTTATTCAAAAAAGACAGTAAGAAATTTTATTTCCTATTCTAGATGCTAGGGATGCTAAGTCTCATAGTGGTTGTCCTTGAGGCAGCTGACATAAGAACCATTCTTGCATCTTTTTGCCAATTGTCTCAATCTTCTTTTCTACTGCCTAATAATTCCTCCCACTTCTAGTGACATGATTCACTTTGGGGTCGTCGCTCCACACATCTAGACCAACGAGACTATCTTCATCAAAGTCATACCATATGTTTATAACTCCGATGATTTTATCCCTCTTTTCATCCTTCCATACTTCTATTGTGCACGTTTCCTTTCCCTCCATGCTAAGCTTTCCTAGATGTTCTCTCAATAATTCCTCAATCCCTTGTTCGGGAGTTAGAGACTCCTTATTCTCTTCTATCACTGGCCCATCACTAAATTCATCACCCCATCCTGAGGGCACAATCTCCTTAAGAGGTATATAACTGGAAGCAGGCTTTGAATAAAACACCCTATAATCAAATTTGCCTGAGGGCTGCCCTAATAAATCCTCAACTCTTGGTTGTTATGGGGTTTTGGATTCTTTCTCATCATTAAATTCATCACCCAAAGGGCATAATTGATTCAACTAGGATATCTACAGAGGGCAGTTTGGAATAAAACACCTTATAGTCAAATTTCCCTAAGGGTTGCCCCAACAAATCCTCAACTCCTCTGGAGGCATCAGGAGATTCTCCATTAGCTATAAGGTTTAGGTTTTCAAAGGAGTTTAGCACTTCTTCTTCACTTACTCATGAGTTAATCATCATAGTGGCTGGTGGTGGGACATTTCGGCAATCAGGGAAAGGATTGTTTCTAGTGTTTGGGTTGGAGTTGTATTTTTCAGGGTCTATGATTTTTTCAGAGTCTATTAGCTTTTGGATTTAATGTTTAAGGTGAATGCAGGTGTCTGTGGAGTGGCCAGTGAAACTTGCAGTAGCTATTGGGTTATAGCCTAGGACATTCGGGTTAGGTGGTTTAGAGAAGGTTAAGGGTCAAAGTAAGCCTTTCTATATCAATCATTCTAGGACTTTAGAGAGTGGTTGGTTGAAGTTAGAGAATCTTTAGGGTTGCTGAACTGCACGCACCTCCACAACTCGACTAGTACTTCCCTATTATGTGCCCCCGATTGGGTAGTTTTAGGTTCCAGTGCCTCTAGAGCTTCTTTTCTTATCATTCTCAATCTCTTCGGCTTGTAAACCATCATTATATAGGTCTATAAATGTTTTGGGATTCATCATTTACAACCTCTCAACCAAATTAGGTGACATATTCTGAACTATCATCCTAACCTAATCCTTCTTGGCCAACTTATTCTTCATCAACCATGCTTTATTCATGAATCTGGTAAGGAAATTAGAGAAAGATTCATTAGGTTTCTGCTTTGTCAATTCTAGATCTCTGATGGACACTTCCAACCTAGTGTTATAATCATATTATCTTCAAAAGGCAGTACATAGTTCTTTTCAATTAGCTGTTATAGATTTTCCTAGTCCATTATACCAGTTTACAACCATTCCCTCTAAAGACAGTACAAATAACCAAGTGATCACTTCTAATGGGGCCTTAGTAGTGCTCATAGTTATTGTGTACTAATTGAGATGAATCCTAGGATCTCTAATTCCATCAAACTTCTGCAGCTAAGGCATCTTGAACATCTCAGGTAGCTTATTACCCTCTGTTAGTAGCATATCATCAAAGTCAAATGAATGTCCCATGCCTTGTCCTCTAAGTAGCTCTTCCATCTTGGAAATTTTTTGGGTCAGTGCTTGCATCTGCTTAGATTCATGGTTATAGATTCATGGTTATGTACCAATTCAAGGGATTCTTTCTTCGCCTTCTCTACCATATAATTCTCGACATCCTCCAGTTGTACATCGATAGCAGGTGAGTTTCTAGTAGCAGGTTGCCCCCCAGCATTGTTGGCAGCATATGGAGCTTCCATAATAGGTGGGATAGCAGTAGGTAGTGGTATGACAGTAGCAGGTTGCATCAGTCCATATAGTGCTTGTCTCAGCTCATCTTGCATCATAGCCTTTATGTCATCCATCAGAGCTCCTTTGATGTCTTCTAAGGTCCAGTTCCCTTGTTGTTGTTCCATTTGTTTAGATTTAGTTGAAGTTGGTTCAATTTCCAAATCAAGAGGGTTGATAGGGCTTCTTTCCAGTATGTTTAGGATTTCCTTTGCTAAGACTTTAGGACTCCAACTCGTTCTTCTTAGTCTGCCACCTCGTTGTCCCCAAATATGAGAAGACCCTAATGTATCTATGATGGCTACAAAATAAGGTGTTAGTATGATGAATGAGATGCATATATACATGATGCACGTGCTATGCAATAAGTAGCAAGTATCAATCAAGTGTATAACATACATCCTTCCAACCTTATTCCTCCCACACACGTGTTCAATGGCAAGTTTCTTGTTCAAGGAATTTTTGTCTTAGTCTTAATATCAACGAGGGATATCAGGAACTGATGCACATGCTAGATCTCTTTTAAAGAAGTAAAGCATAGAAACAACATTTTTAGGCATAAAGGTCTAGTCCAATCTTCATTACCCCTAAGGACTTCAAAAGTATGGGCCTAGGCTTTTATAGATAGAAATACCTCATGTTAATAAGCATAGAAACAACATTTCTAAGTATAAAGGTCTAGCCCAATCTTTATTGACCTAAATGGGCTTTAACAGTATGGGCCTAGGCTTTTATAGATAGAAATACCTCATGGTAATAAGCATAGAAACAACATTTCTAAGTATAAAGGTCTAGCCCAATCTTTATTGACCTAAGTGGGCTTCAACAGTATGGGCCTAGGCTTTTATAGATAGAAATACCTCATGGAAAAAATCATACAAGCAATTTAGGTAGATCCTAGGGGAGGTAACTAAGCCATTATATATGGTTAAAGTCTGGTAAAAAGTCAAGGTTCCTTTAGCAAGATGTCGTCATTTAAGACTTGAGTTATAGGCTAAGGTTAGAGGGGCCCAATATACTTTGCAAACTCAAGAGAAGACTACCCCCCCCCCCCTTTTAGGATTTGGGTTACAGACTTTGGTCAGATGAGCTCGGTAATCTCTCTAGAACCGAGTTAAGGCTAAGAGTGATGGTTAGCCAATTTACAACTTCATGAAGCTAGCGGAATCATGGAATCATAAACCAATGCCATCGGTTTAATAGGAACATATAGAATGAATGCAAGAATAAAATAATAATTAATAAAATAACTCTAAAGAACATAAGTAGAATCAGTATCTTTTATCCCTGGTGGAGTCGCTACTATAGGCAGCAAGGTTTAGTATGCGTCAGAGATTTTAGCAACCTTGACACTGTTTAGGCTCAGGGCCCTAAAGAACATACTAACCATTGTCACAAAGACATGGCGTGGAGATGAGGAGTTTCCATCCAGGGTAATAACTGGGACAAATCGAAAGGTGGTACTCGATTCTCTAAAAGAAAGCTAGCATCACAACTAGGAGATTTTAGGAACAGAATACTAACTTTTTTTAGTCTTATGTTCATTTAGAATTACTTTGTGAATTACTATCTTATTCTTTAAGTACATGCATTTTTATTTAAACCAAAATTAAACATCCTTCTAACCCAAAAAAAGGGCAACAGGTCATAAAATTACATGTAAAAAATGCATAAGAAGCGCATTGCCCCTAAGTCTAAACTAAGTAATTTTTAAAAGTTAGTTATTTCTATATATTTTTATCTACAAGTGAAATGGACTAGAAAATACCTACATTTTTAATTAATCTTAGTAAACGTAAGTTTATTTATTTTAATTTAACTAAGGAAATAGTCCTAAGTCTACCAAATTTTAAAGAAGAAATTAATTTAACAAATGGGCCTAAGTCTAACTTGATTTTTAATTAAGTGATGTGATCCTAAATCTATTTATTTTAAAAGAAATGAAATTAATGGGCTGAGCTAAGTCTAAATTAATTTTAGGTTAACCTAAAAAATAGGCCTAAATCTAAATTAATCTAATAGGCCTAAATTGATTTTAATTAATTAACCTAAACCATTTTTAAGCCTATTTTTATTTAGTGGGTTTGGACCTATCGTGGGCTTGGGGTCTAAAGAACTAAAAGATCCAAAAACAAAACTCAAACAAAAATCATAACAAAATCATATCAAACATAGGATTTATGTGATTTTCTAAAAAACCCTAAATCAATTTATATGCAATCCTAAATTAATCTACACCCATCATTGATTTTAATTAATTTTTACCTAATTGAACCTAAACTACTACTCAATTTTAGTGCAGAGAATATAAAATTATACTATTTCCTACTATTGGGGCTATTACAAACTACTGTGTAGAAATTAAAATCAAATTAATTACAACCCAAAACAAAAGCAAATTAAAAGGACGTATAAATCATAAATCCTAAATTCTACGAGGGGGTTTTACATATCTTAATCCATGGCATTCCATAGATTCTTTCAATGTAGTTACTGCCAAAATCTCATTTCACCAACCTCATCTCCAGAGTACCACCAAACATCAATCAAAATAAAAAGACATAAAAAATTAATCAATAATGAATCAATCAAAAGAATAAATAAAGAAATCAAATCAAAAAAAAAAAAAGGAGAGTAGGACATGTTGTGCAAATGCTATTTGAATACCCCTCGGATTGGGATTGTCACCATTTTGAGATTGACTATGTTATTTTTTTCTTAATCTTCTAGACTTTAAAATCAAAGAATGTATATTTTTTACAGTAGTTAACAAGGGTTTTTATTCTCTCTGGTTTTTTTTTGCAGCTCTTTTTTCTAGGTTTTTTTTTCTATGGTTTTCACGTAGCCTTTTTTTCCTTTTTTTCGCAGCCTCCCCCTCTTCTCACAAACTCTGCCTCTCCTGGCCACGCAACCTTAGCTCCTATGATCGTGCAAGGAAGTTGCAAGATAATTGGGAGCGAGATCATGTGTAATATCCCGTGTTTTTAAAATATTTTTTTTACACAGTACCGGGATATGCAGTGTTAATGATTTCTGTATTTTATATGATATTTTTACGAGTTGATATGTATTTTAAACCTATTTTAATTACTGTATATTATTTTCAGTGTTTTACGTAAAATTTTCCCGAGACTTACATTTTCGGGGAAATTTTCACGTAAACAATGTATTATTAATTATTTTAAATGTATTTACGGACTTGCATGAACTCATACATATTTTTTAAATTATTGAATAAAGCCTGTGTGTGTATATTTATTTAATTAGGGTTTATTATTTCCCTAATATTTTATTAAGTATTTAATTGTTTTATTGTTATTTAATTAATTTTATTTAGTATAAATTATTAAAATATTAATATTTTTATGTGTGCGGTGTATATTTGATGTGTGTAATTTAATATTATTTTAATATATAGTATAAAGTATATATATATACATATATTTGTCAAAAATCAAAAAGTTTGGAAAATTACACATTTGCCCCCGATCATCCCTTTCTTCCCCGATTCTTCCCTTCTCCGTTTCCGGTCGCTGCCGTGCCGTTTCTTCATCATGGGTGTGCCGTCCGGTGTGCCACCGTCTTCCCCGACCAATTTCGCCGCCTGAGGAGGCCGTTTCCGGCGTCTGGAGATCTATTTTGGCCGGAGAAGCCGAAAATCGATCCACCGTCGATCACGCCGATTTCGGCCACCATTTTCGACACTGCCGGTCTCTTTCTTCTCCTTGAGCTCCGTTGAGTGTGATTCTAGCTTTGGTTTGAGCTGAATTGGTCTAGATTTGCTTAGGTTTTGATTTTTCTATTTCGGCCTATTAGGGTTTTTGATTTTTTTGAGCTTCGAATTGATTGATTCATGGAAACTCCCTTCACAAATGTTGATCCTAGTAGCTTAATCTACATGTATGAGTTTTTGTAGAATTTTTTGAGATTTTTTGGATTTTTGGGTATTTTTGAATATTTTAATATTATTTTCTAATTTTTGGAAATTAATTATTTAAATTATGAAATTGGAGTTTATGGTTAAATTAGGTGTTAAAATGAATTATAGGAATTTATTTGGAATTTTTATGAATTTCTAAGTATTTATTTTGAATTATTGAAGTTTATGTGATTTTGAGAAATTAGGGTTAATTGTGTTTTTAATTGAAATTAATTGGTTAATTGAGTTTAATTATTAATATTATTGATAAATATGTTGAGAAAATTAATTTTGGATAATTTTATGATTTTTGGTGAATTTTTGAAGTAATTTAGGTATATTTATATATATAGGGGTATTTTGGTAATTTTACCCTAAATTGGCTAAAAATGTAATTTAATTGGTTTTAATAGTTATTTAAGGTATAAAAATGATTTCTAAAAATTATTTGGTATTTTTAACTAATTAAAACTATTTTTCGTGAATTATTTTCAATTATACATATAATATACGGTTTTTCTAATAAAATGAATTTTTATCGGTTTTTACTATGTTTTAAGGTTAATTATGTAATTTCTACGTATAAAATGTATTTCTGTGATTTAAGGATATTTTTGGTATATCTGGGATTATTCTGTGTTTGTGAACCCCGGTCGGTAGACTGTAGTCTGGAGTCCGACCGAGGGGTTGTGAATGAAATGTGGTGTTTATTTTCGAAGTGTATTTCTTTGCAAGGTCGGCTCTACTCTTTTGAGTAGAGAGATGTCCGTTTTACAGGGGAGGTTCTGCCGAATTTTCGGTAGAATTCTCGTAAAATGTGATATCCAGTCGAACCCTAAATTTCGATTATGTGTTTAATACTCTAGATTGAATTCTAGGATTTTTGTTAGGTTTATTCTGATATCGGTTATTTATTTCTTGTTTAGTTGCGCCGAGACCGAGGGCTAGTGGACCAGGCCCGTCGGACCTGTCTCGTGGAGCGCATTAGGTGAGTTACTATACTATATATATATGCTTAGGATGCATGACTTAGAAATGCATGTTTTATGTTGATTAAATATGCATAAATAATTTGATTATTTCTTAAGTTTACATTAAGTATATTTTTGGTTTATTTTTGATATATACTAAATTATATGCATATTTTGTGAATAAAATATATTTAAAATGTTTTTAAATATATTTCTAGCTTAATTTATAATTTGATTGAATGTATTTGATATATATATACTCGAAATATACCTGGTTTACTTTTGGTATATTTCAGGTATATATATGGTTTATATTGTTGTTTTATTTAAATTCATGCATCATTTATTTGTGAATGAATGTTTTATATTATTAATGAAGGATATCAATAGAACGTGCTACCTAATGGGCAGCACTAGGACCGAGTACGTACCGGTACGCCTATAGCTTTAGGCTATAATACTAAATTATTTGTGGATATTGATTTGATTATGATTATTGATATGTGAGATGTGGTTTGTGGGTGTGATTGCTGGAGCTCGGTTGACCAAGTGTCTCGGGGCCAATCACACTGGTAGTCAGACTGCTGGAGCTCGGTTGACTTAGTGTCTCGGGGCCAGTCTACTGTCTAAATGGATTAAGTGGATATATTTGGAATAAGTGAGCTTATATGGCCAGAGTGTTGTTTAACACTATTATTCTGAGGTTGCGATATTCTAGGGTTCTATGTGATCCTTCATAAACTGTGATTTTCGATAAAATATATAAAAATGATTTTTTATTGCATCTGTGTGCAATTGCCTGTATATATGCATATTATATATATACTATTGACTGTATGCATTATCACTTAGTGTGTATGTATATATATTATAGTAATTCACTCGGTGAGGTCTGACTCCCCTCCGTTGACTATTTTTCAGGAGAGTCAACTTCTTCAGACCTCAGTAGCAGGTCGATACGCCGGATTTCTTTCCCCCCGGCTTCTTTATGTAAACTGTCTACTTGAGTCTCATTTATTTTATCTAGACACTGCAGTAGTTGTGAATTAAAGTATTGGATTTCATGCATTTTATTTTAAAAGAGATGTATTATATTGAAACTGGATTTGTACTAAAGAGATTATGTATCTATGAGATGAGATTTTTATTCAAATCCAGTGATGAAAATGATATTGTGATATTTAAGATTTTTATTCCCGCTGCATATATATTATATGGTTATTGTTATTGCATGATTTATTTATTTTTAGGCTTGCTACGGGTTCCGGATTCGAAAGAATTCCCGTTCCCTAGCGTCGGTCATGGCCCCTGTTTTGGGTCGTGACATCATGAGTCTTTGCATTTTATTTTTTTGAATTTTCAAAATCAAGATAATGAGATGATGAGCTATAAGGTTTTGAAAAAATCAAACACGTGGTGTCTTAGACCAATAAAAAAATTGAAAAATGATAGAATCAACGTAAAAAATCTTATAAAAATCACTTTTTAGTGAAAATCAGCATTTCATAATGCCAATTTTTAACCTGTAATACCGACTGGGATTGCCAAATGCCGACTGGCATTATGTAATGCCGATCGGCATTACACAATTCCTAAAAAACCAATTTTTTAAAATTAAATTACAAAAAAAGTCCTAAAAATTTTCAAATTTCTACAATCAAATCCCTAAAAAATCAATTTTGGAATTAAATCCATAAAACGTTGCAATTTAGTCCTTTAGATCGCGAAACTCGACACCAAAGATTAATTCTCAATTAGATTTTCATCATAGGGGCTTTTGTCACACACATGCATAATTGCATCTTGAAATTAGGTGCTTACATAGATGCTTAATGGCTTTTAACTCAAAAGATTCCCACAAATAGCGCCACTTGATAACTTGTTTCCAAAACTCCCAAGTTTAAGCCCTGTAAGGAATCAAGAGGATCTCCATTAACCCTCTGATGCCTAAGTCAAAGAATGTAGAGAGAGATTTTAGAGAGATAAAAAGAGTAAAAAGTATGAGAGAATAGAATAAATGAGAATGAGGGATATGGGTCCTATTTATAGCGATAGTGATGCTCAAACCTGAGAGGAATAGGATTTCTCTTTTATGAAAGTCTTATGCCTATTTAGAGAGTATTTCTTCATGTCCAAGAGTCTCCTTAATTGGAAATCCTTCTCCTATTTGGTTTGGACATCCTTCATTTGCAAGTCACTCTTGTATAGGAAAATAAACCTTTAATAAAATAGGAATATGTATATAGGGTATCAATATGAAAAAATTGTATAATAATTAGATAAAACCTTTTGATAATGTTCTCGCTTTAGATCACCCACACATTCCTGTTCCTGTCCAGAAATTTATGGATATTCTATTTTGCACAAGATATATGTCACAACTGGGTAGTAAAAGTATTGAAGAACATTCACGAGGCTCTGCCAAAGAATGGGAAGCTTATAATAATGAATGCACTACTGGCAGAAGAACTAGAAACAACAAAGCCATCAAAGTATGTTTCATTACTTGACAATGTTATATTAGCACAAACTTTAGGAAAAGATAGAATTGTAAAAGAATTTAAGGCACTGATTATGGCTGCTAGTTTCACTAACTTTCATGTTGCTTGTGTTGCTCATTATATATGGGCTGTCATGGAATCCTATAAATAGATCATTTGATTGACATTTCCATCTTAGCACTATAATTTAATGTGCAATAGTTATGTTAATAATTGTATCCAAATACTCTATTAATATCCGCAATGAGAAAATAGTGGAGTGATTACTCCTTTTTAAAAGCATGTAAAGTTCAAATTATACTTTATTAATTTGTGAAATAACTTCTACCTTATTTAAAAGGTGAAGGTTTTCTTTTCTAATATGCAATCTATTAATACCTAAAACCATATGACATCTCTATTAATAAAAAAAACTTTTAATATCTGCTATTTAATTAGTGTTCAACATCTATTTGCTAAGTTATTTTCTTCATAAATTATTTGATTAATTTTTAAAAGTTCATAGACTTTATTAACCCAATATAAAATTTCTATGAGTTATTTTTTACTAGGATAAAGGTACAAAAACACCCTTAATGTTTATGCCCAGGAACAGATTGGCCCTGCAAGATTTTTCGGGCTCAATTCCACACGACATTTCAAAATAATGTGTTTCTAGGCCCCTCATTTAACAAAGCCAATGTTGTCATTGAGTTAGTGGCTGATATGGCATAAGTTAGGTCCCACTAAAAAGTAACAAAATAGGACGTGGTTGTCAGTAATAAGAGAGAATGACATCTCCTTTATCTTCTTACTTAGTTCTAAATTAAAAAAAAACGCTAGAAAAAGCAATTGAATCAATTGAGTGAATCATAAAAGGAAAAGCAAAATTGGGAAGGGGAAAATAAATGTGATGCCATCCTCTTCATCACAAGTAACTTACAGCAATGATGGAGGCTAAGACTAGCAAAGTGGTCAGCTTAAATAGCATAAATTACCACATATGGAGAAATAAGATGAAGGATCTCCTACTTGTGATAAAGTTGCATCTATCAATTTTTGCTACAATAAAACCCGAAGGCAAGATGGATAAGGAATGGGCATTTGAGCATAAGCAAGTGTGTGGCTACGTCTGACAATTCGTTGCAAACAATGTGTTTAACCACATTTATAATGAAACTCATACACGAACATTATGGAACAAGCTTGAGGAGCTATACACTTCAAAGACCGACAACAATAAATTATTTTATCTAACAAAATTAATAAAGATAAAATATCGGGAAGGCTCTTCTATCGTCAATCACTTGAATGAAATACAAGGGATCGTGGATCAGTTGTCAGGAATGGGCATAAATTTTGATAATGAAATTCTTACTCTTATGGTGCTGGCTTCTCTGCCAGAGTCAAAGGAGACATTGAAGATCTCACTTACAAACTCTGCACCAAACGGTGTAGTGAATATGAAATTTATCAAAAGTGGTATTTTGAATGAAGAGATGAGACGCAAATCAAATGGTGCCTATTTAACACATTTAGATATCCTTGTTGTAAATTCCAGGGGGCAAAGTGAGACTCAAAGAAAAGAGATAAGACCAGAGGAAAATCAAATAAGTATGAAAATATTAACTGTCATTATTGTAAAAAGAAAGGCCACATCAAGAAGTTCTGTCAAAAGTTCAAGGATAAGAATAAAGGCAAAGATATGAGAAAAGATGATAGTAGTGATGATGATGGAAGCAAATCTTCTCGGAGAATTCAATGTCCTTTTTTATGATGATACTATTAATCTTACTACCTATAAAACCAATTGGGTGATTGAAAATGGTGCTTCTATTCACGCTATATCTCGAAGAGAATTCTTCTCATCCTACACTCCAAGAGATTCTGGATTTATGAAGATGCGAAATGGTAATTGAATAAAATTTTTTGGTGAAGGAGATGTATGTTTGGAAATGAAAAATGGCACAAGACTAATCTTGAAGAATGTTAAGCATGTTCCAGATATTCGCTTGAATTTTATCTCAATAGGCAAGCTTGATGATGAAGGTTTCTGCAACACCTTCCATAACAACTAATGGAAACTCACTAAAGGCTTACTGGTGGTGGCTAGAGGTAAAAGGATTTAGCACTATACTTTATACATGCAAATATCTCTAAAGACATGGTGAATACTATGGAGAAAGACAATACAGTTGAGTTATGGTGTAGAAGACTTGGCTACATGAGTGAGAAAGGGATGACAATGTTGGCTAAGAAAAATGTGTTATCTGGAGTAGATCTTGTGCATCTAGAGAAATATGTTGATTGTCTTGCAGGAAAGCAAAATAGGGTTACTTTCAGGAGTTCTCCTCCGTCTAGAATGAATAATGTGTTGGATTTAATTCATTCAGACTTGTGTGGCCAATGCTAAATTCACTTAGTGGTCGTCAGTACTTTATGACTTTAATTTATGATCATTCACGGAAGACGTGGGCATACACCTTAAAGTTAAAAGATCAGGTGCTAAATGTCTTCAAGGAATTTCATACCCTGGTGGAGAGACAAACCAGTAAAAAGCTTAAGTGCATCCGGACAAACAATAGTGGAGAGTATTTTGGACCATTTGATGCTTATTATAAAGAGAATGGTATACAGCATCAAATGGCACCTCTAAAGACACCGCAGTTGAATGGTTTAACTGAGAGGATGAATAGGACTTTGATGAAGAGATTCAAATTTTTGCTCTCATATTCAAAGTTGCCTAAGACATTTTGGGGTGAAGCCCTACTTACAGCAGTGCATGTGCTAAACCTTTCACCATGTGTTCCTCTATAGTCTGACACTCCATAAAGGGTGTGGTCAGGAAAAGATGTTTCTTATGGTCATTTATGGGTTTTTGGGTACAAAGCCTTTATGCATATTCCTAAGGATGAGAGGCCTAAGTTTGATGTCAAAACACGACAATGTTTATTCATTGGTTATGGTCAAAATTAATTTGGCTATAGATTTTATAATCTAGCCCATAAAAAGCTTGTCAAAAGCCGTGACGCTATGTTTATTGAAGATAAAACAATCGATGATATTGCCATAGTTAAGAAGAACATTCCCAACTCTGAAGATTATTCAAATTTGAAGTTAGTTCCTCCAACAATAGTGCCAAGGGAAGTTGGAGATGAAAATGAAGTTATTCTGCCAGATATAGGTGATGACGATGCTCCTATTAAGATTCTATCTGAAAATGATAATGATGGTGTTCATGATTAACCATCAGCAGATAAGGCTTCTCCAATGCCACTGAGGAGATCTGATAGAAACATATAACCTTCTACCATATATCTTAAAGACCAGTTTGTGTTACTAACTGATGGGGGAGAGCCAGAAAGCTTTGAAGAAGCTATGAGTGATGAACACAAGCAGAAATGGTTTGAAGCCATGCAGGATGAGATGAAGTCTCTATATGAGAATAAGACATTTAAGCTGGTAAAGTTGCCTAAAGGCAAAAGAGCTTTGAAGAATAAGTGGGTGTTCAGGATCAAGCATGAAGAACACAGTCTCCAACCATGATTCAAAGCTATACTGGTTGTAAAAGGATTCAACGAAAGAAAGGGTATCGACTTTGATGAGATTTTTTCTCCAATCGTGAAGATGAAATCCATCTATACTGTGTTGGGTTTAGCAGTAAGGTTTGATATGAAGATCAAAAAAATAGATGTTAAAATTGCCTTCCTTTATTATGATTTGGAAGAGGAAATATTTATAGAGCAACCAGAGGATTTCAAAGAAAAAGAAAAAAAGGACTATGTTTGCATATTGAAGAAAAGCTTGTATGGCTTGAAACAGGCACCAAAACAATAATATAATAAGTTTGAGTTTATTATAGGGGAGCAAGGCTACAAGAAGGCCACTTCAAACCATTGTGTATTTATTCAAAAATTCTCTAATGATGACTTTATTGTGTTATTTCTCTATGTGGATGACATGTCCATTACTGATCGAAATGTTTCTAAAATCAATAGCTTAAAGAAGCAGTTGAGTAAGTCTTTTGCTATAAAAGAGTTGGGACCAGCAAAACAGATTCTTGGCATAAAGATCATCAATGAAAGAGGCATCAAGAAGCTATGGTTGTCACAAGAGAAGTATATTTAGAAGGTATTTCAAAAGTTCAACATGTACAATGTTAAAGCGGTTAGTTGTCCTCTTGTTAATCACTTTAAATTGACTTCTCAACAAAGCCCTTCCACTAATAAGAAGAAGGAAGAGATGGATAGAATTCCATATGATTAAGTAGTTGGTAGTTTAATGTATGCGATGGTGTGTACACGATAAGATATTGAATACTCAGTTAGAGTTGTCAGTCGATTCCTTTCAAATCTGTCAAATCCTATAAAGGAGCATTAGGTTACAATGAAATAGATTTTCAGGTATCTTCATGAAACATCTAAAATATGTTTGTGTTTTAGATATGCCAAACCTATATTAGCTAGATACACAGATGCAGATATAACGGGAGATGTTGATTCAAGAACATCAACCTCTGGTTACCTAATTACTTTTGCAAGGGGATTGTGTCATGGCAATCAAAATTACAAAAATGTGTTGCTTTGTCTACCACTGAAGCAGAGTTTATTGCAACAATGAAAGCTTATAAAGAGTTTCTATGGATGAAGAAGTTCTTAAATGAACTCAGTTTTCAGCAAGATAATTATGAGTTATTTTATGATAGTCAGAGTGTTATCTACCTTGGTAAGAACTCCTCCTTTCATTCATTCAAGATCAAAGCACATTTATATGAGATATCACTAGATACGAGATGTATTAGACAAGAAGTTATTGCAGCTTGAGAAGATCCATACAGATGAAAATGGATCAGACATATTAACGAAGACTCTACTAAGGGAGAAGTTTGAATTCTATCGATTGGCCATCAGAATGGTAATAACCTCCATGTAGTCGGGAGGGGGAGAATTATTATAGGTCCTTCCTAGTGGAGCCCATAAGTTTTAAACAAATCACATTTTTCTGCACCGAATTTGGTGCAGCAAATGTTGAAAATATGTTTTTTTTTGTTTACTAATGCCTAATGCCTATATAAAGGCATTTAAATAGAGTGAAATGAGAAGCATAGGCAAGCAATGAGCAAGCAAAAGAAAAATAATTTAGTAAGGTGTGTGCTTATGAAGTGAGAGCCAAAGCAATTTTACTTTAATGAGTGTGAAAGAGTTTTAAGGGTTTGAAAATTTTTTCTCAAAGAGCGAGTGACAAAATAGTGAGGTAATTATTTTTGGGTGTTTGGAAAATACTTTGAATGCTACTATTTTGGTGAGATTTTTTTTATTGTGTACCTTTAGTGTTGATCTAAAGAAAACTCTCTCTTATACCTACTATTTTTATAGTGGAAGAATTATTCGGATTTTGTCTCGTGGACATAGCCCAAGAATTAATGTTGAACCATGTTAAAATATTGATGTTTTTTTATTATTATTTATACAATAGGTTTTATCACCTATTTTACTCACCCATTAGCCGGTTTAACCGCTTTCATTTATTTATTTGTTTGATTATTTCTGCAGTAGTTTTATTTTGTTTTTGTAAATATTATTTAACTACTCCAACTCTATTAATTTTCTCAACACAAAGATGCTCTATGATTGGCAAGGGGAGATACGAAAGCAACATTGCCTTCTCCACTGCTGCCAATAAAGAATTTACAAGCTAGTGTAAGCTCATAAAGCCTCTCAATCCTACCATCTTCAAGGGT
Organism: Mallotus nudiflorus; assembly: GCA_947683625.1. Taxonomy (NCBI): domain Eukaryota; kingdom Viridiplantae; phylum Streptophyta; class Magnoliopsida; order Malpighiales; family Euphorbiaceae; genus Mallotus; species Mallotus nudiflorus. Next base: position 219,868 of record CANTUR010000481.1, read on the forward strand.
TCGAAAAGAGTAAGAGAGGAGGGAGTGGCTCGTGAAGAGACACAGCATGCGATCAAGCATAAAAGGGGCATCAGGATTTGTTGTTGGAAGTTGACAGCCAATTTCAAAAGCTGAAACATAAGCTTCAGGGCCAGCTTTGGCAATGATACCAAAAAGATCGAGCTCAATGGTAACGTGAAGAACAAAAGGGAAAAATGAGACACCGAAAAGGTCATGGCATTGCTACATGCATCCTCATCTTGATGATTTTCTATTGGCTTCATGGTTGTCGTGCAAATTTTCTATAGGATAAAAATTTATATCATGGGTCATGACAGTAATTACTGCTGCAAGTCTGTGATATTACCAAAATATCCCCCTCCTTAGTAGATGATCTCCTATATTGAGGGCAAAAAAGACTTTTATATAAAAAAATTATCACATCACCGGCTGCGATGTCATGACTTATGATGTGTATCATTATCCCCATATATAATATCTTTCTCTCAACTACCAATCTCTCTACAAATAAATAAATAAAAAAATTAAATCAATAGGGATCACTATCTAGCTTTTCTTAATTTCTCTAATAATATATACTTTTTTTTGTCTAGATCACTAATATTTAGATTTCATCATTTTTTAATTAATCTAGTTCAATTTGACAATAAAAAAGGAGATAAAAACTTTCAAATAACTAATATAATATAACCGTGTATATGATAATTTGATCGTGATAGAACCATAGTATATACCATTTTTGCTTTGATCTCTCCGCTCTTGTAAAATTGAGAGTTGCAGCAGTTTTCACCAATGAAAGACCAGCAGGTACTAACTCCACCAATCTAATTGATCATCTATAGTTTATATCCTATCAATTCCATTTCATATAATAGATTACCAATATAAGACTCATATAAGTACGTAGTTTTGATTGATGCTTTAATATATACGTATAGATGTGGACCTTATTATCGATTTGTCCAGGTTTGAAACATATCCACAACTTTAAACTCAAATAAAGCTAGATGCCTTACTGTCCCTACATTTTTTGTAGTATTCCCCATAAACTGTGGATATCTAACTCGAGTTTAATACGATGAATCAGAATTATTTAATTAAAAGTGTTAGAGAATATTTTCAAAGTTTTCAAGATATTCTATTATTTTGGGACCATGTGATAAGACCTTGATCTGACACAGCATCAAACAAGTTGCTGGCTGCTTCAGGGAAAAAAAAATTATCTGCAAGAAAACAATTTGCAATGTCATAAGGTTTATTACATCGAATAAACATATGAATTATTGAATAACCTTCCCTAATGTCTATATAAACATTTAAAAATTTTGTGTTCCAGGTTACATATGAAAGATGCAATTCTTGAAGGTGGAAATCTATTCAAGAGAGTTCATGGGATCAGGCAATGATCCGTCTCTCTACTGTCATCATTAATGCAATTCTTGAAATATTCAAAGGATTTGAAGGGCTCACTTCACTGGTTGATGTTGGTGGGGGCACAGGAAAAACCCATAATATGATGATCATCTCCAAGTATTCTTCTATCAAAGGCATCAACTATGATCTGCCTTATGTGACTCAAACTGCACCAACGTACCCAGGCAATAGTCATTCAATTATAAGCAATTGTAGCGTCTATATATTACTCATGCTTCTTTAGTTTATCAAAGGAAATGGATTCTTTTTTCTATTCCAGGAATTCAGCATGTTGGAGGAAATATGCTCACCAGTGTTCCTGCAGAAAAGCGATGATGATAAAAGTGACTTTTTTATCATATTAATCAACATTAACCGATAAAAAAGAAATCAATATCTAATGAATAATTCTCAAAGTATATATCATTCCAAATTAATATCAGTGAGTCGAATTCTTTTAAGTCAACGCTAATAACAAAATAAAAATGGGAATTAATCTCATACCAAATGTGGTGTAGAAACATCTAGCATTTACGTAAAAAAAATAAATAAATAATATCATGTGAAAAAATTAAATAATAATTGAATTAGACCTTCCAATAATTTTTTTATTTTAGATTACTTACATCGACACACTTTCCTGTTCATTAGTATCTGTAAATTTATGGATATGGTAAAATATTAAATCTAAAACATTAATTGATATGTGTTTTGCACACGATACATGTCACAACTGGACAGATGAGAATTTTGTGAAAGTATTAAAGAATATTTATGAGATTCTGCCAAAGAATGGGAAACTTATAATAATGAATACAGTAATCTAAAAGGGTTTGAATGAATGGATGAGGTACTTTTATGATTTAATAAGAGGTTTTAAGTTTGAATTTTGTATATATCAATAGTTTAAAATCTCTTAAAGATAAATTTTTGTTATTCTTCGAAATCCGTCCTAAGCTTAAAGGCGCCTAATATGTTTCATTACTTGATAATATTGTGTTGTCAAGTTTCACTAACTTCCATGTTGGTTGTGTTGCTCAGAGTATCTAAAGGCGCCTAGTATGTTTCATTTTGGTTAAGGCCGCTGGTTTCACTAACTTCCATGTTGGTTGTGTTGCTCAGGGTATCCGAGCTTTCTATATGAATTTTTTTTTTTTTTTTAATATATGATCATTTCAAATCCAGAAATTGACAGTCTACATGCTGTAATGAAATGATTGAATGGGCGCCTAATTGGGTGAGCGGTGATGAGTTCCAATGCGCATAGTGGAGGGGAGCTATGTTAATTAATTAAAATCAAATGGATTCTAAATACAGTAACTTAAATAAAAAATATATATATTCAACAATATGAAATGGGCACACAGAGAAATTAAATGATATATTTGATTTTAATTTCATTATCTTTTGAATTTTAGTTGAATTGCAATTCATTTCATTTTAGAAGTAAATTCTTATAATAGAATGATTTCTCACTTCTTAAATAAATTTTATGTTCGAAATAAAGTTTAAAAATTCAATTTAATTATCACTATATTTTTTTATTAGATCAGACACTATGCTAAATACAGAGAGCAAGAACGCTATTCGAAAATCACCCTGTATTCTTTTGTTTACCGAAAAGCCTACTTAGTTACCACACTCATCAATTATTGGAGCTCATAGGATCCCAAAAGACCTAAGGATGAATTTAAAAAAATAAAGAAATAAAAAAGAGGAAGTCTCAAATTTAAGACTACCTCTCACCTGCCACCCCACCCCACACACCCTAAGTGGGATGAAAATATTGACTAAAACATTGAGATATTATTATACATATAGTTGAAAATTCCTTGAGCCAATGAATATCATGTCCAAAAATGTACTCAATAATCAAGATTGCTCAATGCCTCAACGAACTTTCATTTTCTTGGGGAAAGACTAGTGGCTAGCTGGTTGAAAATCGTACGTAGGAGTTCTCTTTGCTTAATAATTACGAAAAATTAAAGTTGGCAATTGTTTTGTTTATATCATCAGCTAATTATTTTATTTGTAATTAGGATGTAAGTTATGCATATGTAGTTTATCATTTATCACTTCATTTTTAGTTAATAAAATGATTTGATGCATTGTTTAATAGAAAGAAAATAGTTCCTCTCTCTTAAATTAATAACGGTAAAATTTGTGTACCTCAATGCGTTACTGCAATAACATTTATTTTGATCCCTTGCAAAAAAAAAATACACAAAACAAAACAGGTGGGAACATGTGGCTGAAAATATATACCCAGGAAAAGCTTTTCACAACCCTACGCTCTCACTTTCGTATCTCTGTAGAAGCAGTCGTCTTCTTTTTATAGTTTCAAAGAGGGTGTTTTTTAGCCATTGTTTTGGCCAAAAACCATTCTCCCACATCTCTTTCTTTCACCCTTCATTATTATTTTTTCATAATCTATTAATTTGAAGATTGTTGTGAAATAAATATTTAATTACTTAATTTGTTATAAAACTAAACTTGAATTTAGTAGTATTTAACTAGAAGAAAAATATTTTATAGTAGAATGATTTTAAGAGAATTTAGAGAGAGTTTGAAGAGAATTTGGAAAACTATAATATTGAAAGAATTTAGAGAGTAATCTATCTTTTCTTCTTCTTCTTAACTTTCTCATTAATGAATTTCAATCCCTTTATATAAAGATTTTCTTTTCACTATTTGAGTATTATTCTCTCACAAGCAATATATTGTTCATTCACAAGTAATATATTGTTCATTCACATTCATAATACTCCCCCTTGAATAACAATATTTTGCAACTGTCTCGTTAAAACCTTGTTAAATAAAACCCAGTGGGAAAAACTTTAGCTTAAGGAAAAAGAGTACAGTGCATGATTTTCTCCCCCTCAAGTTGATATGTATAATCTTCCTTCATATAGTATGCAGATGTCGCATTCCAATATCGTGAATGTGCTTTCTAAAGATTGTAGTTGGAAGTGCCTTTGTGAAAAGATCAGTTGAATTCTGGCTAGACTGAATATACTTGATATCTATATGATTGCCTTTTATTAGCTCTTGAGTGTATGAAAAGAATCTTGGAGGTATATGTTTGGTTCTATCACTTTTGATATATCCTTCTCTTAATTGTGCAATGCATGCTGCATTATCTTCATATAAAATTATTGGACTTTTGTTGACTGGAAAACCACAAGATTCTTCAATATGATGTGTCAATGATCTAAGCCACACACACTCTCTACTTGCTTCATGTAGTGCAATAATTTCAGAATGAATTGAGGAAGTAGTGACAAGCGTTTGTTTCTGGGAACGCCAAGAAATTGCAGTTCCATTATTTGTGAACACATAACCTGTTTGAGATTTCGCTTTATAAGGATCAGATAAATGCCCTGCATCTGCATAACCAATCAATTCTTGTTTTGAATTGTTAGAATAAAATAAACCCAAATCAACATTTCCTCGAAGGTATCGAAGTATATGTTTGACCCCTTTCCAATGCCTTTTTATTGGACCTGAACTGAACCTTGCTAATAAATTGACTGCAAAAGAAATGTCAGGTCTAGTACAATTAGCAAGATACATTAGAGCTCCAATGGCACTGAGATATGGAAATTCAGGACCAAGAATTTCTTTATTTTCTTCACAGGATCGAAATGGATCAGTCTCAATATCGAGTGATCTAACGACCATTGGAGTACTTAAAGGATTTGCTTTATCCATATTAAAGCATTTCAAGATCTTTTCTGTGTAATTTGATTGATGCACGAATATCCCATTGTGCATTTGCTCAATTTGTAAACCAAGGCAATACTTGATTTTTCCAAGATCTTTCATTTCAAATTCTTCCTTTAAGTATATTGTTGCTTCATGGATCTCATTTTCTGTTCCAATGATATTCAAATCATCAACATATACAGCTATAATCACAAATCCGGATATTATTTTCTTAATAAAAACACATGGGCAGATAATGTTACTCACATATCCTTTATTAATCAAATAATCGCTTAAACGATTATACCACATGCGCCCAGACTATTTTAATCCATATAAAGATCTTTGGAGCTTGATTGAATACATTTTTTTGGGTTTTGTACTTAATGCTTCAGGCATTTTAAATCCTTCAGGGATTTTCATATAAATGTCACTATCAAGTGATCCATACAAATAAGCAGTCACAACATCCATAAGACGCATTTCTAATTTCTTAGAAACTACTAGGCTAATCAAATACCTGAATGTAATTGCATCCATAATAGGAGAATACGTTTCATCATAATCAATTCCCGACCTTTGTGAAAAACCTTGAGCTACAAGTCTAGCTTTGTACCTTATTATTTCATTTTTCTCATTTCTCTTTCGTACAAAGACCCACTTGTATCCTACAGGTTTCACAGTTTTAGGCATAGGAATAATTGGCCCAAAAACATTTCATTTGTTTAGTGAGTCCAATTCAGCCTGCATAGCATCTTTCTATTTTATCCAATCATGCCTATTTTGACATTCCATGACTGATTTTGGTTCAGGATCATCTTTTTCATTTATGATTTCACATACAACAGTATATGACAATGTTTCATGAATTTCTTTATTTTCCATTTCTTCAAAGATATTTTCCTCGCTATCAATATGATTATTTACTCCCTTTCTCTTTCGAGGATTTTTATCCTTAGAACCAATTGGTCTTCCATGCTTCTGGCGTGTTTTAGACTCATGAGTGTCTTTATTCTCAGGTTTTATTTCTGGAATTTCAATACGAGCAGGAGCATTGGTTGCTGGTATGTATGATTTAGTCACTCTTTTTGTATTAGTAAATGCATCTGGCAATTGATTTGCAATTGCTTGTAAGTGCACAATCTTTTGCACTTCTAATTCACATTATTTTGTGTAAGGATCCAGATGCAATAATGATGGTTCATTCCATAAAATATCCCTTTTTCCTTCTTTCTCCCTTTTTCCTAATGTTGGGAAAATAACCTCATTAAATTGGCAATCAGCAAAACGTGCTGTAAAAATATCACCAGTTAAAGGTTCAAGATATCTAATAATCGAGGGTGTTTCAAACCCAACATAAATTCCCAATCTTCATTGAGGACCCATTTTTGTGCACTGAGGTGGCGCAATGGGTACATATACTGCACAACTAAAAATTCTGAGATGGGAAATATTTGGCTCTTGACCAAATGCCAATTGTAGTGGGGAGTATTTATGATATGCACTAGGTCTGATGCGAATTAATGAACCAGCATGTAGGATTGCATGACCCCAAACTGAAATGGGAAGCTTTGTTCTCATTATTAATGGTCTAGCAATAAGCTGAAGCCGTTTAATCAATGATTCAGCTAAACCATTTTGAGTATGTACATGGGCAACAGGATGCTCAACAATGATCCCAGTAGACATACAATAATCATTGAATGCTTGAGATGTAAATTCACCAGCATTATCAAGTCTTACCCTCTTGATTGTATAATCAGGAAATTATGCTCGTAATTTAATAATTTCAGCAAGCAACCTTGCAAATGCAACATTACGAGTTGACAATAGACAAACATGTGACCATCTACTAGATGCATCAATTAATACCATAAAATATATGAACGGTCCACATGGTGGGTGAATTAGCCCACATATATCATCTTAAATTATTTCAAGAAACATAGGTGATTCATTTTGAATTTTAGATGGTGAAGGTCTCAAGATTAATTTTCCAAGAGAATAATCTGTACATGGCATTTCATTTGATTGAGGAATTCTTTGCCCCTTCAAGGGATGCCCATGTGAATTCTCAATTATCCTTTGCATCATTACTGATCCAGGATGACCTAATCTGTCATGCCATAAATTTATTATTGAAGGATCATAAGATTTTTCTTTTACTGCTATATTTGATTCAATTACATGTATATGTGTCACGACCCAAAACAGGGCCATGACCGGCACTAGGGAACGGGAATTCTTTCGAATCCGGAACCCGTAGCAAGCCTAAAAATAAAATAAAATATGCAATAGTAACAATAACAGTAATATATATGCAGCGGAAATAAAAATCATAAATATAATAATAACATTTTCATCACTGGATTTAAATCAAATCTAATCTCATCACATATATATAACTCTCTTTAATACAAATCCAGTTTCAATATAATACATCTCTTTAAATAAAATACATGAAATCCCACACTATTATTTCATAACTACTGCAGTGTCTAGATTATAAAAATAAGACTCAAGTAAATGGTTTACACAAAGAAGTCGGGACGGAAGAAATCCGGCGTATCGACCTGCTACTGAGGTCTGAAGATGTTGACTCTCCTGAAAAATAGTCAACGGAGGGGAGTCAGACCTCACTGAGTGAATTACTATAATATATATACATACACACTAAGTGACAATGCATACAATCAACAGTATATATATCTAATATATATACAAGCAAATATACACAGATGCAATAAAAATCATTTTATATATATTTTATTGAAAATCATCTTTTATGAAGGATCACATAGAACCCTAGAATATCGCAACCTCAGAAATAGTGTTAGACAACACTCTAGCCATACAGGCTCACTTAATCCAAATATATCCACTTATTCCATTTAGACAGTAGACTGGCCCCGAGACACTAAGTCAACCGAGCTCCAGTAGTCTGACTGCCAGTGTGATTGGCCCCGAGACACTTGGTCAACCGAGCTCCAGCAATCACACCTCCAAACCATATCACACACATCAATAATCATAATCAATCAATATCCACAAATGGTTAGTAATATAGCCTAAATACTATAGGCGTACCGGTACGTACTCGGTCCTAGTGCTGCCCACTAGGTAGCACGTTCTATTGATATCCTTCATCATTAATAATATAAAACATTCATTCACAAAAATAAATGATGCATGAAGTTCAATAAAATATCAACATAAACCATATATATACTAGAAATATACCAAAAGTAAACCAGGTACATTTCGAGTATATATACGTCAAATAAAACCAATCAAATTATAAATTAAACTAGAAATATATTTAAAATCATTTTTAAATATAATTTAGTAACAAAACATGTATATAATTTATTATATACCAAAAATAAACCAAAATAAACTAAATATAAACTTAAGAAATAATCAAATTATTTATGCATATTTAATCAACATAAAACATGTATTTCTAAATCATGCATCCTAAGCATATATATATAGTATAGTAACTCACCTAGTGCGCTCCACGAGACGGGTCCGATGGGCCTGGTCCACTAGCCCTCGGTCTCGGCGCAACTAAACAAGCAATAAATAATAGACATCAGAATAAACCTAACAGAAATCCTAGAATTCGATCTAGAGTATTAAATACGGAAACAGAATTAGGGTTCGACTGGACATCACGTTTTATGAGAATTCTACCGAAAATCCGACAGAACCTCCCCTGTAAAACGGACATCTCTCTACTCAAAAGAGTAGAGTCGATCCTGCAAAGAAATACACTTTGAAAAAAACTACACCCCACAATCAAAATCCCACGGTCGGACTCCAAACTACAGTCCATCGACCGGGGTCCACAATCTCGGAATAACTCCAATAATACCAAAAATACCCTTATCTCATAGAAATTCATTTTATAAGTAAAAATTACATAATTAACCTTTAAACACTATAAAATCCGATAAAAACTCATTTTATTTGAAAAACCGTATATTATATATATAATTGAAAATAATTCACGAAAAATAGTTTTAATTAGTTAAAAATAATAAATAATTTATAGAAATCATTTTTATACCTTAAATAACTATTAAAACCAATTAAATTACATTTTTAGCCAATTTAGGGTAAAATTACCAAAATACCCCTATATATATAAATATACTATAATTACTTCAAAAATTCACCAAAAATTATACAATTATCCAAAATTAATTTTCTCAACATATTTATCAATAATATTAATAATTAAACTCAATTAACCAATTAAATTCATTTAAAAACATAATTAACCCTAATTTCTCAAAATCACATAAACTTCAATAATTCAAAATAAATACTTAGAAATTCATAAAAATTCCAAATAAATTCCAATAATTCATTTCAACACCTAATTTAATTATAAAACACAATTTCATAATTTAAATAATTAATTTCCGAAAATTAGAAAATAATATTAAAATATTCAAAAATACCCAAAAATCCAAAAAATCTCCAAAAATTCCAAAAAAATTCATACATGTAGATTAAGCTACTAGGAACAACATTTGTGAAGGGATATTTCATGAATCAATCAATTCAAAGCTCAAAAAAATCAAAAACCCTAATATGGCCGAATTCGAAAAATCGAAACCTAAGCAATTCTAGACCATTTCAGCTCAAACCAAAGCTAGAATCACACTCACCGGAGCTCAAGGAGAAGAAAGAGACTGGCGATGTCAAAAATGGTGGCCGGAATCGGCGTGATCGACGGTGGCCAAAGTTTCGGCTTCTCCGGCCAAAATCGACTTCCAGGCGCCGGAAACGGCTACCACAGGCGGCGGAAAAGGCTGGGAAAGGTGGTGGCACACCGGACGACACTCTCACGACAAGGGAACGGCACGGCAGGCGTCCGGATGGCGGTGAGGATGAAGATCGGGGAAGAAGGAGGCTCGGGGGCAGTTTTGTAATTTTCCAAAATTTGATTTTTTTTGATATATAATGTGTATATATATATACTTTATACTATATAATAAAATAATATTAAATTACACACACTAAATATACACCACACACATAAATTTTAGTATTTTAATAATTTATACTAAATAAAAATAATTAAATAACAATAAAATAAATAAATAATTAATATAATATTAGGGTAATACTAAACCCTAATTAAATAAATAATTATATGTATACACGGTGTTTAATATTTTAAAAATATGTATGAGTTCATGAAAGTCCGAAAATATATTTAAAATAATTAATAATAAATTATTTACGTGAAAATTTCCTGGAAAATGCAAATCCTGGGAAAATTTTACGTAAAGCACTGTAAATAATACACAATAATTAAAATAGGTTTTAAATACATATCAACTCGTAAAAACATCGTACTATATACAAAAATTATTAACATTGTATATCCTGGTACAATGTAAAAATATTTAAAAAAAAACACGGGATATTACAGTCTTCCCCCCTTATAAGAATTCGTCCCCGAATTTCAGAATACAAGATCAAGAAGGGAAGAGATACGGGTAAGAAGCTCGCATCTCAGCTTCAGTCTCCCACGTATGCTCCTCGACTCTGTCGCTACGCCACAGAACCTTGACCATCGAAATCTGTTTCGAACGCAACTGTCGAATTTGATAATCTACGATCGCCACAGGTTCTTCCACAAATGTCAAATCTTCACTCACTTCTACACTGTCAGGTTGCAACACGTGTGAAGGGTCTGAGATATACTTCCTCAACATCGAGATATGAAATACTGGATGCACCTGTGACATACTCAGAGGCAAATCCAACCGATATGCAACAGTGCCAACTCTCTCCAGAATCTCAAACGGTCCAATATACCTCGGTGCCAACTTACCCTTCTTACCAAATCTCATCACACCCTTCATCGGAGATACCTTCAGAAAAACAAAATCTCCAACCTGAAACTCCACATCTCTGCGCCTAGGATCCGCATAACTCTTCTGTCTGCTAACTACAGTCTCTAATCTGCGCTTAATCAAGGCGACCTTCTCTGCAGCATCCTGAACCATCTCAGGTCCAGTCAAAGCTCTCTCACCAATTTCATCCTAACTCAGAGGGGATCTACACTTCCTTCCATACAAAGCCTCATACGGTGCCATACCAATACTGCTATAGTAGCTGTTATTATATGCAAACTCTACGAGTGGCAAATGATCATCCTAGCTACCTCCCAAATCCAGGACACACATCCTCAACATATCTTCCAGTGTCTGGATCGTCCTCTCAGACTGACCATCTATCTGAGGATGAAAAGCAGTACTGAAATCTAACCTAGTGCCCATCGCTTCCTGCAACTTCTGCCAAAAATGAGAAGTAAACACCGAACCTCTATCTGACACAATGGACATAGGTACTCCATGAAGGCATACGATATGCTTCACATACAGCTTCGCCAATCTAGCTACAGAATAAGTGGCTTTCATAGGTAGGAAATGTGTAGACTTCGTCAACCTATCTGCAATCACCCAGATGGAATCGTATCCATCCTTCGAACGAGGTAATCCAACCATAAAATCCATAGCTATCCTTTCCCACTTCCACTCGGGAATAGGAAGAGGCTGAAGCTTCCCAGAAGGCTTCTGATGTTCGGCTTTCACTTGCTGACACGTCAAGCACTTAGTAACATAATCAGTGACATCCTTCTTCAATCCATCCCACCAGTATAAATCTCTGATACTGTGGTACATCTTAGTGACACCTGGATGAACGCTATAAGTTGTAGAATGTACTTCCTCTAAAATCTCCTCTCTCAAATCATCCACATCCGGAACACACAATCTACCACTGATCCACAACACACCATCATCATCAAGTGTGAAATCAGTGAACTTCCCTGCTCTAACATTCTCTACAAGCTCTTCTAGAATAGGATCTCGACTCTGAGCTGCTTTAATCCTATCCCTCAGTACAGATCGCACTTTAAATTGAGCTAACAGTCCACCTGATCTACTAATCTTCATCATCAGACCTTGATCCACCAGCAAATGCAACTCCTGGATCAATGGTCTCCTCTCAACACCGATGTGAGCAAGACTACCTGAGGACTTCCTACTCAAGGCATCTGCTACCACATTAGCTTTACCCGGATGATATAAGATCTCACAGTCATAATCCTTTAAAAATTCCAACCATCTCCTCTGCCTCAGATTCAGATCTCTCTGCTGAAAAATGTACTTAAGGCTCTTGTGATCAGTAAATATCTCACAAGTCACCCCATATAAATAATGTCTCCAAATCTTCAAAGCAAACATCACTGCAACCATCTCAAGATCATGTATGGGATAGTTCTGCTCATGCTTCTTCAACTGCCTCGAAGCATAGGCTATCACCCTTCCATTCTACATCAACACACAACCAAGACCAATTCTAGAGGAATCACAGTAAACTGTGAACTTATCCACACTATTAGGCAAAGCTAATACTGGTGCTGTGGTCAACTTCTCCTTCAACAACTAAAAACTATTCTCACAAGCTTCTGACCACTCAAATCTAACATTCTTCTAAGTCAAGCGAGTCATAGGGGCTGTAATTCTAGAAAAATCCTGCACAAACCGCCTATAATACCCGGCTAAACCCAGAAAACTTCGAATCTCTGTAACAGAAGTAGGTCTAGGCCACTCAGATACTGCCTCAATCTTTTGTGGATCAACCTGAATACCTTCTTTAGACACTACGTGTCCAAGAAAAGAAACACTCTCCATCCAGAAATCACACTTCGAGAATTTAGCATAAAGCTGATGATCTCTCAGTGTCTGTAGTACAATCCTCAAGTGATATACATGCTCTTCCATACTCCTCGAATATACCAGTATATCATCAATGAAGACTATCACAAACTGATCCACATACGGTCTGAATACCCTATTCATTAGGTCCATAAAAGCTGCTGGTGCATTAGTCAAACCAAAAGACATCACCAGAAACTCATAATGGCCATATCGCGTGCGGAATGCTGTCTTAGGAACATCGGCTTCAATAATCAGCAACTGATGATAACCCGACCTCAAGTCAACCTTAGAAAAGAACTGTGCACCCTGTAACTGATCAAACAAGTCATCTATCCTCGGGAGAGGATACTTGTTCTTCACTATACTTGTTCTTCACTGTCACCTTATTCAGCTCTCTATAGTCAATGCACAGTCTCAGGGTACCATCCTTCTTCTTCACAAACAAGACTGGTGCACCCCAAGGAGAAACACTAGGTCTGATGAAACCTTTATCCAATAACTCTTGCAACTGCTCCTTCAACTCTCTCAACTCTGCAGGAGCCATTCGATAGGGTGGCATAGATATAGGAGTAGTACCTGGGACCACATCTATACAGAACTCAATCTCTCTATGAGGTGGTAAACCTGGCAACTCCTCGGGAAAAACATCAGGAAACTCACAAGCAACAGGAACATCTGTGAGTAACAACTTCTCCACTGACGTATCCCTGACCAATGCCAAATATCCCTGACAACCTTTTCTCAATAACTTCCTAGCCGTAATAGCAGAAATAAGATTCTGAGGTGCTGAACTCCTATCACCAACAAACTTAAAATCTTTTTCACCAGGAATTCTGAAAGTCACCTCTTTATTCCTGCAATCTACCACGGCATAGTGCTGAGATAACCAATCCATTCCCAGAATAACATCAAACTCCATCACATCTAACAGAATCAAATCAGTGGGTAATTCTCTATCTCCCACGAGAACTGGACAACCAGAAAGAACAATATCGGCATCCAAGGAATCGCTCAGAGGAGTGGCAACGGACAAAGGAAAAGCCATCCTCGAAGCTTACTAACAAGATTTAGAAGCAAAAACAGAAGAAACAAATGAATGCGTGGCACCTGGATCAAACAAAACCCATGCATCCAGGTAACAAACAGAAATAATACCTGCCACGACTGCATTAGATGCCTGAGCATCCTGCTGAGTAAGATGAAAAACTCTAGCCTGACCTCGACCTCCCTGCTGACTGGTAGAAGCCTGGCTAACACCTCTGGCACCTCCTCTAGTACCTCTACCACGACTCTACTGTGGAACAAACTGAGTGGAACTCTGATGCTGCGTTGGTGGCAACTAAAATGGCACGGGGACAGCACTAGCAATCGACTACTGTGGGAATCGTGAAATCTACTGCTGCTGATACCCAGAATAAGGACACGATCTGGCAAAATGCCCTGTCTGCCCGCATCTGAAGCATGTCAGTGGTGTCAGATAACACGGTCCTTGATGGACTCTACCACAAGTCTGACAAATACTGGCAGCTGATCTAGAAATACGACCACTGCTGCTGCTCGAAGCACCTGATCCAAATCTGAATGATCTATGCTGACCTCCACAGCCATGTCTACTGCTCTGATGCACTCGTTGCTGATTACTCGAACCAACATGAAAACTCGAATACGGAGTAGCCTGCAATCCACTCGACTGAACTCCTAACTGGTAATAATCAGGCATCGCTCCCTGCCTAACTAGTCTTAGCTCAATCTCCTTGGCTAACTCAATCACAGAATTCAGAGTAAGACCTGCTGTAGGCATACCAGTAAAAGCTGAACCCAAACCAGTAACGTATGTAGTGACAGTGAAATACTGATCTCGCATCAAATCCTCTGCATATCTACCTAGACGAAGAAACTCTTGGGTATACTCCTCTACAGATCAATCACCGTGAGAAATACTGGTCAAATGAAGACGATAACTCAAACGAAGAGGCTCTGGACAAAATCTCCCCATAAATCGCTCTCGAAACTGAGCCCACGTCATCGTCATCATATAAGGCTGGATCATCTGAATGAACCAATCTAGGGCTGGTCCCTCAACAGACAACTCAATGATCATGATCCGCTGGTACTCGGTATGAGCAGTCCGAGTCCTAGTCTCGATCGCATGCAGAAAATCTAACGGATCAGAAGTACCATCAAAAGCAATCCTGCCAACTCGGGCATAGAACAAAGCTGCCTCAGGGTCAGACATACCCTGCTGATAGGCAGGCTAAATAGGCTGAACAACTAAAGGAACAGGAACATCAAACTCAGGCTCTACAGGCACCTCGTCCTGTAACTCTCTCTACCTACGGCGACCTGCCGCTCCTCGAGGTCTACCTCTGCCACGACCTCTACGTCTAACTGGCTGCTCAGGAGGTAAAACCTCATCCTGAAAAGACTCATCATCCTCGGCCTCAACGACCGGTGGAGCGAGACGCGCTCGCCTCCTCATTCTGAAAAGACAAACGGAAAGATTCAGACAAAACAGACAACGGAGGAATAACGCTGAAAATTACAGTAAGGAATACTCATCAAGACATACTCGAACCTAATACACTGCAGTAGTCCAACAGAAAACACAACTTTAAAAATAGGGCCACAGCTTACACAACTAAGCCCTGATACAAAACTCCGCTCTGATACCAACTTTGTCACGACCCAAAACAGGGCCATGACCGGCGCTAGGGAACGGGAATTCTTTCGAATCCAGAACCCGTAGCAAGCCTAAAAATAAAATAAAATATGCAATAGTAACAATAACAGTAATATATATGCAGCGGAAATAAAAATCATAAATATAATAATAACATTTTCATCACTGGATTTAAATCAAATCTAATCTCATCACATATATATAAACTCTCTTTAATACAAATCCAGTTTCAATATAATACATCTCTTTAAATAAAATACATGAAATCCCACACTATTATTTCACAACTACTGCAGTGTCTAGATTATAAAAATAAGACTCAAGTAAATGGTTTACACAAAGAAGTCGGGGCGAAAGAAATCCGGCGTATCGACCTGCTACTGAGGTCTGAAGATGTTGACTCTCCTGAAAAATAGTCAACGAAGGGGAGTCAGACCTCACTGAGTGAATTACTATAATATATATACATACACACTAAGTGACAATGCATACAATCAATATTATATATATCTAATATATATACAGGCAAATACACACAGATGCAATAAAAATTATTTTATATATATTTTATTGAAAATCATCTTTTATGAAGGATCACATAGAACCCTAGAATATCGCAACCTCAGAAATAGTGTTAGACAACACTCTAGCCATACAGGCTCACTTAATCCAAATATATCCACTTATTCCATTTAGACAGTAAACTGGCCCCGAGACACTAAGTCAACCGAGCTCCAGTAGTCTGACTGCCAGTGTGATTGGCCCCGAGACACTTGGTCAACCGAGCTCTAGCAATCACACCTCCAAACCATATCACACACATCAATAATCATAATCAATCAATATCCACAAATGGTTAGTAATATAGCCTAAATACTATAGGCGTACCGGTACGTACTCGGTCCTAGTGCTGCCCACTAGGTAACACATTCTATTGATATCCTTCATCATTAATAATATAAAAAATTCATTCACAAAAATAAATGATGCATGAAGTTCAATAAAATATCAACATAAACCATATATATACTAGAAATATACCAAAAGTAAACCAGGTACATTTCGAGTATATATACGTCAAATAAATCCAATCAAATTATAAATTAAACTAGAAATATATTTAAAATCATTTTTAAATATAATTTAGTAACAAAACATGTATATAATTTATTATATACCAAAAATAAACCAAAATAAACTAAATATAAACTTAAGAAATAATCAAATTATTTATGCATATTTAATCAACATAAAACATGTATTTCTAAATCATGCATCCTAAGCATATATATATAGTATAGTAACTCACCTAGTGCGCTCCACGAGACGGGTCCGACGGGCCTGGTCCACTAGCCCTCGATCTCGGCGCAACTAAACAAGCAATAAATAATAGACATCATAATAAACCTAACAGAAATCCTAGAATTCGATCTAGAGTATTAAATACGGAAACAGAATTAGGGTTCGACTGGACATCACGTTTTACGAGAATTCTACCGAAAATCCGACAGAACCTCCCCTGTAAAACGGACATCTCTCTACTCAAAAGAGTAGAGTCGATCCTGCAAAGAAATACACTTTGAAAAAAACTACACCCCACAATCAAAATCCCACGGTCGGACTCCAAACTACAGTCCACCGACCGGGATCCACAATCACGGAATAACTCTAATAATACCAAAAATACCCTTATCTCATAGAAATTCATTTTATAAGTAAAAATTACATAATTAGCCTTTAAACACTATAAAATCCGATAAAAACTCATTTTATTTGAAAAACCGTATATTATATATATAATTGAAAATAATTCACGAAAAATAGTTTTAATTAGTTTAAAATAATAAATAATTTATAGAAATCATTTTTATACCTTAAATAACTATTAAAACCAATTAAATTACATTTTTAGCCAATTTAGGGTAAAATTACCAAAATACCCCTATATATATAAATATACTATAATTACTTCAAAAATTCACCAAAAATTATAAAATTATCCAAAATTAATTTTCTCAACATATTTATCAATAATATTAATAATTAAACTCAATTAACCAATTAAATTCAATTAAAAACATAATTAACCCTAATTTCTCAAAATCACATAAACTTCAATAATTCAAAATAAATACTTAGAAATTCATAAAAATTCCAAATAAATTCCTATAATTCATTTCAACACCTAATTTAATCATAAAACACAATTTCATAATTTAAATAACTAATTTCCGAAAATTAGAAAATAATATTAAAATATTCAAAAATACCCAAAAAATCTCCAAAAATTCCACAAAAATTCATACATGTAGATTAAGCTACTAGGAACAACATTTGTGAAGGTAGTTTCCATGAATCAATCAATTCAAAGCTCAAAAAAATCAAAAACCCTAATATGGCCGAATTCGAAAAATCAAAACCTAAGCAATTCTAGACCATTTCAGCTCAAACCAAAGCTATAATCACACTCACCGGAGCTCAAGGAGAAGAAATAGACTGGCAGTATTGAAAATGGTGGTCGGAATCGACGTGATCGACGGTGGCCAAAGTTTCGGCTTCTCCGGCCAAAACCGACTTCCAGGCGCCTGAAACGGCTACCACAGGCGGCGGAAAAGGCTGGGAAAGGTGGTGGCACACTGGACGGCGCTCTCACGGTAAGGGAACAGCACGGCAGGCGTCCGGACGGCGGTGAGGATGAAGATCGGGGAAGAAGGAGGCTTGGGGGCAGTTTTGTAATTTTCCAAAATTTGATTTTTTTTGATATATAATGTGTATATATATATACTTTATACTATATAATAAAATAATATTAAATTACACACACTAAATATACACCACACACATAAAATTTAATATTTTAATAATTTATACTAAATAAAAATAATTAAATAACAATAAAACAAATAAATAATTAATATAATATTAGGGTAATACTAAACCCTAATTAAATAAATAATTATATGTATACACGGTGTTTAATATTTTAAAAATATGTATGAGTTCATGCAAGTCCGAAAATATATTTAAAATAATTAATAATAAATTATTTACGTGAAAATTTCCCCGAAAATGCAAATCCCTGGAAAATTTTACGTAAAGCACTGTAAATAATACACAATAATTAAAATAGGTTTTAAATACATATCAACTCGTAAAAACATCGTACTATATACAAAAATTATTAACACTGTATATCCCGGTACAGTGTAAAAATATTTAAAAAAAACATGGGATATTACAATATGCATGTAATGCAATCCAGTAGGGAGTTTTGGCAGTCTTTCTAATACTTGTATTTTTCCTGATTCATAGGAAACTATATTTAAATATTTGTTACCATTTATAGTAATGGATTGGGTATCACACCCATTTCGATATATGTCATCAAAACTTAACAAATTTCTTGTTGATTTTGGTGAAAACAAAGCTTCATCAATTATAAACTTTGTTCCATTTGGTAACATAAATTTAGCTTTGTCAATTCCTTCAATCAGATCTACAGGACCTGATATTATTTTTACAACTGCCTTTGTGGGCTTTATTTCAAAGAAATAATCTCTATTTTTCAAGATAGTATGTGTAGTACCACTATCTGGTATGCAGAGATCTCCAATACTGTCTTTATGTTGAGTTCAATCCATATTAAACTTCAAAATAGATAAACAAAAAAAATTAATCAATTAAGGTAAAAACATAAAATAATTGTAAAGTAGGACATTTTATTTAATTTGAAAATAACATACATAACAATAGCATATTCTTCAGAATAAAATAAGTAATAACAATATACTTAAATTTGTAGATGTCTCAATTTCCATTGTCAGTAAAATCATCAGTAAAATCAGAAACATCTAGATGAGTTGTATCATTAACATGAGTATGATGTTCATTGAAGTTTATTTCATTTTCTTTGTCTTTCAATGATGCCTTATAAAGTTGGCAAAGATGTGGTGGTATTCGACAAATTCATGACCAGTGTCCTTTATTACCACATCTAAAATACATAGTTTTAAACTTATGTTGAGGCCTTTCTTGAACACCACTAATGACTGATTTTAACTTCTTTTGAGATTGAGTCTGAGTCTGTTGTGGAGTATTATTATATTTATTTCCACGACCACGACTAAAGAATTAACCTCTTCCACGTCCATGACCTCTACCTCTCCCATGTCCATGGCTATTGTAATTTTTATATCTGGAATAATTTGTAGCATTTGCTTCTAGAAATGCTATTGAGCCAGTGGGCCGGGACTGATGATTTTTCATCAAGAGTTCATTATTTTTTTTCAGCTACCAGTAGGCATGAAATTAGTTCAGAATATTTTTTAAATCTTTGCATCCTGTATTGTTGTTGCAATGTAACATTTGATGCATGAAATGTGGAGTAAGTTTTCTCCAGCATATCCTCGTCTGTGACTGTCTATCCACAGAATTTTAATTGTGATACTATTCTGAACATTGCAGAATTATAGTCACTCACTTTTTTGAAATCTTGAAAGCGTAAAGCTCTCCATTCATTAGTGACTACTGGTAGTATTACATCTCTTTGATGATCATATCTGTCTTTTAGATCCTTCCAAAGAACACTTGGATCTTTGACAGTCAAATATTCACATTTTAATCCTTCATCAAGATGACGACGGAGAAAAATTATAGACTTGGCCTTATCTTGCAATGAGGTGTTATTATTTTCTTTTATAGTATCAACTAACCCCATTAATTGAAGATGCATCTCTACATCTAGAATCCAAGACATATAATTTTTCCCATGATGTCAAGAGCAACGAACTCAAGCTTTGCTAGATTTGTCATTATGATAACTAATAAAAAAAATATAACTCAATTAGAATTCATAAATTTAATGACTACTAAAAAAATCAAACATAATCAGAATTTACTAATTAATTATATCATGAATGAATATTGCAAGAAATAATAGCGGTACAAAAAATGATACAATAATACTTAAAATTATATCAAATAGAAAATCATCTTCCATATGAATTATTCCTAAAACTATTATAATAGTCATGATCAAAACACAAATATAAATATACCAAATCATGTTTACAATTTAGAGTGAAGAGAGAAAGAGAAAATGTATGAATTTGTGTGAATAAATAAAATTTATAGCTCATCTATTTATAATGAAAAATATAGCCGTTTATTACCGTTATGTTACCGTTGGTAAAAAATATAGCCGTTAGAATTTTTTTTTTTTAATATAATATATTGAGAAATAAATTATATAAAGTAAAATCAATAAATAATGTTGATATGATTATTTATAGCAAATGAGTTAACATAACGATATGTATAAATATGGGGCAAAATTGTCCATTAATATAAAATGGGGTATAACCTTCCATTAACATAAATAATAAAAAAATAAATGTGCATAAATATAAATTGGTAGGAGGCATAGTCATCCATAAGGTTAGAACCATTTCTAGCAATATTTGCATCAATGGTATAGTTAGTAAAACAAAATAAAAATAACAATTAATATAAAGGTAGATTGAAGAAATAAATATAAATATATAAATTAGTAAGAGGCATAGTCATCCATGATAATATATAATCAAATAATATATTCATAAATATTAAATATTAAGAAATATGTATCTTATTTTTTGATCGAGAACTCCTCGTGCTGATAACGTGTTGTGAAATAAATATTTAATTACTTAATTTGTTATAGAACTAAACTTGAATTTAGTAGTATTTAACTAGAAGAAAAATATTTTATAGTAGAATGATTTTAAGAGAATTTAGAGAGAGTTTGGAGAGAATTTCGAAAACTATAATATTGAAAGAATTTAGAGAGTAATCTATCTTTTCTTCTTATTCTTAACCTTCTCATTAATGAATTTCAATCCCTTTATATAGAGATTTTCTTTTCACTATTTGAGTACTATTCTCTCACAAGCAATATATTGTTCATTCACATTCATAATAAAGATATATTTTCTTAGTTTTCATATTTGAGAATTTAGTATTTGAATAATTTAAGTGCTAAATTTATATATAACTTCTTGATATTTTACTCCTATTTTGATCTTGTATTTGCAGTTGTTATCCTTGGCTCTATAATTACTTGGAGTTGAAGCTGCTAAAGTCTTAGCTTCTCTAGTGGAAAAGAAAAGAAAAGAAAAGAAAAAGATAAAGTAAGAGCAGTGCAGCTAGGTTTGTGCAAAAGCATTGTGAGAGTAATGAATATGTAGAACTAGCTTCAATGGTAAGAATCTAGCCAAAGCAACACATCCAATAAAAAGTTGAAGGCAACAGGTCAATTAACTAATTTTGAACTGCATTATTTCCACAAACTATTCCTTCTGTTAGATTGACCTTGTTTCTTATAGTTTCTGTTAGGTTAGATTTTCTTTTATGTCCATTGGTGTTTTAGCCAAAACAATTAAAATTTTTTAGTAAAGTTTAGTTTTATAAACTTATTCCTTGTATGGTTTTTCACAGCCCTAGTCATTGAAGCAACTTAGTAATTATCCTAACATTAGTTCCTCTAGTGACTCTAAATGATTACTATGTAAGTAAGTTCAGTCAATGGTTAGTGGAGATGCAGCAATTTTTCTGTTGTTTTTTTATTATTTTGTTGAATTGTATTTGAAGATTTTATTATCCTCTAATTCAGCAATGAAATTGCAATTGACAAAAAAAAAACATGTGGTTACATAAATCATGATTTTATTGTCCTGTATACATAGCAATATAGAATAGGCGTCCATCACTTAAATCATGCTTTTTTTTTTTTTTAATGTCAATTCCATTGGCGTTAACCACTTGTGAACAAGCGGTAGTGCTAGCCGTTTGATCCTTACATCGACTAAAGCAAAACCCAAAATGCCCAATCGTTGTTTTGTCTTTACTCTTCTGTTTCTCTCTGCAGCTTTGTTAATCTCCCCCCAATCCATATCACAATCCTAGCCCCGATCACCTTCCATTGCTTACAAATCCTCACTCTACCCAAAGCTCTGCCGCTCTATTTTATCAACTTTTCGTGTGTCACCCTTGGATCCTTATCACCTCAGTAAAACAATGCCTTAAACAGGCACCCAGATTGTCCAAAGCCATTAACGATTACTTAACCCACAACAAGCAAAGCTCCAATTTGGTTGTGAGTGTTTTTCAATGCTAGGAAAAGAGAGAGTGAAAGAGAGAGCCTTCAATTCAAGATCAGGTAGC
Organism: Mallotus nudiflorus; assembly: GCA_947683625.1. NCBI lineage: Eukaryota > Viridiplantae > Streptophyta > Magnoliopsida > Malpighiales > Euphorbiaceae > Mallotus > Mallotus nudiflorus. The sequence goes on from CANTUR010000481.1 coordinate 242,614, forward strand.
TTTTTTTTAATTTATTTTTGGTTTAATGGGACAGTGAGATCAATGAAAGATTACAATGGTTGCAATTTGGTTCCTTGTCGTAAGTGTGGTGTTGTAGGGCAGAGAGAATCTTACTCTAAATACATGACGGTATTGGACCGAAAGATCATTCATAATTCATTAAAAACATGGCACTGTTCTGCGATCTTGATGGCTAGTGGGGTTAGAGCATTGTTAACGCTGTGCCGTTTTTATAATGGCTCCAATTACTTATTTAACATACCCAACTTCTAAAGGTTAGTAAGTTGATTTTATTTTCGAGTCATGATCCGTCTGTAAATTGATTTGTTTACTATGAAATTTGTTAATGGAAAAGCATGGAATAAATAGAAATTTTGGATGCTTGTACTTGTGCTTGTTGTTCGTGTATCAATACTCGTAAATCTGGTAAATTTACATGTGAAAGTTAATGAGTTACAGTTGAATATTAATATATATATATGTGAAGTTTGATAAATTTATATCAGATTTATTGATTTTTATCTGCAATTTTTTGATTCTCAATGAATATATAGATAAAAATCCATAAAGGTATGCAAAAAAATGAATGAGAAAATAAATGCGCAATATTAATAGTTACATGCTATAAGAATTGTCCTTTGCCACAACTATGAGTTCAACACAGAAGCATATCAATATGTTTTGGACCTGACAACAATATTATGTTAACCTAGCCTGAATTCAGGTAAAGAAAGGCCTTCCAAGATAATTTGAGGCATTTACTAAGGCCGCTGATCCGGTTTCAGCAACTTTCATGTTGTTTGTGTCGCTGAAGATGCATATATTTGGGCTGTCATGAAGCCCCACGAGTAGATCAATTATATATGCCGGCCGCATGAATCATATGTGATAACATGTTTCTCCTTAATTGATCAATTAGCTGCTCCAATTTCTGTTCATATTGTGATTTTAGATGTCATTTAGTATCTAAATAATCCCATTTCAAAACAAGAAATATCTATGTCTATATCTTCCTCAGGTTAAACACAAAATAGAAAAAATATCAAATCATACCAGAATTTTAAATTAAATAACATTAAAATTATACAAAATTATAATTTTGCTAACCTATGAAACACTGTTTTACAGGCAGGTTCGCAGTCTGCAGCCCGCAACACCAAACTTTTATCTTGCTTTTTTTTTTTTTCTCAAGAAAAAGATAATAATTTATATAGCTAGTAGTTGAATGAACAAGTAATATCCACGAGGAGCGAATTTTTTGTATATCCTCCTCTTCCATTTGCATATCTCTTATATATGGGGCTATACATATAATTTAAATAAAAAAAATTATCTTTTAATAATCATTTTTTGTGATATCTCTCATTGTCCATCATGAAGGACAACGAAGAAAGAAAATGGAGAAGAAGAAAAAGGTAATGGATTTCTTTTCTTTATCAAATATTTACACATTAAATGCATGAAAATGCTGATTATTTTTTGTTTTTTTTTCTTTTCCAAAAAAAAGAAATTTCAATGAAAAAAAAAGTTAATCTCAACGATAACTACGAACAACATACATATATATAAAATCTAGCACAATTGAAAGTCTATATCTTGCTCACTGTTTAGAATAAAATTATATATATTATAGTTGCAATCAGTATTAAAAAAAAAAATCTAAGGAAAAAAAAGAATATCACATTTTGTCTGAAAATTCTATAGATATAATATAAGATCGCAAGTCTGTACTAGGCAGAGAAGTGAAAATGGGGATAAACAGGTTCATATCTCTCATTTGCGGTAGAGATTTGCTCTTATAAATTGTTTATCGATAGTTAGAGTAGGATTCATTAAAGCTATGTAACTTAGGACGTTGCAAATTGTTTTCTTGCAGATGAAAAAAGAAAGTTTTTGTCCTTCTCACATAGCCAACCTTTTCGTGTTTACCCCGATGCTGTGTCAGATCAAGATCTTCTCATATGGTCCCTAAAATAATACAATATCTAGAAAATTTTGAAAAGGATAATTTTTTTTGGTCGCACTTCCTTATAAGAAATAGTAAGTCCCATGTTTTTTTGTCATGAGCAACGACTTTATATTTTTCCCTTTAAAATTTTTATAAATTATTTTACTAAAAAAGTTTTAAAATTTATTTATAAATTATAAATATTTAAATTATGATAATTTTATTTTTGTCCAATCTTAAATTTTAAATTAATAAAAAAATTTAAAATAAAAGAGTTGGAAAGTAAAATAAGAAATATCTCTAAAATTTGTTTGTTGTGCTACTACTCGCGATGTCTGACACCTATAATTCATCGTTTTTCTGAAAAATATTCTCTAATATATTTAAATAATTATCATTCATCATTCTAAACTGGAGTTAGATCCACAGTTTTTTTTTTAACTAAGTTAGATCCACAGTTTATGGGGAATAACTTTATTTTAGTTTAATGTAGTGGATATGATTCAAACCAGGACAAGGGTTTATAAAAAGAAAATTAATACAAATTCTGAATATTTTTAGGCGTCATTAACTAAAAATAAAATGACATAATAATGTGATTATAGAGTTTGACAAAATAATTATTTAATTAAATATGTATTTTTTATTTTTTATAATAGGCAAAAAATAGCTTCCCTTTTGAAAAAAAAAAAACTTTAAATTGATGTCATATATATTTAAATTTATCTTTAGATTTTAATTAGTGGGTTGTATTAAACAATATATATTTGATGGAATCAATTACAACTCTGCTTATTTCATTAAAAAGGAAAATTACAACTATTTCTATTTTTTTATTTTTCAATTTTTTATTTCCAATAAATATTTTAATCTTTTTTTAACAAAAATATTTTTATATCTTTATATATACATATATCATTAGTTTCGATTTATTTATGTTTTATACTTATATTATATAGAAAAGAAACAATTAATGAAACAAAAGATATAGGTTTTTAATAAGATAATGTTTAATAAAAGTAACTAGATTTTTTCACCATGACATGTATAATAATCAATGGTTGAAATTTTATATAAAACATATTAGTTTTATATGTTCACTTACGTGTTCACATATATATATATATATATATATAAAATCTCAATCATTAATTATAACACAATTAATGGTTGAAATATATAGTTACTTGTATTAAAAATTACCTTATTAGAAATTTAAGTTCTTGCTTCCATTAATTAGTTTTTTCCTATTTTGAAATATAAATTCAGAACATGAATAAATTCAAACTAATGGCATATGTATATAATGGTATTAAAATATTCATCGAAAAAATATATATTCGAAAAATATAAAACAATAGTTAAGAAAATATAAAATATAAATTATTGTAATAGCAGAGTTTCAATTGAATAATCTATAATATTATTATTATTATTATTATTATTATTATTATTATTATTTGAAATCAAAACATCAACACCTTTATTAGAAATTTTTGACAAACAAACTCAAGTTATAACTTGGGAGATAAAAGGTTTTTAACAAGAGTTCTGCGTTACATGATGCTCACTATCATTTAACAGAACGAACAATCATAAAGCAAGTGAAGATTATATATATATATATATATAGACACATGTACGTATCAGACATTAATTATTAATTAAAACTATATATTTATATATATATATATAGACATACGAACGTATCATGCATTAATTGTTAATTAAAACTGATTAGAGTGCCCAGCAAGTAGCACATGAAAGTTATGTGAAACAAAATTTGTTCATTCTCAAAAAAAAAAATTGTTAGATAAATAAAATAAATATCTCTTTTATAGTGTAATTTAATTTAAATAATTAAAATTTTTATATTTATTTTTAATATTGTTAATTGTAGAAAGAGGAAAATGATAGAGGCCATAACTCTCTTTCTTATAATTTTTTTTAGTTTTTAATAATAATAATAATAAAGTTGAGTAGGACACATGTATCTCACCGCATGGATCTTACTTGATTTATTCATAATTATTAACTACAACACATATGTTATATCTCGCTTGATTTTGCGAGAAAATAGGCCGCTTGATTTTATTTATATATCAAACAATAATTAGTAATTATTAATTAAAACCCATGCATCTTGCCTTATATATACATGTCAAGCATTAATTGTTAATTAGAACTGACTAGACTGTCCGGCAAGTAGCACATAAAAGCTACGTATAGATTAAAAAATTAATTATCGGCATACATCTCACATCAATATAGCTGACTTTAATTTCACTCAAATTTTTTCAAATCCTTTTTCAGATGAATTAACACCTCATCAACATCAAATTTGATGGCTTACTGTTATTTATCTTTACTCATATAGAACATACAAATTTTTATGATAATTTTTACAAAATAAATAAATAAACATATGAAAGTTAAACTGTTAATGTAACGAAACTAAACGAAATAAATAAATAAAACCAATTCTATATTGGCAATTATTTAATAAGATACAAAATAGATTTTACACTGAATAATTAATATCCATTCAATTATTTAATATATGCTTTTTTTTCCTATACCATCGGTATAAAATCCACTCATTAATCCTATTTGATATGGATAGCACCATAAAAATAGTTAAAAAACAACTAATTTCAAACGATTGCATATATCATTATTCAAATTTAAAATATTATTTAAGCGAAAACAATCTCATGTCAGTTAATTTTAATACTTATTAGTTGGTTATGTCCTAAGTTATTTATTTTGATAAATACATAAATGATATCCGAATTTTTAATTTTAATATTTTAGTGTTTGAACTTTTTTATACAATCGGTATTTGAACTACTAAAAAATGGGTTCTTTACAAAAATACCCTAAAAATGGAAGTCATTAACATCAAAATGCCCCATTTTTCTAATAAATTACACGCAAGTCCATTTTTTCTAAAATATTTCATGCGTGCCCTTTTTTTTTCATCAATTCCATTCGCCTTTTTCCTTCTCTCACCTTCTTCTTCCTCATTCATCACCATCATTGTCTTCTTCTACTTATTCTTTGTAGGAGTTGATGCCTCTCCCACCTCAGAATAGCGCCTTTTTCTAATATTCAACTACCTTCTCCTTCTCTTCAGCCACAATCTAGTTGTTACATGGCCTCTCCTCTCTTAGAAAATATAACAACACTGCTCCTTCTCTCACTGCAAACAGAATCAACGTTGCCTTTCTTCTTGAGCCCTTGCTAATGAAATCGTAAGATATCTCACTCATCTTCTTCTTTAAAATTTCACTTGAATCAATTCAGCTGTTTAAATAAATAAAAAAAAAAAAGACATCAATAAGCGATTCAAAACCCCTTCAAAGAGAGCCCATATATCTACCACTATCATCTTGATTCTCTGGTAATTGGAGAGAACATGTGTTCATTTTCCACTAGTTTCATAGCTTTATTTTTAATTTTTTTAAAATTTATTGCTTTGGTACCCAATACTGGGTTCTTTTTTTTTTGTTTCCACCAATACCCGATTCTTATCTTTGGTTGTCAATTAATAAAATTGGAGTCATATTAGGCAAGGATTTGTTGGTGAAGGTGTTAGGTTGGTTTGAAGAAAACTTATGCTTTTGGATTATTTGTTAAGATGAACTTGTAGAGAAGAGAAGACCCAGTTGTAGACAGTGGGGTTTAGCGCATGTCTAAGATTTTAGTAATTGTGTCACTGTTTGAGCTCAGGGCTCTAGAGAACACACCAACCACTATCACAAAGACATGACGTGGAGATAAGGAGTCGCCACCCAGGGTAATAATTGGGACAAATCGAAAAGGTGGTACTCGATTCCCTAAAAGAAAGCTAGTACCATAACCAGGAGATTCTGGATACGGAACACCAACTTCTTTCAGTCTTGTGTTTATTTAGAATTACTTTATGAATTGTTATCTTATTCTCTATTTACATGCAATTTCATATAAACCCAAAACAATAAACTCCAAGGCAGACTAGTCATAAAATATACAAGTAAATAATGCATTCAATAAATTACACAATCCCTAAATTAGTCTAATCTACATGGATTTTAAATAAATGGACTAAAGTCTACATATTTTAATATATAAGTGAACCTAAAGACCTAATTCCTTTTGATTTTAATTAAATAAACCTAAGTCTATTAATTTTAATAAAAATGGGCCTAATTCTACATGTTATAAAGGTATTTAAATTAATGGACCTAATTCTACATGTTTTAATTAAATAATGATCTTAAATCTACAAATTATGAAAAAAAGCTTAAATTAAGTAAGCTAAGTCTAAATTAATTAAACTAAATTATGTGGGCCTATGTTTAATTAACTAAATAGGCCTAAGGATATTTCTAATCTAAAATCTAATTAATTATGGACCTAAAAATATATTTTAATTAATTAAACATAATTAATTATGAAGTGAGAGGGGCTAAAAGAATTACCTAACCTTAAATAAACAGATTAATACCTAAAGTGGGCTTAAGGCCCAAAACACACAAAAATAATGAACAAAACCCAAAAACAAATAAAAATACAAGAAAATAATTAAATAAGATCAAACAAATAATTAAATTAATCATTACTAAGACCCTAATTTTATTAACATGCAACCTAAATTAATCTACTTCCTTCATTGATTTTAAATAATTACCAAATTAAAACCTAATTTTTACTAACCAATTTAATCAAAATAAACATGCAACCATACATATAATTTTATCACTCCCACTATTGGGGCTATTACATTAATTCATAAAATAATTAATAAAATAAAAATAAAAATAAAAATAAAATAAAACCCTAAAGACTAAGTCTCTATGAGGCTTTATCCATAGTCTTCTACGGACTTCTCATGAAATTCATTCCTCCCACATGATCATCATGTGTTTTCCTTCATAATCACCACAAAAATAAGATAAAATAATGATTAATAAATAAATTATGATAATAAGTTTAAAAAAATAATAATAAAAATAATAATGTAAAATAATCAAATAAATAAATAATAGAAGAAGATGATATGCTTATGGATGATTTAGGGTGCTCCTCAAATTAATAGTTCACCGGTCTTGACAAATCTTCGAATCTTTTCTTCAAAAATTCTTCACGAGTCTTGAATTAATTGTTGAATCAAAAGGAATTTTTTGTAAAATATACACAAGAAGAAAATCATGTTTTTTCCCTTCTTCTCCAGTCTCTTCTCCTTCTTTTCTTTTCTTTTCTACGCCTTTTTTCTGCTTCTCCTTTTTTCTCCTTTTTTTCCTACGGTCTTTTTTTCTTTTTTCCTCCCCTCCTACTGCTTCCCTTCCTTTCTTTTTATAATAGAACCAGGAAGCCTAACCCTAATCCTAATCTGATTCTAATTCCTAAAGTGTATTTAACAATTTTAAACCGGGTAGGATTGAGTTAATTATGAAGTTTAAACCAATTAAAACATTGAATTGGAAATAAACAGAAATAGAAAAAAACGGAAGAATTCAATTCCGACCGGAATTGTGTAATTCCGATCAGAATTGTTATAATTCCGATCGAAATTATATAATTCCGATCGAAATTATAAAATTTTGACACACATTTTTTTAATATTTAATTACAAAAAGGCCCTGGAGAAATTTAAATTTTGCAATTAGGTCTCAACAAGAACTTTATGATTTAGTCCTTGAAAACATTAAATTCTTCCTTTAAAAGCCCTTAGAATTTTTTAAAGATCAAGTATCGAAGACATTTTCATCACTGGAGTCCTTTGCTATATCTATAACATATCATCTCGAAATTGGGTGTTTACAATTGCCCCCCTTTATCGTTGTTTGCTTGACAAATTGTGGCAAAGCAAAATAGCACCCAATTTCTAAATTAAAAGTTAGGATACTTACCTGTTCCTTGAAGTCTCTGCATATGAATTTGCTATACTCGAATATACAGTGTTTTAAATGACATATCATACTCGGTCGTATGATATTAATTATACTCGGTTGTATAACTTTGGGTGAATGAAACACATTGTACTCGGTCTTACAATGTTTGACTATACTCAGACATATAGCATTAGAAAAAATTACATCATACTCGATCGTATGATGCCGATTATACTCGGTCATATAATCGATTGAAGATACATTGCACTTGGTCATATAGTCTATTTTGATAAGAAACATCATACTCGGTTGTATGATGCTGATTATACTCAATTGTATAATCAATTGAAGATACATTGCACTCGGTCATACAATGCTGACTACACTCGATCGTTTAGTCTGTTTTGATAAGGAAACATCATACTCTGTCGTATGATGCTAATTATACTCGGTTGTATAATCAATTAAAGTTACATTGCACTAGGTCGTACAATGCTGACTACACTCAGTCGTATAGTCTTTTTTGACAATAAACATCATAATCGGTCATATAATCGATCGAAGATACATTGCACTCGGTCGTACAATGTTGACTACACTCAGTCACATAATCTAATAAGAAGACATCACACTCGGTCGTATGATGCTGATTGATTATGTGATTATACTGCAATCCATAATTGGTCACGATTAGTTGCAACCCTTCCATTGCTCACTTTCAATGTTATAGTCCATAACAACTTGCGCGATTAGATACAACCTTTTCATTGCTCACTAATGATGCTGCAGTCCAAAACTGCTCGCGATTAGCTGCAACCCTTTCATTGCTCATTGATGATGCTACAATCCAAAACTGCTCGCGATTAGCTATAACACTTTCATTGCTCACTGATGATGTTGCAATCCATAATTGCTCGCGATTAGCTGCAACCTTTTCATTGCTCTAAAATTGCTCGCGATTAGCTGCAACCCCTTTCATTTCTCACTGATGATGCTACAGTCCAAAACTGCTCGCGATTAGCTGCAACCCTTTCATTACTCACTGATGATGCTGCAGTCTAAAACTGTTCATGATTAGCTGCAACCCTTTCGTTGCTCATTGATGATGCTACAGCCCAAAACTGCTCACGATTAGCTGTAACCTTTTCGTTGCTCACTGATTATGCTACAATCCATAATTGCTCGCGATTAACTGTAACCCTTTCGTTGCTCATTGATGATGCTACAGTCCAAAACTGCTCACGATTAGTTATAACCCTTTTATTGCTCACTGATGATGCTGCAATCCATAATTACTCATAAATTGACTGCAATCCTTTCATTGCTCACCTTTGATGATGCTACAGTCCATAACTGTTCATTGATTTTTATCTTTAGTTATTTGAGTCGAATGCTTTGAATCCTTTGTGCTGACTAATTAGCACTTTTGTTAACTGACTTTGAATTTTACTGTGTTGATTGGCTTTGCAAGTTGAGTATATCCCCTTCTGGATTTGAAATTCCTACAGAATTACTGAAGTTAATTTTAATAAGATAAATGTACAAAAGTATATTATTATTTTGAAAATTTATAAGAAAATTCATCACTTTGCACCAGATAACATGTACTTAACCAATCTCCTTAATTTTGATCTTTATGACTATCATTTATTTACCATTCACAAAGGGCAGAGGCATCGTTAACCATTTTATGCTGAGAGCATATTTTTTACCAAGTGAAGAGCTTACTTCCACACTTAATTTTAGGGAGAATTTGCTAAACAAAACTCATGAAAAATGAACATAAAATGTCACGACCTAAAACAGGGGCCATGACCGGCGCTAGGGAACGGGAATTCTTTCGAATCCGGAACCCGTAGCAAGCCTAAAAATAAAATAAACATACAATAATAATAATAACAATATCAAATTTACAGCGAAAATGAAAATCATAAATATAATAATAACATTTTCATCATCGGATTTAAATCAAATCTCATCTCATCACATATATATAAAATCTTTCAATACAAATCCAGTTTTAATATAATACATCTCTTTAAATAAAATACATGAAATCCCACACTTTAATTCACAACTACTGCAGTGTCTAGATTATAAAAATAAGACTCAAGTAAATAGTTTACATAAAGAAGCCGGGGCGGAAGAAATCCGGCGTATCGACCTGCTACTGAGGTCTGAAGATGTTGACTCTCTTGAAAAATAGTCAACGGAGGGGAGTCAGATCTCACTGAGTGAATTACTATACTATATACACATACACACTAAATGACAATGCATACAATCAACAGTATATATATATCTAATATATATACAGATAAATACACACAGATGCAATAAAATCATTTTATATATTTTATTGAAAATCATCTTTTATGAAGGATCACATAAAACCTTAGAATATCGCAACCTCAGAAATAGTGTTAGACAACACTCTAGCCATACAGGCTCACTTAGTCCAAATATATCCACTTACTCCACTTAGACAATAGACTAGCCCCGAGACACTAAGTCAACCAAGCTCCGGCAGTCTGACTGCCAGTTTGATTGGTCCCGAGACACTTGGTCAACCGAGCTCCAGCAATCACACCCAAAACACATCTCACACATCAATTAAATAATATCCAATCAATATCCACAAATGGTTAGTAATACAGCCTAAATACTATAGGCGTACCGGTACGTACTCGGTCCTAGTGCTGCCCACTAGGTAGCACGTTCTATCGATATCCTTCATTAATAAATATAAAACATTCATTCACAAAAATAAATGATGCATGAAGTTCAATAAAATAACAACATAAACCATATATATACTAGAAATATACCAAAAGTAAACCAGGTATATTTTGAGTATATATACGTCAAATGAATTCAATCAAATTATAAATTAAGTTGGAAATATATTTAAAAACATTTTAAATATATTTTATTTACAAAACATGCATATAATTTAATATATACCAAAAATAAACCAAAAATATACTTAATTACAAATCATATTATTTATGCATTTTAATTGAAATAGAATATATATTTCTAAATCATGCATCCTAAGCATATATATATAGTATAGTAACTCACAAATCAGTGCGCTCCACGAGACGGGTCCGACGGGCCTGGTCCACTAGCCTTCGGTCTCGGCGCAACTAAACAAACAAATAATGACATACATTAGAATAAACCTAATAGAAATCCTAGAATTCGATCTAGAGTATTAAATACGAAAACAGAATTTAGGGTTCGACTGGATATCACGTTTTACGAGAATTCTATCGAAAATTCGGCAGAATCTCCCCTGTAAAATGGACATCTCTCTACTCAAAAGAGTAGAGCCGACCCTGCAAGGAAATACACTTCGAAAATAAACACCACATCTCATTCACAACCTCTCGGTCGAACTCTAAACTACAGTCCACCGACCGGGGTCCACAAACATAGAACAATTTAGAAATACCAAAAATACCCTTATCTCATCGAAATTCATTTTATAAGTAAAAATTACATAATTAACCTTAAAACACTGTAAAAACCGATAAAAACTCATTTTATTAGAAAAATCGTATATTATATATATAATTGAAAATAATTCACGAAAAATAGTTTTAATTAGTTAAAAATACTAAATAATTTGTAGAAATCATTTTTATACCTTAAATAATTATTAAAACCAATTAAATTACATTTTTAGCCAATTTAGGGTAAAATTACCAAAATACCCCTATATATATAAATATACTTAAATTACTTCAAAAATTCACCAAAAATTATACAATTATCCAAAATTAAATTTCTTAACATATTTGTCAATAATATCAATAATTAAACTTAATTAACCAATTAATTTCAAATAAAAACACATTTAACCTAATTTTCCCAAAATTCCATAAATTTCAATAATTCAAAATAAATACTTAGAAATTCATAAAAATTCCAAATAAATTCCTATAATTCATTTAAACACCTAATTTAACCATAAAACACAATTTCATAATTTAAATAATTAATTTCCGAAAATTAGAAAATAATATTAAAATATTCAAAAATACCCAAAAATCCAAACAATCTCCAAAAATTCCACAAAAATTCATACATGTAGATTAAGCTACTAGGAACAACATTTGTGAAGGGATTTTTTATGAATCAAACAATTCGAAGCTCAAAAAAATCAAAAACCCTAATGTGACCGAATTGAGTTGTAGCTCAAACCTCAAAATCCACTTGATTTCAGGCCGAAAGGAGCTTAGAATTGGAATCACCGGAGCTCAAGGAGTCGATGAAGACCGACGGTGCATGAAATGGTGGCCGGAATCGTCATCGACGGCGAGAAGCTCAACTTGCTGCCATGGCGAGTTCCGGGCATTCCAGCGAGCTTCCGGCGGCCTGGTCACGTCGGAGAGGAAGAGGAAGGAAGGGGAAGGAGGTTGGCGGCAGCTGGTGGCAGCGAAGGGCGGTCCGGCGTGCTGGAACAGGAGGTGCAGTGAAGGTAGACGATCGGGAGAGAAGAAGGAGAGGGAGGGGCTAAACGGTAATTTGGCAAATCCTTTTGATTTTTAATGTATATATGTATATATATATACTTTACACTATATAATAAAATAATATTATATTATACACATTAAATATACACCACACACATAAAATTTAATATTTTAATAATTTATACTAAATAAAAATAATTAAATAACAATAAAACTAATAAATAATTAATAAAATATTAGGGTAATACTAAACCCTAATTAAATAAATAATTATATGTATACACAGTGTTTAATATTTTAAAAATATGTATGAGCTCATGCAAGTCCGAAAATATATTTAAAATAATTAATAATAAATTATTTACGTGAAAATTTCCCCGAAAATGCAAGTCCCGGGAAAATTTTACGTAAAACACTGTAAATAATACACAATAATTAAAATAGGTTTTAAATACATATCAACTCGTGAAACTATTGTAATATATTCAAAAATTATTAACACTGTATATCCCGGTACAGTATAAAAATATTTTAAAAACACGGGATATTACAGTCTTCCCCCCTTACAAGAATTTGTCCCCGAATTCCAAAAAGAAAAGATCAAGAAGGAAAGAGATACGGGTAAGAAGCTCGCATCTCAGCTTCAGTCTCCCACGTATGCTCCTCAACTCTGTCGCTACGCCACAGAACCTTGACCATCGGAATCTGCTTCGATCGCAACTGTCGAACTTGATAATCTACGATCGCCACAGGTTCTTCCACAAACGTCAAATCTTCACTCACTTCTACACTGTCAGGTTGCAACACGTGTGAAGGGTCTGAGATATACTTCCTCAACATCGAGATATGAAATACTGGATGCACCTGTGACATACTCAGAGGCAAATCCAACCGATATGCAACAGTGCCAATTCTCTCCAGAATCTCAAACGGTCCGATATATCTCGGTGCTAACTTACCCTTCCTACCAAATCTCATCACACCCTTCATCGGAGATACTTTCAAAAAAATGAAATCTCCAACTTGAAATTCCACATCTCTGCGCCTACGATCCGCATAACTCTTCTATCTGCAAACTGCCATCTCTAATCTGTGCTTAATCACGGTGACTTTCTCTGCAGCATCCTGAACCATCTCAAGTCCAATCAAAGCTCTCTCACCAATCTCATCCCAACTCAACGGGGATCTACACTTCCTTTCATACAACGCCTCATACGGTGCCATACCAATACTGCTATGGTAGTTGTTATTATATGCAAACTCAACGAGTGGCAAATGATCATCCCAACTACCTCCCAAATCCAAGACACACATCCTCAACATATCTTCCAGTGTCTGGATCATCCTCTCAGACTGACCATCTGTCTGAGGATGAAAAGTAGTACTGAAATCCAACCTAGTGCCCATCACTTCCTGCAACTTTTGCCAAAAATGAGAAGTAAACACCGAACCTCTATCTGATACAATGGACATAGGTACTCCATAAAGGCACACAATATGCTTCACATACAACTTCGCCAATCTAGCAACTGAATAAGTGGCTTTCACAGGCAAGAAATGTGCAGACTTCATTAATCTGCCTACAATCACCTAGATGGAATCGTATCCATCCTTCGAACGAGGTAAACCGACCACAAAATCCATAGCTATCCTTTCCCACTTCCACTCGGGAATAGGAAGAGGCTGAAGCTTCCCAGAAGGCTTCTGATGTTCGGCTTTCACTTGCTGACATGTCAAGCACTTCACAACATAATCAGTGACATCCTTCTTCAATCCATCCCACTAGTATAAATCTCTGATACTGTGGTACATCTTAGTAATGCCTGGATGAACGCTGTAAGCTGTAGAATGTGCTTCCTCTAAAATCTCCTCTCTCAAATCATCCACATCAGGAACACACAATCTACCACTGATCCACAATACACCATCATCATCGAGTGTGAAATCAGTGAACTTCAATGCTCTGACATTCTCTGCAAGCTCTTCTAGAATAGGATCTCGGCTCTCAGCTGCTTTAATCCTATCCCACAGTACAGATCGTACTTTAAACTGAGCTAGCAGTCCACCTGATCTACTGATCTTCATCATCAGACCTTGATCCACCAATAGATGCAATTCCTGGATCAATGGTCTCCTCTCAACACTGATGTGAGCAAGACTACCTGAGGACTTCCTACTCAAGGCATCTGCTACCACATTAGCTTTACCCGGATGATATAAGATCTCGCAATCATAATCCTTTAACAATTCCAACCATCTCCTCTGCCTCAGATTCAAATCTCTTTGCTGGAAAATGTACTTAAGGCTCTTGTGATCAGTAAATATCTCACAAGTCACCCCGTACAAATAATGTCTCCAAATCTTTAAAGCAAAGATCACTACAGCCATCTCAAGGTCATGTGTAGGATAGTTTTGCTCATGCTTCTTTAACTGCCTCGAAGCATAGGCTATCACCCTTCCATTCTGCATCAACACACAACCAAGACCAATTCTAGAGGCATCACAGTAAACTGTGAACTTATCCATACTATTAGGCAAAGCTAACACTGGGGCGGTGGTCAACTTCTCCTTCAATAACTGAAAACTGTTCTCATAAGCTTCTGACCACTCGAATCTAACATTCTTCTGAGTCAAGTGAGTCATAGGGGCTGCAATTCTGGAAAAATCCTGCACAAACCGCCTATAATACCCGGCTAAACCCAGAAAACTTTGAATCTCTGTAACAGAAGTAGGTCTAGGCCATTCAGATACTGCCTCAACCTTCTGTGGATCAACCTGAATACCTTCTTTAGACACTACGTGTCCAAGAAAAGAAACACTCTCCATCCAGAAATCACACTTCGAGAATTTAGCATAAAGCTGATGATCTCTCAGTGTCTGTAGTACAATCCTCAAATGATATACATGCTCCTCCATACTCCTTGAATATACTAGTATATCATTAATGAAGACTACCACAAACTGATCCACGTACGGTCTGAATACTCTGTTCATCAGGTCCATAAAAGCTAATGGTGCATTAGTCAAACCAAAGGACATCACCAGAAACTCATAATGGCCATATCTAGTGCGGAATGCTGTCTTAGGAATATCAGTTTCACTAATCCGCAACTGATGATAACCCGACCTCAAGTCAACCTTAGAAAAGAATTGTGCACCCTGTAGCTAATCAAATAAATCATCTATCCTCGGGAGAGGATACTTGTTCTTCACTGTCACCTTATTCAACTCTCTGTAGTCAATGCACAGTCTCAGGGTACCATCCTTCTTCTTCACAAACAAGACTGGTGCACCCCAAGGAGAAACACTAGGTCTGATAAAACCCTTATCCAATAACTCTTGCAACTGCTCCTTTAACTCTTTCAACTCTGCAGGAGCCATACGATAGGGTGGCATAGATATAGGAGTAGTACCTGGAACCACATCTATACATAACTCAATCTCTCTGTGAGGTGGTAAACCTGGCAACTCCTCGGGAAAAACATCAGGAAACTCACAAGCAATAGGAACATCTGTGAGTGACAACTTCTCCACTGACGTATCCCTGACCAATGCCAAATATCCCTGACAACCTTTCCTCAACAACTTCCTAGCCGTAATAGCAGAAATAAGATTCTGAGGTGCTGAACTCCTATCACCAACAAACTTAAACTCTACTTCACCAGGAATTCTGAAAGTCACCTCTTTATTCCTGCAATCTACCACGGCATAGTGCTGAGATAACCAATTCATTCCCAGAATAACATCAAACTCCATCACATCCAATAAAATCAAATCAGCGGGTAATTCTCTATCTCTCATGAGAACTGGACAACCAGAAAGAACAATATCGGTGTCTAAGGAATCGCTCAGAGGAGTGGCAACAGACAAAGGAAAAGCCATCCTTGAAGCTTGCCAACAAGACTTAGAAGCAAAAACAGGAGAAACAAACGAATGCGTGGCACCCGGATCAAACAAAACCCAAGCATCCAGGTAACAAACAGAAACAATACCTGCCACGACTGTATTAGATGCTTGAGCATCCTGCTGAGTAAGATGAAAAACTCTGGCCTAGCCTCGACCTCCCTGCTGACTGGTAGAAGCCTGGCCAACACCTCTGGCACCTCCTCTAGTACCTCTACCACGACTCTGCTGTGGAACAAACTGAGTCGAACTCTGATGCTAGGCTGGTGGTAACTGAAATGGCACGGGTGCAGCACTAGCAATCGATTGCTGTGGGAATCGCGGAATCTGTTGTTGTTGATACCCGGAATAAGGACAAAATCTGGCAAAATGTCCTATCTGCCCGCATCTGAAGCATGTCAGTGGTGTCAGATAACATGGTCCCTGATGGACTCTACCACAAGTCTGACAAACACTGGTCGCTGATCCAGAACTACGACCACTGCTGCTGCTTGAAGCACCTGATCCAAATCTGAACGATCTACGCTGACCTCCACGGCCATGTCTACTGCTCCGATGCACTCGCTGCTGCTGTCTCTGACTCTGCTGAGTCGGACCTTGCTGCTGACTACTCGAACCAACGTGAAAACTCGAATACGGAGTAGCCTATAATCCACTCAACTGAACTCCTAGCTGGTAATAATCAGGCATCGCTCCCTGCCTAACTAGCCTCAGCTCAATCTCCTTGGCTAACTCAATCACAGACTCCAAAGTAAGGCCTGCTGTAGGTATACCAGCAAAAGCAGAACCCAAACCAATAACGTATGTAGTGACAGCGAAATACTGATCTCGCATCAGATCCTCAGCATATCTACCCAGACGAAGAAACTCTCGAGTGTACTCCTCTACAGATCGATCTCCACGAGAAATACTGGTCAAACGAAGACGATAACTCAAACGAAGAGGCTCTGGACAGAATCTCCTCATAAATCGCTCTCTGAACTGAGCCCAGGTCATCGTCATCATATAAGGCTGGATCATTTGAATGAACCAATCTAAGGTTGGTCCCTCGACAGACAACTCAATGATCATGATCCGCTGGTACTCGGTTTGAGCAGTCCGAGCCTTAGTCTCAATCGCATGCAGAAAATCTAATGGATCGGAAGTACCATCAAAAGCAATCCTGCCAACTCGGGCATAAAACAAAGCTGCCTCAGGGTCAGACATACCCTGCTGATAGGCAGGCTGAACAGGCTGAATAACTTGAGGAACAGGAACATCAAACTTAGGCTCTACAGGCTCCTCGTCCTGTAACTGTCTCTGCCTACGGCGACTTGTCGCTCCTCGAGGTCTACCTCTGCCATGACCTCTACGTCTAACTGGCTGCTCATGAGGTAAAACCTCATCCTGAAAAGACTCATCATCCTCGGCCTCAATGACCGGTGGAGCGACACGCGCTCGCCTCCTCATTCTGAAAAGACAAACGGAAAGATTCAGATAAAACAGACAACGGAGGAATAACGCTGAAAACTAAGCAAGGAATACTCATCAAGACATACTCGAACCTAATTCACTGCAGTAGTTCAACAGAAAACACAACTCTGAAAACTAGGGCTACAACTCACATAACTAATCCCTGACACAGAACTCCGCTCTGATACCAACTTTGTCACGACCCAAAACAGGGGCCATGACCGGCGCTAGGGAACGGGAATTCTTTCGAATCCAGAACCCGTAGCAAGCCCAAAAATAAAATAAACATACAATAATAATAATAATAACAATATCAAATTTACAGCGGAAATGAAAACCATAAATATAATAATAACATTTTCATCACCGAATTTAAATCAAATCTCATCTCATCACATATATATAAAATCTTTCAATACAAATCCAGTTTTAATATAATACATCTCTTTAAATAAAATACATGAAATCCCACACTTTAATTCACAACTACTGCAGTGTCTAGATTATGAAAATAAGACTCAAGTAAATAGTTTACACAAAGAAGCCGGGGCGGAAGAAATCCGGCATATCGACCTGCTACTGAGGTCTGAAGATGTTGACTCTCCTAAAAAATAGTCAACGAAGGGGAGTCAGACCTCACTGAGTGAATTACTATAATATATATACATACACACTAAATGACAATGCATACAATCAACAATATATATATATCTAATATATATATAGACAAATACACACAGATGCAATAAAATCATTTTATATATTTTATTGAAAATCATCTTTTATGAAGGATCACATAGAACCCTAGAATATCGCAACCTCAGAAATAGTGTCAGACAACACTCTAGCCATACAGACTCACTTAGTCCAAATATATCCACTTACTCCATTTAAACAGTAGACTGGCCCCGAGACACTAAGTCAACCGAGCTCCAGCAGTCTGACTGCCAGTGTGATTGGCCCCGAGACACTTGGTCAACCGAGCTCCAACAATCACACCCAAAACACATCTCACACATCAATTAAATAATATCCAATCAATATCCACAAATGGTTAGTAATACAGCCTAAATACTATAGGCGTACCGGTACGTACTCGGTCCTAGTGCTACCCACTAGGTAGCACGTTCTATCGATATCCTTCATTAATAAATATAAAACATTCATTCACAAAAATAAATGATGCATGAAGTTCAATAAAATAACAACATAAACCATATATATACTAGAAATATACCAAAAGTAAACCAGGTATATTTCGAGTATATATACGTCAAATGAATTCAATCAAATTATAAATTAAGTTGGCAATATATTTAAAAACATTTTAAATATATTTTATTTACAAAACATGCATATAATTTAATATATACCAAAAATATACTTAATTACACATCATATTATTTATGCATTTTAATCGAAATAGAATATATATTTCTAAATCATGCATCCTAAGCATATATATATAGTATAGTAACTCACAAATCAGTGCGCTCCACGAGACGGGTCCGACGGGCCTGGTCCACTAACCCTCGGTCTCGGCGCAACTAAACAAACAAATAACGACAGACATTAGATGTCACGACCCAAAACAGGGGCCATGACCGGCGCTAGGGAACGGGAATTCTTTCGAATCCGGAACCCGTAGCAAGCCTAAAAATAAAATAAATCATGCAATAATAACAATAACCATATAATATGCAGCGAAAATAAAAATCATAAATATAATAATAACACTTCATCACTGGATTTGAATCAAATCTCATCACATATATAAAATCTCTTTAATACAAATCCAGTTTCAACATAATACATCTCTTTAAATAAAATACATGAAATCCAATACTTTAATTCACAACTACTGCAGTATCTAGATTATAAAATAAGACTCAAGTAGATAATTTACACAAAGAAGTCGGGGCGGAAGAAATCCGGCGTATCGACCTGCTACTGAGGTCTGAAGATGTTGACTCTCCTGAAAAATAGTCAACGGAGGGGAGTCAGACCTCACTGAGTGAATTACTATAATATATATACATACACACTAAGTGATAATGCATACAATCAACAGTATATATATATCTAATATATATATATACAGGCAATTTCACACAGATGCAGAAAATCATTTTTATATATTTTATTGAAAATCCCAGTTTATGAAGGATCACATAGAACCCTAGAATATCGCAACCTCAGAAATAGTATTAAACAACACTCTAGCCATATAGGCTCACTTATTCCAAATATATCCACTTAATCCATTTGGACAGTAGACTGGCCCCTAAACACTAAGTCAACCAAGCTCCAGCAGTCTAACTGCCAGTGTGATTGGCCCCGAGACACTTGGTCAACCGAGCTCTAGCAATCACACCTCCAAACCACATCTCACATATCGATAATCATAATCAAATCAATATTCACAAATAAGTTAGTATTATAGCCTAAATACTATAGGCGTACCGGTACGTACTCGGTCCTAGTGCTGCCCACTAGGTAGCACGTTCTATTGATATCCTTCATTATTAATAATATAAACATTCATTCACAAAAATAAATGATGCATGAATGTAAATGAAATAACAATATAATCCATATATATACCAGAAATATACCAAAAGTAAACCAGGTATATTTCGAGTATATATACGTCAAATGCATTCAATCAAATTATAAATTAAGCTGGAAATATATTTAAAAACATTTTAAGTATATTTTATTTACAAAACATGTATATAATTTAATATATACCAAAAAATAAACCAAAAATATACTTAATATAAAATTAAGAAATAATCAAATTATTTATGCATATTTAATCAAAATAAAACATGCATTTCTAAATCATGCGTCCTAAGCATATATGTATAGTATAGTAACTCACCTAATGCGCTCCACGAGACAGGTCCGACGGGCCTGGTCCACTAGCCCTCGGTCTCGACGCAACTAAACAAGAAATAAATAATCGACATCAGAATAACCCTAATAGAAATCCTAGAATTCAGTCTAGAGTATTAAAATACGGAAACAGAATTAGGGTTCGACTGGATATCACGTTTTACGAGAATTCTACCGAAAATCCGACAGAACCTCCCCTGTAAAACGGACATCTCTCTACTCAAAAGAGTAGAGCCGACCCTGCAAAGAAATACACTTCGAAAAATAGGCTCAACACAATCAAAATCCCACGGTCGGACTCCAAACTACAGTCCACCGACCGGGGTCCACAAACACATAACATATTCCAGATATACCAAAAATATCCTTAAATCACAGAACTACATTTTATACGTAGAAATTACATAATTAACCTTGAAACACTGTAAAAACCGATTAAAACTCATTTTATTAGAAAAACCGTATACTATATATATAATTGAAAATAATTCACGAAAAATAGTTTTAATTAGTTAAAAATACTAAATAATTTGTAGAAATCATTTTTATACCTTAAATAATTATTAAAACCAATTAAATTATATTTTTAGACAATTTAGGGTAAAATTACCAAAATACCCCTATATATATTAATATACTTAAATTACTTCAAAAATTCACCAAAAATTATAAAATTATCCAAAATTAATTTTCTCAACATATTTATCAATAATATCAATAATTAAACTCAATTAACCAATTAAATTCAAATAAAAACACATTTAACCTAATTTCTCAAAATCACATAAACTTCAATAATTCAAAATAAATACTTAGAAATTCATAAAAATTCCAAATAAATTTCTATAATTCATTTCAACACCTAATTTAACCATAAACTCCAATTTCATAATTTAAATAATTAACTTCCGAAAATTAGAAAATAATATTAAAATATTCAAAAATACCCAAAAATCCAAAAAATCTCCAAAAATTATAAAAAAATTCATACATGTAGACTGAGCTACTAGGAACAACATTTGTGAAGGTAGTTTTCATGAATCATCCAATTCAAAGCTCAAAAAAATAAAAAATCCTAATAGGCCAAAATTGAAAATTCGAAACCTAAGCAATTCTAGACCATTTTAGCTCAAACCAAAGCTAGAATCACACTCACCGGAGCTCAAGGAGAAAAAAGAGACCGACGGTGTCGAAAATGGTGGCCGAAAATGGGAGAAACGACGAAGGGTCGATTTTCGGCCAAAAGAGGAAAACTAGCTCGCCGGCGCCGGGGAAGGGAGCTGCTGGCGGCGGGGGACGGCTGGGAACGGCGGTGGCAAGCCGGGAGGCACACCGACGGTAGGTGACCGGAGTTGCAGACGGTGAGGGGTGAGGTGGGTGGTGGTCGGGCGCGGGAGAGAAGGAAAGAAGAAGGAGAAGAAGAAGAAAAAGAAAAGAAAAAGAAAGAAAGAAAAGAAAAAAAAAGAAAAAAAAAAGAAAAAGAAAAGAAAAAAGAAAAAAGAAAAAGAAAAATAAAATAAAATAATTAAATATTAATAAAATAATTTTAATAATTTAATAATAAATAAAATAATTAAATAACAATAAATAAATAAATAAATAATAAAATATTAGGGTAATATATATTAAACCCTAATTAAATAAATATTCACTCACATAGTCTTTATTTAGTATTTTAAAAATACGTATGAATTCATGCAAGTCCGAAAATACATTTAAAATAATTAATAATACATTGTTTACGTGAAAATTTCCCCGAAAATGCAAGTCCTGGGAAAATTTTACGTAAAACACTGAAAATAATACACAATAATTAAAATAGGTTTTAAATACATATTAACTCGTAAAAATATCATATAATATACAGAAATTATTAACACTGCATATCCCGGTACAGTGTAAAAATATTTTAAAAAAACACGGGATATTACATTAGAATAAACCTAACAGAAATCCTAGAATTCGATCTAGAGTATTAAATACGAAAACAGAATTTAGGGTTCGACTGGATATCACGTTTTATGAGAATTCTACCAAAAATTCGGCAGAACCTCCCCTGTAAAATGGACATCTCTCTACTCAAAAGAGTAAAGCTGACCCTGTAAGGAAATACACTTCGAAAATAAACACCACATCTCATTCACAACCCCTCGGTCAGACTCTAAACTACAGTCCACCGATCGGGGTCTATAAACACAGAACAATTTAGAAATACCAAAAATACCCTTATCTCATCGCAATTCATTTTATAAGTAAAAATTACATAATTAACCTTAAAACACTGTAAAAACCGATAAAAACTCATTTTATTAGAAAAATCGTTTATTATATATATAATTGAAAATAATTCATGAAAAATAGTTTTAATTAGTTAAAAATACTAAATAATTTGTAGAAATCATTTTTATACCTTAAATAATTACTAAAACCAATTAAATTACATTTTTAGCCAATTTAGGGTAAAATTACCAAAATACCCCTATATATATAAATATACTTAAATTACTTCAAAAATTCACCAAAAATTGTACAATTATCCAAAATTAAATTTCTCAAAATATTTGTCAATAATATCAATAATTAAACTTAATTAACCAATTAATTTCAAATAAAAACACATTTAACCTAATTTTCCCAAAATTCCATAAACTTCAATAATTCAAAATAAATACTTAGAAATTCATAAAAATTCCAAATAAATTCCTATAATTCATTTAAACACCTAATTTAACCATAAAACACAATTTCATAATTTAAATAATTAATTTCCGAAAATTAGAAAATAATATTAAAATATTCAAAAATACCCAAAAATCCAAACAATCTCCAAAAATTCCACAAAAATTCATACATGTAGATTAAGCTACTAGGAACAACATTTGTGAAGGGAGTTTTTATGAATCAAACAATTCGAAGCTCAAAAAAATCAAAAACCCTAATGTGACCGAATTGAGTTTTAGCTCAAACCTCAAAATCCACTTGATTTCAGGCCGAAAGGAGCTTAGAATTGGAATCACTGGAGCTCAAGGAGTCGATGAAGACCGGCGGTGCACGAAATGGTGGCCGAAATCGTCGTCGACGATGAGAAGCTCAACTTGCTGCCATGGCGGGTTCCGGGCGTTCCAACGGGCTTCCGGCGGCCTGGTCACGTCAGAGAGGAAGAGGAAGGAAGGGGAAGGAGGCTGGCGGTAGCTGGTGGCAGTGAAGGGTGGTCCGGCGTGCTGGAACAGGAGGCGCAGTGAAGGTAGACAATCCGGAGAGAAGAAGGAGAGGGAGGGGCTAAACGGTAATTTGGCAAATCCTTTTGATTTTTAATGTATATATGTATATATATATACTTTACACTATATAATAAAATAATATTATATTATCCACATTAAATATACACCACACACATAAAATTTAATATTTTAATAATTTATACTAAATAAAAATAATTAAATAACAATAAAACTAATAAATAATTAATAAAATATTAGGGTAATACTAAACCCTAATTAAATAAATAATTATATGTATACACGGTGTTTAATATTTTAAAAATATGTATGAGCTCATGCAAGTCTGAAAATATATTTAAAATAATTAATAATAAATTATTTACGTGAAAATTTTCCCGAAAATGCAAGTCCCGGGAAAATTTTACGTAAAGCACTGTAAATAATACACAATAATTAAAATAGGTTTTAAATACATATCAACTCGTGAAACTATCGTAATATATATTCAAAAATTATTAACACTGTATATCCCGGTACAGTATAAAAATATTTTAAAAACACAGGATATTACATAAAAAGATCAAATTCTGAGTATCAAAATAGCCTTTGAATTATTTTATGTTTTCCTTCCTTATCCAAGTATTCCTCCGCCTTTCTCATATTACTCAGCGTGGATACCGTTGGAAAGGTCCTTTGGATACTCATACTCATATAAAGCATTGGAGTAAATAGAACCATTTTTGTCATGGTCCTCTTTAGTATTCCCCTGCCTTTCTTGTATTACTCAGTATGGATACTGCCAGAGGATTTTGTACTCATACTCATTTCTGAGCATTGGAGTATATTACATGCACATTTATCATTCATAAGACTTAATGATACCCTAAAATTCAATCAATTTATACCACAAGTCCGTAGATTTTGCCTTTGCATGTTCTTCCCCTCATTTAGGTACAAAGAAAGCATTAAATTGATTAGAGTTTAGAAATTCTCAGCATAGAACTGTCAACAAGACATTTAAATTCTGCGAGGCTAATAAAAGAAAACCATTAAAATCAAAGGTCATGAGATAAATTTTCGCACATGATCTCATGAAGTGGATTAATTTCCTTTCAATTTATGAATTTTCTTATTGAGGATTTATTTTATTGTAGAATCAAAGGAGATAGAGTTGTACTACTTCCCTTTGGTATTTGTTAGGGGTTTTGTCGCATAGGGTGAGGTTTTGACGAGTGATTGGCATTTGCTATCTTACCCATTCTTATTGATGTATCAGTTCCTTTTCCCTTCTTCGTTCTCTTTTATTTTCCTTGAACAAAATACCATAAATTAGTATGGCCTATTTTCTAGTAAAAAAAATTATCAAAATGCAATGTTATTCTTTTGTATTCTTCCCTTTCATTATGGTGATAATGTCTCCTATCACAGGGTCGTGATGCATAATGTCTCCTATCACAGGGTCGTGATGCTCCACCATCGAAGTTGTGGCTTTATCCCATTGGTATTATGGTAGAGGGCTTCATTTCTCTTCTCAACATTTCTTATAAAAGAAAATATTTAGGAGTTAAAGGTTTTTATTTCATAATCAAAGAAGTTTTCAAAGTGCATTCGTCTCAAGTTTTGAGTGCATTCTTCCCTTTTTAGGGCCAAGCGCATGTATCACTAGCATATTGAATCTGAGGAACTTGAGCATCCTATCTAGCCTCTTGAAGTTTTTAGGATAATGCTTCTTGGTAGTGTCACTTCTCTTATTTTCATTCTTTTAGATGTTTCACATGCGAATACTCTGACTACTTTCCTGTTCTTCCAACATTAATTTTAAATGTTAGTAGTAGAGTATTTGCACAATCTTGTCTAGGCTTAAAGACTTTTATTATAAAAAACAAGTGTTTCATAAAATATGTATGCAAGTGTCTGCATACTACGTATGATATGCATGATCCTAGTGGGTCTCCTGTTTGGAACAAAGCCATGTTGTTGATTTTGGAGTGTAAGAATGAGGTGTCCCATCAATAGCCTATCAATTCGAGCATTGAATGATTCATTATTAGTACTTCTGATGTTGAAGTTTCTGATACAATTCGTCAGACTGATTACTAGGTTAACAAGTAGGGTCCATGGCTTTATAATAGAGCTTGTGATTGACCGATACAATGTTAAACTTTTCTTTTGTTACTGTTAATGATTGAGGTATTAACTCTTACACTTCAGCATCCATCTTCACTCTTTGAATGCTGACACCATTTGCCCTCTGAGTTGTATTATGCCCCCAATTCCATTCTGGATTCATTCATGTTATTTTAGCAGTCCTTTTTCATTTTTATATGCAAGAGACCCAATTCGTTCATTGTTGTTGTTGATCCTTTGACTTATTAACCCTATTAGTTGCAATCTCATGCATTGGAGATGTAGAGGAATGGGCAAACTGACTGAAGCAAGTTCTTAATGATGAAATCAGTTAGAATTGTACTTTAAAGAACTCTTGAGCTTAATAATGATGCAATGATTGATGATAGTTATAGGACAAGACTTGCAATACAAGTTATTGAGCCATTTGAATTCTCAAGGTATAAAGGGACCTTAAGCTTTTAAGGAAAATTACAAAGGAAACATAACTAAAATAGTGATCTCATAGCTCTGATTTTAGCTTTCATTATGTAATGTCTTTCCATTCACATATTTATACAATATGATAAAGATGAATATGCGATATTTGATAAAAATCTCCAATTCAATTTTACTCATTCATTAGGGCAAAAATGAGAACATTCATTACATTACATTACATGACACAACTCCTATAATCAATTAATCTTGAATTTTTCTCTCTAATTTTTCACCTTACTGTTCTTTTTCTTTTTCTCTCTCTTTTTTTTATCATTCTTCTTATTTTTCCTCAAATTTTACTCTGTTTAAAAGTTATGTCATGTGATATAAGCCTATTCTTTAAGTTTACATTTGTGCCCATACTTAATGAATATAATTGAATTAAATTTTTATCAAACATGCAGATGCGATCAATATCACAATGTGTAGTACCATCAGGATGCATATTACATAAGTGAGCATAATCAGAATTTATATCATCGATCACTAAAATAAAATACGTTCTAAAGAAACTAAAATTTTATTCAAAGAAGATAATAAGAAAATTTATTTCCTATTTTAGATGCTAAGGATGCTGAGTCTTATAGTGGTTGTCTTTCAGGTGGCTGACATAACAACTATTATTGCATTTTCTTGCAAATTGTCTCCATGACTTCATCTTTCTGTATCTCCACTGTGTATATTTCTTCCTTGTCTTGCAGTTTCTTATCATCAAACTCATTACCCCATCTTGTAGGCACAATCAACTCGAAGGGTATGCCAAAATAAGGTGGTTTAGTGTAAAACACCTTATAATCGAACTTGCTTGAGGGCTGACCCAATAAATCTTCAACTCTTTCCACATCTTTAGGGGCATTAGGAGATTTCTCATTGATTTTAAGGTCTAAGTCCTCAAAGGAGTTTAGCACTTCTTGCTCATTTACTCCTGAGTTGATCATC
Organism: Mallotus nudiflorus; assembly: GCA_947683625.1. Taxonomy (NCBI): domain Eukaryota; kingdom Viridiplantae; phylum Streptophyta; class Magnoliopsida; order Malpighiales; family Euphorbiaceae; genus Mallotus; species Mallotus nudiflorus. The sequence goes on from CANTUR010000481.1 coordinate 269,939, forward strand.
ATAGTTATTGAAGATGACATGTTTCGGTAGTTTGGGAAAGGATTGATTTTGGTGCTCGAGTTTTCAGGATCTGTGATTTTTCCAAAGTTTATGAGATTTTGGATTTCATGTTTAAGGCGAATGCAATTATCTATGGAGTGTTGGAGGTTTTGGTGGAATTTGCAGTGTTTATTCGGGTTATAGCCTGGGATATTTGGATTTTGTGGGTTTGGAGTAGGTAAAGGTTGAAGTAAGCCCTTTTCCATTAAGCACTCTAGGACTTTTGACAAAGATTGTTTAAAATTTGAGAACCTCCTTGGTTGTTGAACAACATGGACTCCTACAACCCGGCTAGTGCTTCCTTGTTGTATGCCCCCAGTTAGGTAGTTTCTTGCTCTAGTGTTCCCAGTAGCCTTCTTTTTCTCATTTTTGATCTCTTCAGCCTGTAACCTATCATCATAAAGGTCTACAAATGTCTTGGGGTTCATTATTTACAACCTTTCCACTAGGTTAGGTGACACATTTTGGACTATCATTCTAACCTGGTCCTTCTCTGCCAATTTGTTCTTCATCATTCCCGCTTTATTCATGAACCTAGTCAGAAAATCTGAGAATGATTCATTGGGTTTCTGCTTGGTTAGTTCCAGATCTTTTATAGACACCTCAAGCTTAGTATTATAGTCATATTACTTGAGAAAAGCAGTGCACAACTCCCTCCAATCTACTCGGATAGACTTCTCTAACCCATGATACCAGTTAACGGCCATTCCTTCTAAGGATAGCACAAACAACTTAGTAACCATGGCCAAAGGAGCCTTGGTGGTACTCATAGTAGTTATGTATTGACTAAGATGAATCCTCGGGTCCCCAGTACCATCAAACTTCTACAACTGTGGCATTTTGAATTTATCAGGTAGCCTGTCTTCCTCAAATTGCATCACATCATCCAAGTCAAAAGGGTATCCTAGGCCTTGTCCCCTCATCAACTCCTCCATCTTAGACATCTTCTGAGTTAATGCCTTCATCTTTCTGGATTCCAGCTCTTGAATTTGCTCAAGTGATTCCTTTTTTGCTTTTTCAACTATGTAACTCTCAACATCCTCGAGTTTCATTTCTCTGACATTGTCATTATGAACAGCTAGTGGACCCATAGCAGGTGGGTTGGCCATGGCGAGTGGTGCAGTAACTGTAGGTGGTGGCATTAGTCCCGCTAGAGCTTGTCTTAACTCGTCTTGCATCATTGCTCTCATATCATCCATCAGTGCTCCCTTGACATCTTCTAGGGTCCAGTTTCCTCCCTCTTATTATTCCATTCGTTCAGTTTGTTCAAGTTGTGTAGCTTCCAAATAGAGCGGATTAATGGGCCTCTTTTCCAGTCTGCTAAGGATCTTTTTTGCAATCGATTGGGGGCTTGAATCAGTTCTCACCAGTCTGCCACCTTTTTGACTCCAAACATAGGAAGACCCGAATGAATCTATAATGGCTGCAAGACAAATTGTTAGTGTGATGCATGAGATGCATGTATGCATGATGCATGTGCTATACAACAAGTAGCAAGTAACAAGTTAGGTATACATACATCCTTCCAACCTTATTCCTCCCGCACACATATTCAATGGAGAGTCTTTTTTCTTAGGATTTTTTGTCTTGGTCTTAATATCAACAGGGGATATCAAGGTCTGACGCACATACCGAATCTCTCAAAGCAATAGAAGCACAGAAACAACATTTCTAAGTGTAAAAGATTAGCCTAATCTTTATTAACCTAAATGGGTTTCAAAAGTATGGGCTTGGGCCTTTACAAATAAAAATACCTCATGGCAACATTCACAAGCAATTTGGGTAGATCCTAGGGGAAATAACTAAGCCATTATATATGGTTAAGGTCCGGTAAAAAGGTCAAGGTTCCCTTAGCAAGATGCTCTCCATTATGGACTTTGAGTTACAGGCCAAGGTCAGAGGGGCCTAACATCCTTTGCAAACTCGAGAGAAGACTACCCCCCTTGAGGACTTGGGTTACAGACTCTGGTCAGATGAGCCCGATAATCTCTCTTGGACCGAGTTAAGGCTAAGAGTGATGGTTAGCCAATCTACAACCCCATAAAGCTAATGGAATCATGGAATCATAAACTAATGTCATCGGTTAATAGGGACATGCAGAATGAATGCAAGAACAAAATAATAATTAATAAAATAATTCTAAAGAACACAAGTAGAATCAGTATCTCTTATCCCCAGTGGAGTCACCACTGTAGATGGCGGGGTTTAGCGCGGGTCCAAGATTTTAGCAACCGCATCACTATTTGAGCTCAGGGCTCTAGAGAACACACTAACCACTATCACAAAGACATGGCGTGGAGATGAGGAGTCACCACTCAGGGTAATAACTAGGACAAATCAAAAAGGTGGTACTTGATTCCTTAAAAGAAAGCTAGTACCACAACCAGGAGATTCTGGATATGGAATATCAACTTCTTTCAGTCTTGTGTTCATTTAGAATTACTTTATGAATTATTATCTTATTCTCTATTTACATGCAATTTCATATAAACCCAAAAAAATAAACTCCAAGGCAAACTAGTCATGAAATATACAAGTAAATAATGCATTCCATAAATTACATATTCCTTAAGTTAGTCTAATCTACATGGATTTTAAATAAATGGACTAAAGTCTACATATTTTAATATATAAGTGAACCTAAAGACCTAATTCCTTTTGATTTTAATTAAATGAACCTAAGTCTATTAATTTTAATAAAAATGGGCCTAATTCTACATGTTATAAAGGTATTTAAATTAATGGACCTAATTCTACATGTTTTAATTAAAAATTGATCTTAAATTTACAAATTATGAAAGAAGGCTTAAATTAGGTGAGCTAAGTCTAAATTAATTAAACTAAATTAGGTGAGCCTATGTCTAATTAACTAAATGGGCTTAAGGATATTTCTAATATAAAATCTAATTAATTATGGACCTAAAAATATATTTTAATTAATTAAACATAATTAATTATGAAGTGAGAGGGGCTAAAAGAATTACCTAACCTTAAATAAATAGATTAAGATCTAAAGTAGGCTTAAGACCCAAAACATACAAAAATAATGAACAAAACCTAAAAATAAATAAAAATACAAGAAAACAATTAAATAAGATCAAACAAATAATTAAATTAATCATTACTAAAACCCTAATTTTATTAACATGCAACCTAAATTAATCTACTTCCTCCATTGATTTTAAATAATTACCAAATTAAAACCTAATTTTTACTAACCAATTTAATCAAAATAAACATGCAACCATACATATAATTTTATTACTCCCACTATTGGGGCTATTACATTAATTTATAAAATAATTAATAAAATAAAACCCTAGAGACTAAGTCTCTATAAGGCTTTATCCATAGTCTTCTACGGACTTCTCATAAACTTCATTCCTCCCACATGATCTTCATGCGTTTTCCTCCATAATCACCACAAAAATAAGATAAAACAATGATTAATAAATAAATTATGATAATAACTTTAAAAAAATAATAATGTAAAATAATTAAATAAATAAATAATAGAAGAAGATGATATGCTTATGGATGATTTAAGGTGCTCCTCAGATTGATAGTTCACCGTTCTTGACAAATCTTCGAATCTTTTTTTCAAAAATTCTTCACGAGTCTTTAATTAATTGTTGAATCAAAAGGAATTTTTTGTAAAATATACACAAGAAGAAAATCACGTTTTTTCCCTTCTTCTCTCGTCTCTTCTCCTTCTTTTCTTTTCTTTTCTACGCCCTTTTTCTACTTCTCCTTTTTTCTCCTTTTTTTTCTACAGTCTTTTTTTCTTTTTTCCTCCCCTCCTACTGCTTCCCTTCCTTTCTTTTTATAGTAGAACCAAGAAGTCTAACCCTAATCCTAATGTGATTCTAATTCTTAAAGTGTATTTAGGAATTTTAAACCGGGTAGGATTGAGTTAATTAGAAAGTTTAAACCAATTAAAATAAATAGAAATAGGAAAAAATAGAAGAATTCAATTCCGACCGGGATTGTGTAATTCTGATCGGAATTATACAATCCCGATCGGAATTATGGAATTTCGACACACTTTTTTTTAATATTTAATTACAAAAAGGCCCCAAAAAAATTTAAATTTTATAATTAGGTCCTAAAAAGAACTTTGCGATTTAGTCCTTGAAAACATTAAATCCTTCCTTTAAAAACCCTTAGAATTTTTTAAAGATCAAGTATCGGATACATTTTCATCACTAGAGTCCTTTGCTGCATTCATAACATATCATCCCGAAATTGGGTGTCTACACCAGTTGATCACATATGTATTTATATATATGCATGATAATAGAGAAAGATGGCAAAAAACCTACCCAAACTCTCTCTTTAATTTCTTCAAAATAATTCTTTTTTTTTTGTTAAACCCATTAAAGAGCTTTGAAAATAGTTCATACCCTTTTAGTTTTAGTTTAAGATAATTTCACTGAAATAATTAAAGAGAATATTGTTAGCATAGGTGGTATGCCCTAGAGGCTAATCACATATTTTGACATTGTAAATTATCTCAAATGACAATAAAATATACATTTAAATAAAGTGTTTGTTTATTTGATTATTTATCCATTAGCATAATGTTAAATAAATTTATTATCAAGAGTTGATAATATGAGTGACAAATTTATTTAGTACATATGCTATAAAATTGTTCATAGTCGATAAATTAATATTTGGGTATTATTAATTTGACTATCACCTCTGTCTATTTTTCTTGATTAATATGTGATACTAATAGTGGGAAGTAATGAGTTTCATGCTACTTGATATAAGATATCAGGATAGACATGTGGATATTCATATGATGAGTGGATTGAACATAACGTTAGATTTGTGATTGCTTAGATATTCACTTATAGTCAACAACCACAATCTAGGTCATACTGACGTATATAGTCCTTTGACCTGAGGCAATACGGTCATCCGCATTTAAATGGTTAAGGTTTGTTACCGCTTACATACTTGTGTTAATCACATATGGGTATATGGCGTGTGGTGGATCTAGTCAGTTAAATGTAGGGATGAGTGTTCAACCAAGATGGAATTCATTACCTGGAGTGAACCGGGATAAGATCTTATGTTATCTAAGTTTATTCTTGATAAATAAGTTCCTGGCTAGGACAAACATAATAATCTAAAAGAGTTTCAGTAATAGAAAGCTGTTTCTAGTATTTGTTATATTTTATCAAGAATAGAACTTGAGATGAGGTCATATGATAAAGCTATTAGAGTTTGACTGAACCATGACGCTAGGCTATATCGGGATCTTCTAATGAAGGGATTTTAGTGCACAGTAATTATGACCAAAGGGTTCATATGAATCAATACATGCATTCATTTCTAATTAGGTAGTTGTGATATCAATGTTAGGGGTCACTCACAGCTTATAAAAACTAAATGTGTATAATTGGAATTTTCACATTTAGACTTAAAAGAGTCTCAAATAATATTAAGTCTTGATATTATCTTCTCATTGCCAATTAGACATGAACCTATTAAGTTACACCTAAAAGAGCTTTACCAAATCTCCATTAACATTAATCTAAATATTGATTAATGAGTTTAATCAATTAATTAAGATTAATAGAATTAGATTTATGCTTTAAGCAGTGATTATAACATATCATGAAATCTAATTCAATTAAGGGTTTAATTATTAATTAATATGAGATATTAATTGAAGTATTAAATTAATAATAAATGTTATTTTTAATTGGACTTGAATTAATGACCCAAGTTTTATGGGCCTAAGCCCAAGAGTTTTAGACCAAAGATTAGTCCAAAATGTAAAGAAAGCCCATGAACCTTATCTAGGCCCGTTTGTCTAATGGATTGGGCTAGGGCCAAGTGTTGGCTAAATTCCATACAAATTAATATGGTCAAATTTTTCATGTCAGTCACATTATCCTTTATGTGTAAATTATTAACCATGGCATATTTGGCATTTTAGGCACATTATCTCTTGAGTGTCTAATGTTAACCTTGGCTAAATTAAAGATTAGGGTTCATTGATTTATGTAAAGAATGTATGTAGACATATACATAAGATGTATTCAATTCTCTACATACTTATCTCTTATACAAATTGTATATCTATCATGATGAGTTGTATACATGTGATGTAAGTAATGATGTCATTAAGGTTTTCTTTCTCTACATATAAATACATAACCTAAGATATGTTTCTAAGGTGAGATGGTGAGATAAATTTGTTTAGAGACACACAAAAGAGAGAAATAACATATACTCAGAATAAACCCTAAGTATTCTTGCAAGAGATTTAATTAGTGCAAGTTTGTAAAGGTCTATTCAGAGGGCATCTTGCATCTAACCAAATCCAAGTAAGAAGGTGATTGGTGAAGTTTTGGCGTTTCAAGCTATAGGCCTAACACTTGGGAGGCTAAGCATTTGATTCAAGAGTTGAACTAAAGAATCCAAAGCTTGTGGAATACTTGTGGTTAACATCAAACTTAGGAGTTTGTAAGTATTTCTAAACTTAGAATGCCTAAGTTCATGTTTGTATATGTTAATTGTTATTTAGCTATGTGAAAAATGGTTAACATCAAACTTAGGAGTTTGTAAGTATTTCTAAACTTAGAATTTCTAAGTTCATGTTTGTATGTGTTAATTGTTATTTAGCTATGTGTAAAATGCAAATTAGATCTATGAGAGTGGAAATCTTCATGTGATAAAGGGTTATGTAAGTGAAATTTTTAAAATTTTACCCTATCTAATACTTGTGCTCACCACACATCAAAGTTGCATAACCGTATCCTTTCAAATATATTAGCAAAAAGAAATTACTTCTACAATTAAAGGAATTTATAATGTCATAAATGTTAGCTTTGCTTTATTGTATTCTGGTATATTCCATTCAAAGCCTAAAACTTAAAACTACAAAAGCATATGATTAAGGCAATGTTAGAAATTATTGATTTTCTTTTATTGTTGTGTATAAAGCTTCACATAAATTAATAAAATTGGAGTCATATTGTGTAAGGATTTGTTGGTGTAGGTATTAAGTTGGTTTAAAGAAGACTTGTGCTTTTAGATTATTAGTCAAGATGGACTTGCAATTGCCTAGTTAACCACATATATATATATATAGAATAATAATTAAATTAATTAAATTCTATTGACGAAAAGAGTGACATTTATGTTAGTTAAATTTCTCTAAAATAAATTGATTACCCTAATGTTTTTCTCAACTGCTTGGCGGTGGCTCCAGGCCACCCCTTTTCTTTTTGTCATGGCTAATCTAAGCCATGTTGATATGTTCAAGCTGACCTTCGCACCTCAGACTGATTCCGCTCCTACGTCAAAGCAGTCATATGCAGCTGCTGTTATAGGCGATGCTATTTTCTTAGATGTTTGTCCAGCATCTAATGAGGGTAGGTACATATCAATCTAGGTTGATCAAAAGGTGTATGAGCAACGTTTATCTTTATGCCAAAATGTTTTAATTGCTTGACTAGTCTTGGCAAAAAGAGATACACCATGGAAGCTTTCTGATTTAAAACAGAAGCTTTCTTCTATTTGGAGTATTTCAAAGCTATGGAAGTTGATCTTAATAGGTCGGGGTTATTATCATGTTCTCCTAAATTCACCATAGGAGAAAATTTTGGTTTAAAGTAGAGGAACTATAGCTCTAAGTCCTGGTCTTCTACGACTGTAATATTCGATACCAAACTTCTAAGCATCTGAACAGAAGTCCACTAATGCTCAAGTATGGATCATATTATATCAATTACCTTGGGAGTACTGGCATCCCAAAATTTTGACTTCGATTACAAAAGGAATAGGTGCACTATTAAAACTAGATAACGCTACTCTTAATGGGGAATTCGGGCATTATGCCTGGATCCTCGTTGACATTGATTTAAGCTCTCCTCTTCCTGATAGTTTATTGATTGAAAGAATTGGGAAGAGTTTTTTTGTGGATGTTATTTATAAGAACCTTCCGTCTTTTTGCAATATTTGCTCCAACATCGGTCATGCCTTTAAGGATTGTAGAAGACATCTCAAATCATCATTTAATACTGATCATCATATAGTGGAGGATTCATAAAAAAATTGGAAGCCAAATGTAACGAACTATATTTTTAAATTATTTTATTTTAAAACGGGATATTTTAGTGTTAATAAAATTTAAAGTTAAATTTGATTATTTTATTTTTATTTTACTGTTTTATGATTAATTATTATTATTCTACGTTTAAATAAATTTCCTATGTAAAAATAGTATTTTTTTGGTCGTTTGACTTGTATGATTATTTTAATATTTTTATTCTATTATTGTTTTATTATTTTCCCTAATTATTTTATTAATAGATTATTTTATTAATTTCATTATTTCATGTGTTATGTATTATAATAATTAGGGTTATTATTATTTTATGTGTGTGTTATATATGTGTGTCAATATATATATATGTGTGTGTGTGTGTGTTATATATATGTGTGGTCTACATTTAAGTTATATATTATATTATTATTAAATAAAGTTTTATTAAATTATATAATAAAGTATTATATATATATATATATATATATATATATATATATATACATTTAACTATAAAAACACAACACACACACACACATATACTCCTTCTTCCCCCGAACCAGTGAACCACCACCATCCACCATCGCGCCACCGTCCATTCCTCCACTGTCAGTGTGCCATCCGGCCTTCCAGCAGCTCCAGTCACCTTCCACCATCTCCTCCTTCTTCTCCGGTGAGCTGCAGATCGATGGCAGTGTGAGAAGTCGAGAATTGAGCTCAACTTCATTTCAAGCTTTTCTGACCACCTCTTCACGTGATTCTGGTGAGGTTTGACTCCTAGAGCTTCGAGCAGGTCGAATCCTAGCTTGGTTCAAGTTCAATCTTTCTCATCTGTGAGTTTTGTTGATTTTTAGTTTTTTAACATTAGGGTTTTCCAATTTTTTTAGGTTGATTTATTTGATTCAGTTAATCCTCCTTAACAAATGTTGTTCCTGGAAGCTCAATCTACATCTATGTATTTTTTTTTTTGATTTTTAGAATTTTTTATTTTTGTGAATTTTTTAATATTTTATTATTATTTTATTAATTTTTGTAAATTAATTATATAAATTATGAATTTGTGATTTTTAGTGTTACTATTAATTGTTATAAATTTTAGAGTTGATTTTATAATTTTTGTGATTTTTATATAATTTTTATAATTATTTTAAGTTTATCTCAATTTCAAAAAATTAGGTTAAAAATATATTTTTGTAGAAATTATTGGTTAATTATATGTTTTTGTTGATAATAATGAGATATATGTTGAGAAAATAATTTTTGTCTATTTATATAATTTTTTTGAATTTTTTAGTAATATCAGTATATTATGTGTAATTTTTGAATATTAGGGTTAATTGTGTAATTTGGTGATAATTTTAGTTAAATATTATGTTTAATTGGTTTTAATATTATTTGAGGTATAAAAATGATTTTTACAAATTATTTATTATTTTTAATTAATTAATACTAATTTTTGAAAATTATTTTCAAATAATATATTATATACTATTTTTGTAATAAAATGGATATTTAGTAATTTTTAAAATGTATTTGGACTAATTAAGCTATTTGGATTAGTAAAGTGAGTTTTTATTAAATTATATTGAATTATTGAGAAAATTTGATTTTAATAATATTATATTATTATTTAGGGTTTTTAAGTAATTATTAGGAAAATAATTATTTTGATGTTTTAATATTAAATATACTATATTTTGATATTTTGAGGGTATTTATGGTAATTATCGATTTCTAATATATTTTATTATATTATTTGAATTTTGGTGAATTTTGGACCTCGGTTGGGGAAAACTGTGTAGTTCGGAATCCCAACCGAGGGTTGTGTGGATTTCTATATTCGAAGTGTATTTTTCTTGTAGGACCAACTCTACTTTTTAGTAGAGAGACGTCCGTTTTACAGGGGACGTTCTGCTGAATTTTTGATAGAATTATCGTAAAACGTACATCGGGTCAATTATGTGTTTGTCTATATTTTACAATCCTAGATCGACTCTCTAAAAGTTAAGTTATATTTGTTTTGATTTTCGTGATTATTTTATTGTTTAGTTGCACCGAGACCGAAGCCTAGCGGACCAGGCTCGTCGGACCAGTCTCGAGGAGCGTATCCCTATGAGTTGTTATTCTATATATACATAGCACTTAGATTGCATATTTTAGAAATACATGTTTTAAATGTATAACTATGCATAAATGTTTTTATTAAATGCTTGAGTATATTTTAGGTATATTTTTAATATATTCTTGGTATATTTTGAAATAAATGCATGTTTTACTTTTGATTTATACCTAAATTATTTTTAAATATATTGTTGATTTATTTTGAGTATATTTCATGATTTATTTGAATTTATTATATATATATATATATACTTGAAATATCCTTAATTTATTTTAGGTATATATATGGTTTATTTGATTATTATGAATGACATTATGCATTATTTGTTTACTTGAATGTATGTTTTATTTTTAAATGAAGGATATCGATAGAACATGCTTCCTAGTGGGCAGCACTAGGACTGAGTATGTATCGGTGCGATAGATCGTAGGTTTAAATTACTAACTTATTTGAGGAAATATGACATGATTGATATGATTGAGATTAATGTGATTGAGAGTGTGATTGCTGGAGCTCAGTTAACTAAGTGTCTCGGGGCCAATCACACTGACAGTCAGACTGTTGGAGCTCGGTTGACTTAGTGTCTTGGAGCCAGTCTATTGTCCAGTTGGATTAAGTGAATTTATTTGGAATTAAGTGAGCCACTATGGCTAGAGTGATTTCTATTGTTAATTAAGGTTGCAATCATTTAGGGTTCTATTTGATCCTTCAAAACTTATATTTTTTAGTATTATGAAATAAAGTGATTTTCAGCCTCTGTGTGTACATACTTGTATATATATTTATTATATACATATTATTGTTTGCATTTGACATTTAGTAATGCGTGTATATATATTATAACAATTCACTCAATGAGGTCTGACTCCCCTCAGTTGATATTTTTAAAGGAGAGTCTTCTTCTTCAAACCTCAACAGTAGGCCTATCTGCTGAATTTCTTCCACCCCAACCCTATTATGTAAATTATCTATTTAATTATTTATTATTGTACTCTAGAAAACTGCAGTAGTTATAATATGTATCAGTAGTGAGTTTTATTTTATTTTACTCTATGAGATTTCAATTCAGATGTTTAATCTAAATATTATATTAATTCATTTCATGATATGAAGAAGTTTTATTTTATCATATTAAATTGAAATTTTAATTATGGTATATTTATTTTATTATATTTATTGTATGCTTTTATTATTTTAAGGCTTGCTACGGGTTCCAGATTTGAAAGAATTCTTGTTCCCTAGCACTGGTCATGGCCCTCGATTTGGGTCGTGACACCAAAGTCCAAGCAAGCCATATATGTGTTTAATGTGTTCGAAAAATTGCAAACTTTGGATGAGTTTGCTCCTTTTGAAGTCGATTAAGTTACTGATAATCTAGATGGAACGATGAACCCTTTGGCTATTACAACAGTAGATAAAGATGATAAGATTGAGGATATTCATAATGTTTATAATGATGCATTGGAACTAATTCAAAAAGATGATGTGCTACATGATCACGTTGAGACTTTTCATGGGACCACACAATAGCAACTTATTGAGATTGAGTTTGACATGCAAGTTGAGGATGACCATCCAGTTCCTGATTATGTTTCTCATCGATGTGCTTTTTTATTTGAAAGGGCAGATGATGATCAGAGGGATTTGAATATAGAGGATGATGGGGGATAGACAAATGAACCAGAGAGAGCTGTCATGGATTTCAGCAAAAATGATCATTCTTCTTAGGCTGATCAGGTTGAAAATGATGAAGGTGCTTAGACTATAATTTCTAAATAGAAGCGGAGAGCTCCCAAACAACTCAATCTTACCAGGTAACTCTCATTAAAAGAGTTTCCAAGAAACCTTGTAGACTTAATTTATGAAGTTATTTTATTGAAATTATCATGGTATTGGCAACTCCAATAATCAACGTATTTTTTTAGTATTACAAGTAATATAAACCTAATTTGGTTTGCATTATGGAGCCAATGGTACAATTTCACTCTGTCTCTTCTCATTTTTTATCTTCATTGGGATTGCACTTTATTTTTACAAATAATACCCCTCTTTTGTATATTTGGATTTTGGGGAATTCTATTAATCTAGTTCCTTTTTTAATGTATATTCATAATCAATATGTCACTCTAGATATGTGTTTTTAATAATCAAATGTAATGGATTAGTTTTGTTTATGGCAGTGTTTGGGCTAATAGGCGTATTGAGCTTTGAATGAATTAAATAATCTTGTTGCTTCTGCTCCTAATTATTGGTTAGTGATGGGGGATTTTAATATTGTTTTGGGCTCGCATGAAAAGATAGGGAAGGCTCCTGCTTCTAGACCTTGTAGTGATTTCAGAGCTTTTATTGATTCTTGTAGTTTAATGGGCATTCCTATGAGAGGTGCCCATTATACATGGTGTAATGGTAGATTGGGTTCTACTAAGGTGGAGAGTTTATTAGACAGATCTTTGACTTATATTGGCTTCTTTTCTCTTTGGCAATCTATTCATTGTTTGGCTCTTCCTAGGCATCATTTAGATTATACTTCTTTATTGTTGACTTGTAATAATGGTATAGCTAAAATTCCTCGGTTTAGGTTTCAGGTAATGTAGGTAACTTATAGTGCACTTCGTGATTTGACTGCTTTGCATTAGTCTAATGTTATTTCTGGTTTTCATCCGATGTAAGTCTTGGCTTTTAAGTTGAGAAATCTTAGACAAGTCCTTCGCCATTGGAATAAAATAGTGTTTGGGAATCTCAATCAGAATATTTCTACTGCTCAGAGTGCTCTTTTGGATGTCCAATATTGCTTCTCAAGGGCTTTTGGATACCCTTCATAAGCAAGAATTGAAAGCTCATGCTACATTAGAAAATTTTCTCATTCAGCATGAGATATTTCTTAGAGAAAAAAGTAGAGCTTAGTGGTTAGAAGCAGGGGATAGGAATACTACTTCTTTTTCATAATCTGATTTCCAGAAGGCAACCTCTTCAAGGGATTTCTACTTTGAATATAGATGGTACCATTACTAAAGATTTGTAGACTATTGAGAATCATGTGGTGGATTTTTATAAGAATCTCTTCGGTCCTAATTCAGGTGTGTCTTCTAACTTGTCTTTGATTAAAGCCATAGTTCCTTCTTTGGTTATAGAGAATGATAATTTATAACTTACTGTGTTCATAATGGATCCACATAGTGCATTGGGCCTAGATGGTTTTACAAGTTTATTTTTCAGAACTTATTGGGATATTACAGGTTTGGATGTTTGTAATGCAATGAAAAGTTTTTTTTATTTCAAGGAAGCTTCAGGTTTTAACTCTAGTTTTATGATTTTAATTCCAAAGTGAAATATGCTATTAGGATTAAGTAGTATCATTCCATTACCCTTAGAAATTTTTGTTACAAAATTATTACTAAAATAATAGCTGATAATCTATCCTTGCTTACTAAGGAGATTATTTCTGCTAAACAATTTGAAAGATGAAGAAGAAGACAAAGATTTTTGGATTTTAACACCACAAACCTCACTAGGCTTGATCAAAAGAAACTTAATACTTTATAACTCCAAATTTCATGTCATAGGTTAGGTAGTTTAGACTAGCTCCACTTAAGTTTTCACTAAAATAAGTAATAAGCTTGCCTTCTTGCATCAAGACTCCACCAACACCAATGCCACTTGCATCACACTCAATTTTAAAAGGTTTAGTAAAGTTGGGCAAAGATAATAAAGGTGCACTGCAAAGTTTGTCTTTTAGCAAGTTAAAAGCCTCATTTTGCTCTTTTCCCCACTTAAAACCAATATTTTTCTTTATGCATTCAATTAATGGTGAAGCTATTGTAGAAAATTTTTTAATGAATCTCCTATAAAAACTAGCTAAACCATGAAAACTCCTAACATCATGCACACTAGTGGATGTTAGCCATTCTTTAATTACTCTTACTTTTTCTTAGTCCATATAAATTCCCTTGTCATTGACAATATACCCAAGAAATGTAATTTCATTAATGAAAAACATGTATTTCTTTAAATTTTCATAGAACTTCTCTTTTCTCAAAACATTAAAAACATACTGCAAATGTTGGACATGCTCATCTAAAGTTTTGCTATAAACCAAGATATCATCAAAATACACAAAAATAAATTTTCCAATGAATGGTCTTAAAACATGATTCATTAGCCTCATAAAAGTACTTGGTGCATTACTTAAATCAAAAGGCATTACTAACCACTCATATAAGTCATGTTTAGTTTTAAAAGTTATTTTCCATTCATCTCCATCTTTCATTCTTATTTGATGATAACCAGATTTCAAATCAATTTTTGAAAACAAACATGAACCATGCAGTTCATCTAACATGTCATCTAGCCTAGGAATGGGATGTCTATACTTTACCGTGATTTTATTGATGGTTCGACAATCAATACACATCCTCCAAGTTCCATCCTTCTTAGGCACAAGTAAGACGAGCACCGCACATGGACTTATGCTTTCATGAACTTAACCCTTCTCCATAAGCTCACTCACTTGCTTTTGGATTTCCTTGGTTTCCTCCGGGTTGGTTCTATAGGCTGGTTTATTTGGAATGCTAGCTCCGAGTATGAAGTCTATTTGGTGTTCAATGCCTCGTTTGGGTGGCAAACCATTTAAAATCTCATCCAGAAATAAATCTTCATAAACCTATAATAAATCAACAACAATACTAGGCAAACCATTGGTTATTTTATTAGAAATAATAAAAATATCCTTGTATAAAAGTACAAGTAATAGGTGGCTCAAAGACTTGACTTTCCTCACATCTCTCATGGTAGTAAAAGCACTCATTTGCTTTTCTTTAGAACCTTCCTTTTTTTCTCTTCCCTTGGATTTCCCATTTTGGTCAAGTTTAAAAGGTTGTTGTTTAGGCTCACTCACCTTACCTTTTTCTTTTCTCTTAAGGGTTTCCCTCCCCAAAGAAAGTTCTTCATATTATTGCTTTATTCATTGTTGGTCTTTAAAAATCTCCTTTGGTGTTAATGGTCCAAGATTAAATCTTTTTCCATCCATAATCAAGGAATATTTATTTTTGGAACCATTATGATTTGCTCTCCTATCATATTGCCAAGGTCTTCCCAATAATATATGGGCCGCATACATTAGTACAACATCACACAATACCTCATCCTTATATCTAACAACTGAAAAAGAAATTAAAACTTGTTTTCTTACCTTCACCAAACAATTATCATTAAGCCATTGTAATTTGTATGGTTTTGGATGTTTGATAAGAGGCAACCTTAATTTCTCCACTAGTAAGGTGCTTACAGCATTAGTTCAACTTCCTCCATCAACAATCATATTGCACAATTTGTTAGAAATCAAATAATGAGTATGAAATAAATTTTCCCTTTGTTCCCCATGGTCTTCTATTTTATTTTGCACACTCAATGTTCTTTGTACAACTAGGTTATCACCCTTAGCATACATAACATCACTACAATCTTCTAAAGGTGGTATTTCATCATCACTCTCCTTTTCACTTTCAAACTCAAAATTATCATCCTTTAAAATTATAATTTTTCTATTTGGACATTCCCTAGCAACATGCCCACGCCCCAAATATATAAAACATTGAATCTCCCTAGTTTGGGTTGGTTTTGCCTCACTCTTTCCCCTATTACCTAAGTCACTTTTATTTTTATTTTCATCCCCTTTTGAATTAGTAATATTTTTCTCATCCCTTTTTCCCTAAGAAGACTTCCAAGAAGAAGAAGTGGAACCCAAAGTTGGTTTAGAATCATACCTTTTTCCTTTGAGTTGTTTTTCAACCTTCATGGCTAAGTTCACCAAGTCTTCTATCTCCATATTATGATGCAAATCAACACGATCAACTATGTTTTTGTTTAGGCCATTCAAGAACCTTGCCATAGTGGCTTCTTGATCTTCTTCCATATTAGCTTTGATCATGAGCATCTCCATCTCTTTATAGTACTCCTCCACACTTATGTTTCCTTGGGTCAAGGTTTGAAGTACAGTGGCTAGGAATGAATCTTCTCCTTATGATTTGCTTCATCTCCCTCCAAGACTCTATGGGTGTTTCTCCATATCTTCTCCTTTTCTTACAAAATTGATCCCACCAAACAATAGGATAGTCATAAAATTTAATGGTTGCAAGTTTTACCTTTTTCTCCTTCGAATAGTTGTGCTATTAAAAAATGAGATCAACTTTCCTCTCCCATTCAAGGTAGACATCGAGATCATTTCTTCCTTGGAATGAAGGAATTTTTATTTTTATACTTCCAAGGTTGTGATCTACATCTTCCACATAACCTCTCTAGCTTGCCTCCTAGGATGTCCAACCAAAGTGATTTTGTCATCCTCTAAGTCATCCCTGCCATCATACCCCTCTTGCTCAATTGGTGGTTGTCTCCTTTGTCTAGGCGTTCCTTGTAATTGGTTTAGAATGCCATCATGCTTTTCTAGCCTTTCGTTAACTCCTTCCATCACCCTAAACATCCTTTCAAATTGTTGTTGCATGGCTTACAACATTTGGTCATTTGATGATGATGTGCTCGTATCCTTAGACATTATTAAGATAAGAAATATTAAAATAGATAATAAAAATAAAACCTCAGAATACTTCTTCATGTGTTTGCACTCAAATTTTGGCTTTTATCCGCTCTAATAATCTCACACACTTTTGCCTTTTACCACTCTTAATTTGCTTTATGGGTTTTTAGATGAACTAAGATTCTTAAATCAAGCAAAGTCAAGAATGTAGCAATTAATGAAGTGGATTTTTTTTTTTTAGGTAGGCCACAAGAAGATAAAAAGGTAAGCTAATGAAACAAATAAGGACAAGCAACAATTGGACTTTATATTAATAAGTCTTTTGAGAGGACTTAGTACTACAAAGACTTTTTTGTAATCTTGTTTGTAATAAGTCTTCAAGGACTTATTAGAAGTTTATCTTTCTTAGGCACAATTAAGACGGACATCGCACACGGACTCATGCTTTCACGAACATAACCCTTCTCCATAAGCTCACTCACTTGCTATTAGATTTCCTTAGTTTCCTCCGGGTTGATTCTATAGGCTGGTTTATTTGGAATGCTAGCTCCGGGTATGAAGTCTATTTGGTGTTTAATGCCTCTTTTGGGTGGCAAACCATTTGGAATTTCATCCAGAAATAAATCTTCATAAACCTGTAATAAATCAGTAACAACACTAGGAAAACCTTTGGTTATTTTATTAGAAATGATAAAAACATCCTTGCATAAGAGTACAAGTAATGGATGGCTCAAAGACTTGACTTTCCTCACATCTCTTATAGTAATAAAAGCACTTATTTGTTTTTCTTTAAAACCTTCCTTGTTTTCTCTCCCCTTGGATTTCCCATTTTGGTCAAGTTTAAAAGGTTGTTGTTGAGGCTTACTCACCTCAACTTTTTCTTTTCTCTCAAAGGTTTCCCTCCCCAAAGAAAGTTCTTTATATTATTGCTTTATGCGTTATTGGTCTTCAAAAATCTCCTTTGGTGTCAATGGTCCAAGATTAAATCTTTTTCCATCTATAATTAAAGAATATCTATTCTTGGAACCATCATGATTTGGTCTCCTATCATATTGCCAAGGTCTTCCTAATAGCATATGGGCCGTATACATTGGTACAACATCATACAACACCTCATCCTTATATCTAACAACTAAAAAAGAAATTAAAACTTATTTGCTTACTTTCACCAAACCACTATCATTAAACCATTATAATTTGTATAGTTTTGGATGCTTGATAAGAAGCAACCTTAATTTCTCCACTAGTAAGGTGCTTACATTATTAGTACAACTTCCTCCATCAACAATCATATTGCATAATTTATTAGAAAGTATGAAATAAATTTTCCCTTTATTCCCTAGGGTCTTTTATTTTATTTTGCACACTCAATGTTCTTTGTACAACTAGATTATCACCCTTGTCATATTCAACATCACTACAATCTTTTAAAGGTGGTATTTCATAATCACTCTCATTTTCACTTTCAGATTTAAAATTACCATCCTTTAAAATCATAGTTTTTCTATTTGGACATTCCCTAGCAACATGCTCACGCCCTAAACATTTAAAACATTAAATCTCCCTAGTTTAGGTTGGTTTTGCCTCACTCTTTCCCCTATTACCTAAGTCACTTTTATTTTCATTTTCATCCCCTTTTGACTTAGTAATATTTTTCTCATCCTTTTTACCCTAAGAAGACTTCCAAAAAAAAGTGGAACCCAAAGTTGGTTTGGAATCATACCTTTTTCCTTTGAGTTGTTTTTCTACCTTCATGGCTAAGTTCACCGAGTCTTCTATCTCCATATAATGATGCAAATCAACACGATCAACTATGTTTTTGTTTAGGCCATTCAAGAACCTTGCCATAGTGGCCTCTCGATCTCTCTTAGCTTGCCTCCTAGGACGTCCAACCAAAGTGATTTGGTCATCCTCTAACTCGTCCTTGCCATCATACCCCTCTTGCTCAATTGATGGTTGTCTCCTTTGTCTAGGCATTCCTTGTAATTGGTTTAGAATGCCTTCATGCCTTTCTAGCATTTCATTAACTCCTTCTATCACCTTAAACATCCTTTCAAATTATTGTTGCATGGCTTGTAATATTTGGTCATTTGATGATGATGTGCTTGTATCCTTAGACATGATTAAGACAAGAAATATTAGGATAGATAATAGAAATAAAACCTTATAATACTTCTTCATATGTTTGCACTCAAATTTTGGCTTTTATCCACTCTAATAATCTTACACACTTTTGCCTTTTACCACTTTTAATTTGCTTTATTGGTTCTTAGATGAACTAAGATTCT
Source organism: Mallotus nudiflorus (assembly GCA_947683625.1). NCBI lineage: Eukaryota > Viridiplantae > Streptophyta > Magnoliopsida > Malpighiales > Euphorbiaceae > Mallotus > Mallotus nudiflorus. The sequence goes on from CANTUR010000481.1 coordinate 288,985, forward strand.
TAAATCAAGCAAAGTCAAGAATGTAGCAATCAATAGAGTGAATTTTTTTTTTAGGTAGGCCACAAGAAGATAAAAAGGTAGGCTAAAGAAACAAATAAGGACAAGCAACAATTGGACATTTAAATTTTTTTTTTTTTTGCACTTTTTTTTATAATAATATTAAGCTCAAACAAAGAAAAAAATGAAGAAAGAACACTTGAACAAGAACACAAGAAGATAGATCATAAAAACAATGGTAAATAGAAACTTAAGATGAAAAGAAATAAGATATCAATAATTAAATCACAAATAAAAGGGATAAGCAAACCTCAATCTTGAGATAAAGCTCTGATACCAAAAATGATGTCGATTCCCACTAACACACTTTAAATTCCACTAACTTTTAATTATGTAAATTTCCACTAACATACTTTAGACCCCACTCATTATTAATTATTTGAATTCTTACTCATTATGGAAACATCCACTAACACACTTTAATACCTACACTTTTAAATCCCATTAACTATTAGCCCTCTAAATTCATTTGTTTTGATGTGGTAAACAAAATTATTTGGGCTTCCTTATTAATTTTGATTGCACTAGGAAGTTCTTGGGCTTTCCAAACACCTTGAATGAAGATTAGTAAGGCTTCTTGTAATTTCTTAGTTTTTTTATTTTGTCATTGGGTCTTGTTGGACTTGTAATGGATCTTGTGGATTATTAGACCTTGGTTTTAAGCTTGAGATCACATCATTCCCCCTTTCTTCAAGGGGATTCATCCTCGAATCAGCTTCATCTTCATCACCTATATTAAACAAAGATAAATCACTAACATTGAAAGTTGCACTTACATTACCATACTCACTTGGAAGCTCTAGATTGTAGGCATTATTATTGATGCGTTGAAACACTTTGAAAGGTCCATCTCCTCTTGGCATTAGTTTGGACTTCCTTTGGTTAGGGAACCTTTCTTTTCTCAAGTGCACCCACACCCAATCGCCGACCTCAAATATCACTTGCTTTCTTCCCATGTTATGTTGCTTTCATATTGGAGTGTCTTCCTCTCAATTTGGGCCTTGATTTTCTTATATAGGTTTTTCATAAATTCAACTCTTTCCTTGCCTTCCAAATTTGCTTTCTCTATAGATAATGGCACCAAGTCCATTGGTGTTAATGGATTGAAGTCATAAACTACTTCAAGTGATGAATGGTTGGTTGCTCCATGCACACTCCTATTCTAGGCAAACTCCATATGTGGTAGGCATTCATGTCAATTCTTCAAATTCCTTTGGATTAGAGCTTTCAAAAGTGTTGAATGTTTTGCCTGTATAGAAAGCAAATTTGGAAGGCAAACAAAGGGCTGAATTTTTACCAATTCTATTTTTTGCCTATTATAAAAAATAATAAATACATATTTAATTAAATAATTATTTTGTCAAACTTTATAATTACAGTATTATTTCATTTTATTTTTAGTTAATGACACCTAAAAATATTCAAAATTTGTATTAATTTTCTTTTTATAAACCATAATGTGTTAATAAAAAGTGTTTTAGATAGGAAATGAATAATTAATGGAAAGTGTTTTGAATAGGAAACAAACAATTAATGGAAAAAAGAATAAGGTAAAGTTAAATAAAGGTAATCAAATTTTTTAACCATTAGATGTATTATAAGTGGTTGAGATTATATGTAAACATATTTGTTTTACACGTGTAAATGGATCCCCACTCATATATATTATATATATATATATAAAGTCTGATGCAATTACCATTATACTCTTGAGCTTTTTTTTATTTGATTATTAAAAAAATATACAAGTCATGAGTATTTAAATTATTATAGAACGAATTCATTCGTGTGCAACATAAATTTTAGATTCCAAACAAAAAAAATACTAAAAATTTAAAATTTAAAAATATCTTTTTTTTTCCATTTGATTATAAAAAAATTACAAACTACGAGTATTTAAGTTCTTATATTGTGGATTCACCCATGTACAACTTAGATTTTAAATTTTAGACAAAAAAATTTACCACAAAATTGAAATTAAAAAAAAATTGACTTGGGGGCAAATTGGACATTGCCCCCCACTAGAGAAAGGGGGATACATGTCTCTATCCCGATCCATGTATAAAAGTCTTATATCGGTCGGGTTTTGTATGAAATGGAATTAATAGGATATAAACTAAAGATGATCAATTAGTTTGGAGTTAGTACTTGCAGGTCCTTCATTGGTGAAAACTGCAGCAACTCTTGACTGTACAAAAGCGGAGAGTTCAAAACAAAAATGACATATATATATTGTGTTCAGTTATGTTAGATTAATTTTTTAGAGATTTTTATTGTCATTTTAGTACTGTTAGAATAAATTGAATTAGTTAAAAAATGGTAAACTTTAAATATTAGTAATTTAGATAAAATAAAAAAGTATATATTATTAGAGAAATTAAGAAAACTTAGATAGTGATTGCTATTGATATAATTTTTTTATTTATGAGTAGGGAGACCGGTAGTTGAGAATTGCCAGAACTGTGCACTGGGTAGAAAGATATTATATATAGATACACATGCGCACAGAAATTTTGCACCAAAAGGAGAAGGATATGGCCAACACCATGAGCCCAATAGAAAATCATCAAGATGAGGAAGCATGTGTCAATGCCATGATCTTTTCAGGGTCTCATGTTTTCCCTTTTGTTCTTCGCACTGCCATTGAGCTCGATCTTTTTGGTATCATTGCCAAAGCTGGCCCTGGAGCTTATGTTTCAGCTTCTGAAATTGCCTGTCAGCTTCCAACAACAAATCCTGACGCCCCTTCTATGCTTGATCGCATGCTGCGTCTCTTCGCGAGCCACTCCCTCCTCTCTTACTCTTCTCGAACCCTTGAAGATGGTAGGATTGAGAGGCTTTATGGGCTTACACCGGCCTGTAAATTCTTTATTGGCAGCAGTGGAGAAGGCAACGTTGCTTCCTTAACTCCCCTTGCCTATCATAGAGCAACTTTGGAGGTTTGGTATGTATTAATTTAGTTCTTGACATGCATATGTATATACACATGGCACTCGATCACTGAGCTACTCGCGATATTGAAATATCTGAAGATTTATGATCATTTTGTGTTGCAGGTTACATATGAAAGATGCAATTCTTGAAGGTGGAAATCTGTTCAAGAAAGTTCATGGGATATCTATCTTTGAATACATGAACAAAGATCCACAATTTAATAACATTTTCAATCAGGCCATGGCTGGTCTCTCTACTCTCATCATGAATGCAATTCTTGAAATATACAAAGGATTTGAAGGGCTCACTTCACTAGTTGATGTTGGTGGGGGCACAGGAAGAACCCTTAATATGATCATCTCTAAGTATCCTTCTATCAAAGGCATTAACTATGATCTGCCTCATGTGATCCAAACTGCACCAACTTACCCAGGTCATTGTCATTCAAGATTATAAGCAATTCAAGTCTCTATATATTCTTTATTTTATCTTTGATCAATTGAAGGATTTTTTTTTATCATTGCAGGAATTCAGCACGTTGGGGGAAATATGCTCACTAGTGTTCCTGCTGGAGACGCAATTATGATAAAGGTGACTGTTCTATCATATTAGTCAACAACCAATGAATAATATATATATATATATATATATAAATGATATCACGTGAAAAAATTATATAATAATTAGATTAAACCTTTCGATAATTGTTTTTGGCTTTAGATTACCCACACGTTCCTGTTCCTGTCTGGAAATTTATGGATATCCTATTTTGCACAGGATACATGTCACAACTGGGCAGATGAGAATGTAGTAAAAGTATTGAAGAATATTTATGAGGTTCTGCCAAAGAATGGGAAGCTTATAATAATGAATGCGTTGCTGCCAGAAGAACCACAAACAACAAAGCCATCAAAGTATGTTTCATTACTTGACAATGTTATGTTGGCACAACCTTCAGGAAAAGAGAGAACTGCAAAAGAATTTGAGGAACTGATTAAGGCTGCTGGGTTCACTAATTTTCATGTTGCTTGTGTTGCTCATGGTATCTGGGCTGTCATGGAATCCTACAAATAGATCATTTGATTTACATTTACATCTTTGCCTCTTAATTTAATAAAGGGATAAGTGCAAAAAAAATATATCATGTGATTGGACACATTTTCATTTAAAGAACTCTGATATTTTTCGTAATATCTAAGAGTTTATGGTTTGAATTTATTTGCATTTTAATACCTTACTCAATAATAATATTAAAAATATATGATATAATGTTAAAATAACATGAATTTTTAATAAGAAAATTATTTATTAAGTAATATAGCATGCAATTGACTAAAATAAATTCACAATTAATAAAAATAAGATATATTTTTTTATTATGAATGAAAAAAATAATTTTTAAAATTAATTTATAATGTTTTTAAAAGTATTTAAATAGTTAAATTGATAGTAAATTACATGTAAAAAATTTTTATTATTAAAAGTATTGCTATATTAAAATTTTTATTCTAAAATAATAATGATATTAGTTGATAGGGTGTTAAAATGTTAAAAAAAAAGTATTGCTATATTAAAATTTTTATTCTAAAATAATAATGATATTAGTTGATAGGGTGTTAAAATGTTAAAAAATGAAAAAAAAAATAAGTGTTGAATAATGACGATATTAAAATTTTAATATTTGCTTTTATTAGTGTTTTAATCCAATATGAAATTTCCAAAAGTTTATTTTTTAACATTTGCATTTTACCTTTTTACGTATAAAACCTAAACTTCAGAATTAAAAAAAAAAAAAGTAGTTGGATTTATTTAAATAAATTTAAATTTAAATTTTATATATAAAAAAAATAAATATTAAAATAATTTTATCCCACTTGTGAATTTATTCCGCTCAAATTTCAAATTAGTTAAAATTCATAAAACTATTAATTATCAAAAATATCATATGGAAAGATCAACACGTAGTTTTGAAAAATAATTAGCATGGCTACAAAAATGGCCTCCATTCCTGAAAAGAATAAAGTTATATCAGAGATATCAAATTAAAAAACCAACGCATAGTTTTGAAAAATAATTAGCTGGCTAGAAAAATGGCCTCCATTTCTAAAAAGAATAGATAGCAACGTAGTATGCCACTATCATTGATCTTTTTTTTTTTCCTCTTTATTTATTTTAAAAAATATAAAATTAATTAGTTAATTATAAGATATAAATTTTTAAATTATGATATAACTGATTCATCTATTTTTAAATTATATCAAATCAATTACTGAACTATTATATAACTTTTTTGATATTATGAAATAAATAGAAACAAAATTATAATTTTATAAAAGGAATTATCTTGTAGTGTCTATAAACATCCAAGTCACCACATCCATGCCCATGAGCATGATTTTGAAAGATAGCCTCCATTTTTGAAAAATGATGCCAATTAGTGCATGTGATTGTGCACGAGTTTGAATTTGAATTGTAAACCTGCGAAGAAAATTTTTGCAAGATATGATAATTTCCAATCTAGAAGTTGACATGACATGCTATTGGCCGTAGTTGAAATGATTGAATAGTCTAATAGGGTGAGGGGTGATAAATTCCAACTTTGGAATGTTGAAATAATTTGCTACTACTGGATAAAAAAAAAAGACTTTAATATTCATATAGAATCGAAAATCTAATTGATTTTAAATATTAAAAATAATAGAAAAATTAAGATTTTAATATACAATATTAAGCTTTGTATCATATAAATTATAATGATTTTTAAATGTATTATTATTTTAAAAAAATTATCTATATCTTCTACATGTTTTTTACAAATTTAACATTTAAAAAAAATCATGTGTAATTCTGTCTTTTTTTTTATTTTCTTTCATATTATTAATCAAGGCCTAATTTTACTTTTATAATTTTCATATATATCAATAAATTACTCTACAATTATGAAAGAACTATTGTTATGATAAAATTTATCTATAGTTTTAGATCATTTGGTCTTCTTTAAATTAAAAACACACATTTAGAGTGTGCTTAATCAAATAAATTTCACAAAAATTTATTAAATTTAGTTGTAAATTCAAGTAAGTATATTTAGTATAAATACATGTAATATTTGGTATTTTTATTTTTAATTTAAATAAATAATATAAGGATTTTTTTTCAATATGTTAATATTTCTAAATAATATTATTTATTTATTTAGTTATTAATTAAAGATTTTAAGTGAATTTAATTAAGTTGATTTCATTGTATGTTATATAATAATAATTGTGATTTTAATTATATATGTTGGTGTATGTATATTATAATATAAATATAATTATGAATATATATAGAAGTATACAATATGGTTTTATGGGGTGTATTTGTATATATATATATATATATATATATATAGGGATATTTGAATAAAATAATAAGTTGTAGAGATATTTTGACCAAATGAGTGGTTGAGGGTTTTTTATTTTTTTATATTATTTATTATTATTATTATTATTATGATTATAATATTATTATTATTATTATGTTATTTTAATATATAGTGTCTTTTTGTTCAAAGAAAAAGTCTTCTTCTTCTTCTTTCCATTCACCGTCCAAACCATCCCCAACCACCCAACTTTGATCAACAACTGCCACACCACCACTACTCAGCCTCACGCCGGCCAGTCACGCCCTCCTCTTCCTTAGCCAACCCCTCTCTCTCTCTCTTTGTCTCACGGTTTCTTCTCTCTGTCACGCCAAAACATCCTTCCCGCTGTTCCTAATCATTGGTCGAACTTTCATCGCCGCTGTTGCTCATCTGAGGTGTGCTGGAGTGCCTCCTCATCCTCTGTCAAGGCTAAGCACGACCAGTAAGCCTCTTCTTCCCCTGCATTTTCTCATTTTCTGGTTTAGGGTTAGGTTTTTGTTAGGTCGTTTTCTGGTTGTTTCTTGCAGATTCAGGTTGTTTTAGGTTGAGTTTTGGTTGAATGTGGGTTGTTTGAGGGTTGGTTGTGTTTGATTTGGGTTGTGGTTGATTTGGTGGATTTTTCTTAATTTCCAGAATTTTTATTTTTAATTTGGAGTGATGTTGTGTTGAGGTGTGTTAGGGAATGATGAATTTGTGAGTGTTTAAGGAAAAAAAAAAAGAATTTTTATTAATTTTTTATCAATTACATAAATTTATTTCTATTATTTGAGATGTTAATTCTTAATTATTTTAGGTTTTTGATAGTTATTTTGTATTAGTTTGGTTAAATTTAATTATAGTATTTTATTTGGATAATTTGTAAGTTATGTATATATATTTTTAAGAATAAAAATGGATATTCTGATATAAGGGTTTTAAATTAAGGATTTTATTGTTAATCATATTAGTTATGGATATATATATATATATATATATATATATATGTATATTATCATTATTGAATTTTTGGGTTTTATATGTTACATTTGATTAAAATTTAATCAAGTGCTATATTGTGATTTAATTGTGATTTTAAGGTATGTTTATGAAAATAATGTTTTCTTAGGATTATGAGAATTAAAATCCTAATTTCTATATTTATTAAAGAGCATATATGTTTTTTTAAGAACTTAAAGATTAAATGCTAATTAAATATTTTTCCTAAAGAATTTACGTACTTGTATTGGCGTGAATTTTTATAAAAAAAATAATATGGCCTACTTTTTATATTTATGAATGTTATTAATTAGGTTAGAGTTGGATTTTGTTGGAATATTGATTTAAATATGTGTTTTAATTAATATTAATATATGTTTGTGAAATTTTGTTTTCTAACTTTAATGATTAATAATTTTCTAAGTTATGGATATTTAAATGTAATATATATTTTTAGGAATTAAATCAATTTTATTATAAGGAAAAATTTAAGTATTTAATTTGATTTAATTTCTATAAAAAATTAAGTTGCCTATTTTCATATTCTTTTAAAATAAACTTTCGTGATGTTTGATTGCGTTCGTGATCTCAGTCAGGGCTAAGTGTAGTTTTGGGAGCCCGACTCAAGTATGAATATTAGAAGTGCATTTTTATGCAAGAATGACTCTACCTACGATAGAAAGATATTCATTTTATAAGGGAGACTTTGCCGAAATTTTTTTCTCGTAAAATGTGACATCTTCCGTAACTTTCTAGCATAAATTAGGGTATTTCCATCTCGAGTCTTATTCGATTTTTCCCGAGTCATTCTAGAGTCTCGTAATTTTATTAATTTCACTTCTTATTCCATAAGTATGATTTTAAAAAATAAATATGTTATTTTTTTTAGAGAGTTCTGGAGCGAGAGTTTCTGGTTTGAGGTAGACGCGCGGTCGTCAGTCATCTCACTCATCCTGTAAGTTAATGAATTGATTTGTGCGTGTATTTTCTTTAAAATTGCATGCGCTCATATTTTTAGCATTGTTTACATTATCTAGAATTTTCATTTTAATGTATTTATTTATTTCAAAATTAGTTTTGAGAAATTTTGGTAGATTGGGCTACATGGTGGGTTTCGCCAAGATCGTGTGCACATGGTGGAGATTGAAAGATGGATCCTAAATATGAATGACTTATGGTTATAAACTGAGACGGATGCCTCGGTAGAAGCCTTTGCTCTTGGGGATCGCCAATGATGTAGAAAAGTTAAAAATGAACTAGGATGGGTACCTCGGTGGATGTCTTAGCTCTCGAGGACCGTCAGTGCCATGTGTTTGGATTAAGTGGATGACTGCGGCTTAGTGCCGATTGATGCCTCTGCTCTCGGGGACCGGCAGTCTAGTTGGATTAAGTGGGTCCAGTTGGTCATTTAGAATTGAATTTAGGGTTCAACTGAGATTTTTCAGAAGCTGTATCTGTATATATATTATAAATTATTTGTGATACATCTATATGGTTTTCAAAAAGGTTTTCAAACCGTACAACTCTTTTATTAACTTACTCAGTGAGGTCTGACTTCCCTCAATTTTTTTTTTTAGGAGTTTGGGACTTTTCCATTAGGCCTACCTCTCTTCGATGGGTAGCATCCTCACCGACTATTCTGCGTATGTCCACCTAGTTATGTTGTTATTACTTTTGTGTACTGCAGTAGAAAAAATTATTTAACTAAATATTTTATTCAGGTGTATTATGTACTTATGACATTGTATAACTGATGTTTATTTACATTATGTACTACGAGGCTATGGTTTAAATTATATTAAGAAAAATTAGTTTGATAATGTGTATTGTAATTTGAATATTTAATGTATGGTTTCAAAATTTCTTTTTATTTATTTATTCCGCATTTCTTTAATGCTTACTATAGGATTTGATAGTTTTATGTTTTCTCATTCCTTAATGTTGATCACGTGCCCTAGGTTCGGGTCGTGACAATACATTTCATAAAAATTTGTAGACTTCATGTGCAATTTTAAATGATGTGTGTTTGGTTTAAATGAACATGTTATAGAATTCATTTGTAATTTCAAAATTTTAAATTTGTGTAATTAATTATAGCTATATTAAATTCTAATAAAATAGTTTGAATTTTCTAATGGATTCCATAACTTTTAAGTCTATATTTCTAAATGGCTAAAATATCTTTGTATTTTTATTTTGTATTTTTAAAAATATCTTGGTATTTAAAAAGATATTTTTTGACTAAAATTAAAAAATGAATTTGAATTTTGTATTTGTACTGAACACAATATAATAAAATATGAAATTCATTTAAAATGAATTCTACAAAATACTCATTTGAACTAAATATATTTTTTTAATAAAAATTCATTTAGAAATAAATATTATTTGAAATTTGTTTAAAAATAAAATAAATTTTTCGGTGGAATTTAACTAAATATATAAATGTTAGACACATCTAGTTAGCTATATCAAGAATCCAAAAGAAGGTTATAATATACTCTCTCCGTTCATTTTTATCTATCATTATAGAGAAAATGTGAAATTTCATTTAATTGTCACTTTTATATAATTAATAAAATTTAAATTCTTTTTTGCCAATTTTACCTTTATCATTATCAGTTCAAAGTTATTAATGCTCACTACAAATTTTTAGTCTTTCAAAAATCAATGATACTTTAGTCGTTCAACTCATTTTTTTAAAAAATTTAAAACTAATTAATTATTTTTTAATTCAAGTGAAACTCCAAAAAAGACAGAAAAAAAAGAAACAAGAAAGTGAATTATAAGCAATTGCCATATGTTGATATCATTTCCCAATTGTTTTTGCCAAATTTCATTACCTTTTTTTTTTTATCTGGTTGAATTGCTATTAATACTATTTTCCAAGTAAAATTATAATGCGGAGATTTCTTATTTCCTTTCAAAAAAAATGTTTGAAATAAAGTGTAAAAATTCAAATTATTTCAATCCTCAACGATATTTGTTTATATCTGTCATTTTTATTTAATTCAAATTAAGTCAGGTAAATCTTATTATAAGGTAAAAAATTTTTAACACACAAACTCGAATTTGAGATTTTAATTAAAAAAATTTAAATTTATCACCTCAACTAAAAACAGTTGGTTTATTACTTTATATTTATTGAGACACTATACTAAGTGCAAAGAGGAAGAATGCTATTGGAAAATCACCCTTTAATTTATTCTTTTTGGTGACTAAAATATTGGCAAGTTAGTTAATTTCATTATATAATTAAACAATGTTGAAAATTTCTTGAGCCAGTTAATAACATCAAGTCCAAAAGAAAATAATAAATAATCAAGATTGCTTAACTTTGCTTACTAATAAAAATTAAGTAGCAATTTTAACTTGTATTTATATAGTATCAGCTAATTATTTTTTTTTTATAATTACGATGCAATTTAATTACCACTGATCAATGATGAGTACAGTATGCATTTGGTTTAATGTCCGTTGCCACAACGCCCACAACTATTAGTTCAACAGACAACCATTAAGGCATCTTAATATGTTTCAGGACTTGACAGTATTGTTTTAGCCCAGCCTTCAGGTGAACAAACCCAATAGAATTTTTGACATTGACTAAAATATGGGTGTCACATATAAATATTAAATAACATATAAATATTAAATAAATTATATAATATAATATTAATATTTGATAAAAATATATGAAAAATATTTTTTTAACGAATTAAAAATTAAATAATAAATTTACTGTAACATATGAATTTTGAAGTAAAATTTACTACTTTGAAATTTTAAATTGGAAATAAGCTAATGGTATTGTTCTGTCCTTCAATAACTTTCATGTTGCTTGTGTTGCTCAATGTAGCTCGTTCTCCTTCTATCAAAGTTTCTATTGAATTCCTTGATATTCTCAAGGCAACCACTGGCCAGCTATGGCTAGTGATAATCTTATTTTCTTTTTTTTTTATTATTGTTATTGTTGATTCCTTTTGCTATATTTTTGTGAATGTTTGTAGTTATATGTTCGCAACTATATATATATATATATATATATATATATATATATATATATATATATTTTTTTTTGGAATTTTGGTTGTTTTTGCTTTTTTCCCGCCATTTATAATTTCAAATCTAAAACCCAGTTTGTTTTAAAGGAGACTGGATGATTTCTCAAGGTTTTGTGTCATCGAGTTTTTCCCTTTTCATTTAATGAGTTTCAAATCTGATTTGATGATACATAATCAAATGAAAATTCAAGATAGATATTTTGTTAGGAGGAGCTTCATCATTGTTGATTGCTTGTGGATTTCCAGCTTTTCATTGTGTAAATCAGTGTGTCTAATGATATTCAGATTTCTAGGAACGTATTTACTGTGTATTTATTGTTGTTTTTATTTTGAAATTTTTTTTGGTAGATGGTATAGGCAACAACTGAAATTAGTATGTTAGATTATGTTAGAGGGGAAGGAGGTTGATGGAGTTTGAACTCACAACAATTGTTATAATCTAATATTTTTATAAATTATTAAATTAATTTTGAGATTTACAATGTTAATAAATATTTTAATTAATTTGCTATATTATAGTTATTTTGTGAAATTAAATACAAGTTTTATTATTTATTTTATTATATTGAGTTTTAAAATTTAAATTTGTGGTTATATATTATTTAATAATAATATTGTTATTATTATTATTTGTGAATATTGTTAATTAGTGTATTTAATATATTTTGATATTTTTGATGAATTTAATTAAAAAAGTAAATATTTAAATTAAAAATATTATTTTATACTATTTTGTCTCTTTCTCATTGTTAATAAAAATAAATAAATATATATAAACAAAAATTTTTCCCTTCCCTCCTCTCTTCTCTTTCCTCCCCCTTTCCTTTCCTTCCCTCTTGTTCTTTCTTTTTCCTTTTTGCGTTTCTACATAACACAATGCACCACTAGCAACACTAGTGTCGCCACTTGCCGCCACTCCCCTCCTCTTGCCATTGCCACCACCTACCCTTCCCTTCTTCCTCCTGCCGTCATCTCCTCCCTCTCCTCTCTATTTCTTCAGCGCTGATAGCTTATGAGGCATGTCAGCCACAATTCTGGCAACGACAGTGGTTGAGGTTGGTCTCATTTGAAAGTTTGTTCCTTGGGTAACATTTTCCCCAATGTAATTTGTTTGATTAATCTCAACTTCAATTTTGAGTAATTTAATATAGAGTTCTTAGCTTAAATTGTTGATTTTGTGTTCAATTAGTTTGAATTATGTTAAATTGACTTTAGATTATTTAAATTGAAGTTGTAAGCTTTCCAAAAATATTTTTAAATGTGATTTTTGAGATAGTTGAATTTTGAGCACTATTTTGGGCTCGGGTACTATTCACGAGGACTGTCCCGACTCGGAAATATGTTTTATTTTTAATAAATTTTAAGGACTATTTTAAGCATGTTTCGTTAAGAAAGTTTATTGAAATTATATTCCGATTATTTATTATGAATTTTTTAATATTTATGTGAAAATTGAATTTTTGAAAAAATTAGTATAAATTCGTAAATTTTGTATTTTAATTGAAATTATTGTTAATTATTATGTTTTGGATAATTTTTGAGTAATAAATAGTATAAAAATAATTTTTATGAATTATTTATTATTTTTAGATAATTAATAATAATTTCTGGAAAATATATTCAAATAATAGTTTTATTTATTATTTTTATGATTAAATGAATTTTTAGCTATTTTTATTATATATTTGAGTAATTTAAATAATTATTGGTAATTTATCCTATTTGATTTTGAATATTTGAAAATTGGATTTTTATTTATATTATTTAATTATATTGGAATTTTATTATTTATTATTTTGAAAATAAATATCTTTAATGTTTTTATTATTTAAATAAATTAAGTTGTGGTATTTTATTGATTTTTATGGATTTTAGTGATTTTTAATTTTTATTATTACATTATTGATTTTATGTATATTGGTCATCGGTTGGACAATTTATGTAGTTTGAGGGTCTAACCCAAGAAGTTAAACTTTTTATGTATATTTAAAGTGTGTTTGTGTGCAAGATTGATTCTACTTTTAGTAGAGAGACGTCTATTTTATAAAGAAAATTCTGCTGAATTTTTGATAAATTTTTCATAAAACGTGACATCAGATTAATCCTAAGTTTTGAGTTTTAAACGAGTCATATCCTAGATCGAGTTGTTCTTTAGAAATTTTAGATGTATAAAATTAAGAATTTAATTTTAATATCATTATTATTATTTATTTTTCTACAGTTGCGCTATGACCGAGGCCTATAAGAACATACCAGTCGAGTCATTTTAGAGAAGCGCATAACTGTGAGTTATTATTATATGTATGCATTGCATTTAGAAATTTTAGATGTATAAAATTAAGAATTTAATTTTAATATCATTATTATTATTTATTTTTCTACAGTTGCGCTATGACCGAGGCCTATAAGAACATACCAGTCGAGTCATTTTAGAGAAGCGCATAACTGTGAGTTATTATTATATGTATGCATTGCATTTAGAAAAATTATTAGCATCTATGTTTTAAATAAAATATGAATTTTAGTAGGCCATGTTGCATTAAATATTAATTGTTATTATTAAATTATATGTATGTTTGTTTGCATATATATATAAAATTGAATATCTATTTATATAAATTGGATGTTTTACATATTTAATATAATTTCATTTATTTAATTATTTTTGATAAAATATTTTGAAAGATAGTAGTAGAACGTGTTATCTAGTGGGCTAGATTATGATTGTGTGCACACCAGTACGTTAAAATGTTTGAATTGATATTATGAAATTTATTGATGTGAGATTTGGATAATAAATTATTGAGATTTGTGGTAAGAGAGTAGTGTGATTGCGGAATTTCGGTTGACCTAGTGTCTCGGAGCCAATCACGCCAACAGTAGGGAGCTCAGTTGACTTAGTTTCTCGAGACTAGTTTACTGTCAAAAAATTGAGAAGATAAACATTTTGGAATTAAGTGAGTTTGTTGGCTAATGAGGATCAGTAATTGAAGTTGCAAAATATTTTAGAGTTCTACTCCGATCTTTCATCCAAAAATTTTTCTGCATTTATTATTATATAAAAGTGGATTTTTAGTATCTGCCTGAAATGCATGTATATATATATATATATATATATATATATATATATATATATATATATATATATATATATATATATATATATATATATATATATATATATATATTGATGCTTGTGTATTTATGTATTTAGGTTGCGTGCATATATATATAATAGTAATTCACTCAATAAGGTCTGACCCCTCAATATATATTTTTTTCAGGATTTTCCATGCCAAACCTCCTTATTAGACTTATTCGCCCAACCCTTTCCTCCCCGGCCGATTTACATAAATATTAAATCATTGTTTCTCTTGTATTTTAGTAAACACTATAGTAGTAATGATTTTTATTTTAGTACCTGTATAGTTTAGATTGTGTTTCTGTATTTTAATATTTGTATGAAGATATTTATTATGTTATGATATAACGAATTTTTTTTTATATTAATTAAAGTTTTAATTTTGGTGTATTTTTGTGTTATAATTGCATGTGTTTTTATTTTAAGGCTTGCTACAGGTTCCGTATTTGAAAGAATTTTTGTTTCCTAGCGCCGATCATAACTCTTTGTTTTGGATCGTGACAACAACTGCACCTCTTTAGTGGGTGCTTACCACCACGACCAAGGGGTCTTGGTTGAAATTTCTTTATATTTGATTGAGATTTTTAGGTCTTCTTTCCTTTTACTGAATTTTACACCTTTTGTTTGTATGAAATTTACCTTAATTGGCAAAAAAATAAAAAATAAAACAATCAATCAATTATTATATATTGGCATAATATATATATGACCCTCTATACTTATCACTTTTGTCAATTTGATACTTGAACTTATAGTTTTGTCATTTTGACATCTAAATTTGACTAAAATGCACTAGTTTGCACTAATATATGACAAAATGTATCGACCACCCATGTACTTGTTACTTTCTGTCGATTTGACACCTTTACTTATAGTTTTTTATCAGTCAAACCTTTATGATGCGATACATATTAATTTGCTATTCCATATCATATGTGCTAATAGGAATTGCAAAATTACACTTTAATCAAATTCATGTGTCAAAATGATAAAACTATAAATTTAAGTGTCAAAATAACAAAAAATAACAAGTACAAGGGTCATGTATGTATTATGCCTTATATATGCAAGCACCATCAATCATATGTGATACCATGTATCTCCTTTATTAATCATTAGCTACTTTACTTCCTCTTCATATTGTGATTTTATATGGTACTTTTTTTTTGAGTTTGTACAAATGGTTAATTTCTAATACTATAAGGGAAGAGAGAGGGGGATGGAAATTTAAACTCTACTGTTCTCAAACTGAATATCCACATATTTTGCCAATATATATTTCTTTTTTTTTTCTAAACTTACGTTCCAATTAATTATCTATGATATAAAAAAAAGATGAAAATTTTTAATATTTAATTTAATATAATTATACCTATCAAATGATCTTCATAATTATCGGTATATCTTTTTTGGCAAAATTCATCTTTAAACCCTTGAACTATAGTGATTTTTTCTATTGAGTTCATATCATTTTATTGCATTGCATTGAGCTCGTATACTATTATTTATATAACTATTGAGCTTCAATTTGATAAATTTCATAAATATATTTTTTATACTATAGGGGCTCAACGTCTTATATCAATAATGGTATATGAGCTCAGTACATATATAAATAATAGTATAAGGGCTCAATAGTTATATAAATAATAATATAAGGGCTCAATGTAATGAAATAAAAGAATAGAGATTCAATAGACAAAAATACTACAATTCATGAGCTTAAAAATAGTTTTTGCCTATTTTTTTTATTTCATATATATGGCACATGCCATGTCCATCAATAAGTCCAAGAAGCACATAATTAAAGTGCACACTAAGAGTTAAAAAGAAGTACACATGTCATTTTCACCTAATGGATGAATCCACACAGCATACGATAATATCATTCAATACTTCCAAGTGGCATACAACGCATAGACACTTTCTACATATTATTTGCCATATCAATTTATGATCCATGTGGCAAGTTCCATGTCATTCACTTTGTCAACATCATATATTATACATCATCAAATATTTGGACACATCATTCTAAGCCAATATTAATGTATATGTGGCATACAATATGATATGGTGCACTCCACATCATTCATCCATTTCATATGTTAAAGACATTATATAGTAATCTTGATTTTTAATGAGTTAGAAAATCAAACTAATAAAAATTGAATATTTAATTAAAGTGTTAAAAATTAAAAGGGATAAGTATAAAAAAGGCAAAAACCATTTTTAAGCTCCTTAACTATAATGATTTTTTCTATTGAACCCCCATCATTTTATTGCATTGCATTGAGTCCTTATGTTATTATTTATGCATATATTAAGCTCCAATTTGACAAATCCATAGATTTTTTATGAAATTTTTAGAGACTCAATGTATTATATAAGTAATAGTATAAGAGTTTAATGTATACATAAATAATAGTATAATGACTCAATATATATATAAATAATAACATATAAGCTCAATATAATGCAATAAAAAGACAGGGGTTCAATATAAAAAATCGTTATAGTTTAAGGGTTTAAAAATGGTTTTTGCTTATAAAAAAGTATCATGTAATTTCAAGCTTTTTCACTTTGAACTCTATAGTTTTTTTTTTGGTAACACTTTGTATCATATAATATGTGCCGTTAGTAAATATATGACAAAATTACTAACACCATTAACTATGCAGACGTGGACACTGACATCAACACCCATGTTAGCACATGTCAACATTCACATCAGTAAGTTAACGTTCGGATCAACATCTACATCAATAAGTCAACGTTACGTTAGCAAGTCCATGTCGGCATAGTTAACGCTGTTAATAAATTTGTCTTAGATTTGTTAATGATATAGTCCATAGGGTACTAAAGTGTCACAAAAAAAATCATATGACTCGAAGTTAAAAAGTGCTAAACTATATGATACTTTTTATATTTATCATAAACTGAAACCTAAGAGCACATGAGTTTAATTTGAGATAAAGTGAATCTTATATGACTTGATATTATTAATTTGATATTTGAATTCATTAAAAGTAATAATTATTATAAAATTTTTGCATTTAAGAGGTGCATGACACATAAGCATATTTGCTACATTTAATGGCCAGGTAGGTCAATATGTCTATGTGGAATGTGCCATGCCACTAATATGACCACGTGACTTGTTCATTGGTGTGGATCGATTGCCAACTAATCACACGGTGCAAAAACTCTCCAACACCAGCACAGAGAGAGTTCCTTGTCACATGCAATTGGTACCTGTACGTATATACTCTATTAACACAACCAAAAAGACTATTTTACCCTTTATTCTAGTAACCAAATGGACCCACCTGATTTGCTATCAGTTATACGTGGCAAAATCAGAAGCCACGTAAAGAATCAAGAGAGAAGATGGCATTGTCGTAAATAATCACAAAACATTATTGGGTTAGTTCTGTTATTTTTGAAAAAAAAACACTGTACTGTAGCTTTAGTACACTACAGTCACAGCCTACTCTCTCTCACACACACAGCCATTACTGTTTTTAGCTATTTTTGGTTTTGCACTAAAGATGAGAGAAAAAACCCATCTGGGTATTGGATTTTTTTTCACACAATGAAGAATGCAAAGAAAAAACTTGCGCTAATCGACGGCGACGATGAAGAAAACGAAGAAGCAGAAGGTGGTTTTTCGTTTCTTTTTTTGTCATATATGTATATCCTTCTACACGCACTAAATGCATCAGGATTAATGCTGATTATTTTCTGTTTCTGGGTTTTCTTGTTTTTTGATAGATGGTGTTTCAGTGATGGAGAAGAAAAGAAAAAATGATAAGCTTGACTACAACGATGACGACTATGATGGTAGTGAAACGAACTTACATATATACATATATATTTACACCTGTGCGCATATAAATATGTTTTAGAAAATGGGTTTTCATTCTAGGGTCAGTACAAGGGTTTTTCTTTGTGGGTTATGTTTTTTTTTTTTTTAAACCTCTGTGGTGTTGTGTGCATGATGGATATTGCTTGAAAAGTTATGGTTTTTAGGGTTTGTGTTTAATTTTTTTATGGTTCTTGTCATTAGCTGGGTTTAACCTTTCTATTGACTCGGCCTTTTCTCTTCTGAGAACCTAAAATGTAGCTCTGATTCATTCTATTTCTAATGGAAATGGGTTTCCTTTCGTTGATAAGTATTAGTTTTTTGAAATTCGAACCCTTTCTTCTTCTTCTTCTTTTTGGTTGAGTACCATCTAATCTTCCTGTCTAATATCATTGTTTTTTTTTTAATGAAATTTGTTCACTTTTACTGATCGGCGAAATGGGTTTTCCGATGCAGCCATTTTCTTGTATCTCGTGATATTATATTCCGTCTCCCCCTCTCTCCACACTCTAAAAAACCCGTGAGATAATGATGAGAATTTTAATGTTCTGCATTTTCTTAAACAAACCTTCCCTCTTTTTGTCTGCTTCTCTTAAAGGTTCCATCTTCATGTCTTGGTAGCTTTCTGCTCACATTTTATTTTTAAAAGTTTAATATATATATATTTTTTGTTTTGTTTTCTCATTTCAGTTTGGTTATTGCTTCATTTTTTTTTTTGAAAAAAGGATAGTGACATAAATCATCATCTTCTTCTTTGAACATTTTGAGTGAAATGTGATTCCTTTTCCAGTTGCCTGTCCTGCTTTCTTTTGCTTACACAGGCATTGTTTCTTCTTTTATCTGTTTTTTTTTTAATCTCCTCATGTGATTTTGCTCAACCATTTATTGTTTGCTTTTCTTTTTCAGCACATTCTTGACTTTTGTGATCTGTTGTGGTAAATAATGCTCTAGCCTATAACTTAAAGCATCATTAGAAATGCAGTTTTTTAAGTAGCTTTTTCATTTTGGTAGATGGAGTATACATATATTTTTTTTTTGTGTGTGTGTGTATTCTTTTTTAAAAATATATATTTTTCTTGTTTGGAGCTTGCACTTGGGGTGGTGAGAGTAGTTCTTGGTGCTGTTGCTGGTATTCCTGGCTGAAATTGCCTTCATTGTTGATGAGAATGGTTGTTTTGTTTTGGTTCTATTATTGTTAATTTCACGTCTATAGATATACAATAGTCTTTCAAGCTATTGATTGAAAGTTGCTCATATTGTTTGAATAGGAGACGGTTTGGATGAGTTTGAGAATGATGGGTTTATTGTTGATGATGATGAGGAAGAAGAAGAAGAAGAAGAAGAAGAAGAAGGTGACCAAGATGGGGAAGATAAACAAAAAAGGAACAAAAAGAAAAAAAGGTGAATTTGTTTTCCCATTCTGAATCTCTAGTTTGACATGTGTAATACAATTGCGCATTATGAAGTACTGTGTTTTTGTTTCTTTAGGAAAATATTAAAAGATCTTGTTCTGGATGATGATGATCTTGAGTTGCTCCAAGAAAACCAACGCTCAGGCTTGCTCCAGCCCACTAGTACCGTGAGTGTTTATTTATTTCTTGTTCCTTTTTTGGCACAAAGAAATATGAGAATATTAGTATGAAGGTTCATTTGTTTATTGATTAATGTTAAGGAATTAGATTTCATAAGTGATGATCTGGTTAACTATAATTCACTGGCATGCTGTGATTTCTTTTCCCTCTTCTAGTCTAAAGGTTGCAAATTTTCCTCAGGTTAACCAAAAATTCAAGCGACTAAAAAAAGCTAAAACAAACACTAAGAGTTCAACCAACTCTCAAATTTCTGATGATGATGGTAATTAACCTCTCACTTTATCTAATGATCAGCATATATTCTTTTTGAGAGTTATGATTGAATTAATACCTAAATCAAACTGTGAATTTGTTTGAGTTGTTTTTTCTAATCATTTACCTCTTTTTGTTGGTAAATTTGTGTTGTTGGTGATATGTTATTTACTTGTAAGTTGTCATGCTTGCTATACTGTTGGATTTCATTTGTAAATTGCAATTACATTTTTCCTTTTCAGTTTCATTTTGTGATTTTGATGCTGAAGAAGAGGAAGCCATGTCCACTGACGAAGAGGATGAAATGGAAAATTTTATTGTTTATGATGAAAATGGGTACGATATAGGAGCCCCAGCAAAGTACAGTCCGCCCTTATTTTTGCCCTCATGAATAATCTGTTTTCTCCAATGAAAATTTGTGCTATAAGAGTTGTCAATTGTCTCTTTTCTTTTTTACTTGTATTTTATAGTATATTAATTGTTATGAAATGTCTTCTTAGGCAACAAAAGCTGAGGGAAACAAATTCAAACCCAGTGACAGTGGTGTGTTCATCTCCACTTGATGGTTTTGCCCACTCAAAAGAGATCTTGAAGCATCATGTTGTTAATGCTGTCAAACCTGATGACCCTAATCAGTTTCAGTTGGATAACTACACAAGCGAGAGGGATAATTATATAAATGAGACTGACATGCCAGAGAGGATGCAGGTCTGGTTTTTTGGTTAGTATATTAATCTTACAGTTGTCTACCAAACTGTTGTCTAAGTCTTGCACTGCTTCTTCTGTATCATGTTTTTAGATGTTTGAGGAGATTGCTGGCCCTGCACCAGATGATGAAATGAGCAGAGAAGGGGAGACTTCTTGGATTCTAAAGCAACTTGCTGAAAATGCATGTTTACCATACTTGATCAGTGGCACAAATCTACTTAAGAAAATTAACAAGGACGATATCATGAGATTTTTGGAATTACGGCATCTAGAGAAGTATGATGTGAGTAATTTGACAAAAAATATATTGTTTAGTTTTCAAATATTGGATTGTACTATTTAGAGATGTTTCTTTTCTATTTTTATTCTAGATTCCATTTATTGCTATGTATCGGAAGGAGAAGTGCCTCAGTCTATTGGGAGATCCTGAGGAAAATGGCTTAGAAAACAAATATGAAGATGATGCTGGGAGAAAATCGAGACTGAAGTGGCACAAGGTATGTTCTTTTTTGACAAAGGCAACAAGTAGGGCGTGCTCTTACTTAAACACTCTTACACTTAGGCATATAGATTTTACGTTATGTTTCTTTGCTTGGATGTGACTGAGTCAATTCCTAGGATCTCAAGGAGAGTAAAGAGAAATTGTGGAAGAATAGGAGAATTGATAATAACAGTCAACTATCAGATTGACCAATTACAGAGAAAAAAAAAAAGGAGGGTGGAGGGATGACATTTGGTAGGATGGTATATTGCATATAATAAAGTTGTTGCATGATTTGCAGACTCTGTGGGCCGTCAATGACCTGGACAAAAAGTGGTTGCTCATTCAGAAGCGGAAGAGTGCCCTTCAGATGTATTACAGCAATCGATATCAAGAGGAACGTTACAACTTTGACGATGTGGCAAAGCTTTCTTCACTTGAGCAGAACTTTGATACAATAATGAAGTCTCTTAAGTTAGCTGAAACAGAGAGAGATATTGATGATTTGGATGTGAAGTTTAACCTGTGTTGTCCTCCACCTGAAGAGGGTATGTTGAGAAAATTTAGGCAGCCAAAAAGAAGATTGGAATACAGTAACTGCAGCAAGGCTGGTCTATGGAAGCTTGCAGGGAAGTTTGGCTGTAGTGCTGAGCAATTTGGATTGCATCTTACTCTTGAGAAAGTGGTAAATATTGCCAATGTGTGAATTTTTTATTTTGTTGGAACTACTCTTGAGAAAGTGGTAAATATTGCCCAAGGGTTTGGCTGGAACCACTCCCACATTACCTGGGAAAGGGCATGACAGTCATATGAATGGATAAAGCACTGATTGTGCTTAAGCCTTAAAAAGAGCTCATATGTGAATTACAATTAACTTACAAGTTTCACTTTTGCAGGGAATGAACTTTTGGGAAGATCCTGCAGAATCTCCAGAGCTGATAGCTTTAGATTTTATATGTCCAATGTTTAAAACTCCAGAAGCAGTGCTTAAAGGTGCTCGGCTCATGGTATGCTGTTAAGTTTGTGGATTGCTTCACATAAAGGTCTGTTTGATGATTTGTTTGATCATTATTTGCTCACCTGTTTGCTTTGCTGTAGGCTGCACTGGAGATCAGCTGCGAGCCTTCTGTCAGGAAACATGTTCGTGGAACTTTTATGGATAAAGCTGTGGTCTCCACATGCCCAACCCCTGAAGGAAACAAAGTAATAGACAATTTTCATATGTTTTATGGGGTTAAATGGCTGTGCGAGAAGCCACTTGATAAATTTCAGGGAGTACAATGGCTTCTTCTACATAAAGCTGAAGAGGAGAAACTCCTTAATGTCACCATAAAATTACCAGAAAGTGTTATAAATAAGTTGATCACTGACTCCCAAGAGATTTATCTCGTAGGCAGTAGTCATGGTTCTGCTCGACTATGGGATGAACAACGTAAAATGATAATTCAGGAAGCATTTTCAAATTTTCTTCTTCCTGTACTTGAGAAAGAAGCTCGAGCCATATTGATCGCTAGGGCAAAGAACTGGTTGCTTTCAGAATATGGATGGCATTTGTGGAACAAGGCATCAGTTGCACCATATCAACAAGAGGAAAATGCTTCCTGTCAGGAGGCAGGCACTACACCAAGGGTCATGGCTTGCTGTTGGGGTCCTGGAAGGCCACCAATTACATTTGCTATGTTGGGTTCATCCGGGCAGTTGCTTGATGTGTTGGAGACAAGATACCTTGGATTGCGGTCACAGAATGTTATTGACCAGCAAAGAAAAAGACATGACCAACAGTGTGTCCTTAAGTTCATCATCAATTATAAGCCAAATGTTATCGTTCTTGGTGCTGCAAACATCCCTTCCACATGGTTGAAGGATGTTATCGAGGAGGTATATAGTCCGGGTATTGTGCCAATAGTCACTAAACTTTACTTGTAATTTCAATTTGGTTATAAAACTTTAATTTTTTATGACTTTTTAGTCACCAAACTTTAGTTTTTGTTTCAAACGTAGTCACTTTTAAAAATTTTAATCCTTAAAAGTTATATAATATTATCACTTTATTCCAAAAGATTATTTCCTTGCAATTAAGTCCATAAGTTCTAAAGATAAAAAAAAATAAAGTAAAAATATATATATTTGTTTTCTCTATGTCTTCCATTGTAAACAGTCTTGTTCGTTATTTGTGTTTAATTGATTGTTTTAATGCTAACAATTTGAGAGTTTTAAGACAATAATTATTCGTTGCAGGATAGGAAGCGTTTAATATTCACCAAAAATATCGTAATCAATATACTGTGACTTTGTTAGATAAATGAGAAATCGAACAGAGAGTTCCTATTCCAATAATTTATCAGGATCATAACAATTGAGCACTTTTTTAAAAAAATTTAATACGAACTGTACAATAAATTAAAATTTAATAAGTTATTTTTGGTGTGAAACATAGTATTTTTAAAAAAATTTTTAAATACGGAAAAAGAAAGTAAGAATTAAATGGACTATTGTCACTAGAATATTTAACATTTATCATCATATTTTATAAAAAATTAAAGATTTATAATTTGTTATAAGTTTAGTTTATAATTTGAATTTTAAATGATTGTTTTAAAAAAATTATTGTACAGTTCGTATTAAATTTTTAAAAAAATGTTTAATTGTTGTAATTTTGATGGATTATTGGAATCCGAACTCTTTGTTCGATTTTCCATTTATCTTACAAAGTCACAGTATATTGATTATAATATTCTTGGTGAATATATCATGTCCTGCAACGAATAATTCTTGTCTTAAAACTCTCAAATTGTTAGTATCAAATAAACACAAATAATGAATAAGACTGTTTATAAGGGAAGGCATAGAGAAAACAAAAAAAATAGATTTACTTTATTTTTTTTTTTTAGAACCTGTGGACTTATTTGCAAGGAAATAATTTTTTGGACTAAAATGGTAATATTATATAACTTTAAGGATTAAAATTTTTAAAAGTGACTATATTTGAAATAAAAACTAAAGTTTGGTGACTATAAATTAAAGTTTTATAACCAATTTGAAATTATAAGTAAAGTTTGGTAACCGTTCCTCAATTTATCCTATATAGTCCTAAGTTTCTTGCATTTGTGTACTGCTATTGAGTTAATTATGTACAGTAGCAAGGGCTTGTAACTAGTCTTTGATCTGTATACATATATATATATATATTGCATCATATGTATGTGCAGCTTTCCTTTGATGGCATAAAGCTTGTTCTTGAATTAGGGATGATAAAATTTTCAGACCTCCTTTGTGGTATTCATGGAATATGCTGCTATAAATTCACTTCTGGCAAGCAGTTGTCCTTGACAAATGCCTGTCACATGTCATGATTGAAATAATTGGGATGACTTTGGTCAAGACTTTGTAGTCTTTCATGGGCTAGCATGAACATAATTGTAATAAATAGAAACCAACTAATAAGTGTAAACAGAAAAACGTAATAATATGGTTTTTAGTCAAAGGGTATTGCATTGCAACTTGAATCCTGGCATTTGATTGGAATTACCTAGAAAACATTTGTTATGCGTTGAAGTAATAATTGTAATGGTAATGGCTGATCAGTGAAGACATCCTGAAAGGTATTTTCTAAATTATACTCCATTCTGATGATAGTTTGACAAGAAATTTACCTAGGAACTATGAAAATAGTAGAATTTATATTATCAGATAACATGTCCTTTGGAATCTTTCTAACCTGCCAACGGTAACTGCAAGATGAACCTTCTTTTTTTTATGCGCATTACTTTGTTCTTGCTGGTGAAATCCCTATAAGCGTTATTTTGGATGCTTGGCAATATTTTCTTTCCTGCTATATCATAGGTGTTGTGGTTGTGTCCTGAGTGATGATAAATTTGTGAATTTTTTTGGCAATCAGATAATACTTCAGATAGAGGAAAATCCCATGGATGGTGACCAAATAGCGAACAAAGTCAGCCTGGTTTATGGGGATGAATCTTTTGCTCAGGTTTATGAAAATTCAAAGGTGTCATCATGCCAATTGCCTGGACAAGAAGGTACTTGTGTCTTTTGATGTTTTCTCCTGATTAAATTGTTACCTGGGTCTTATGCCTTCTGTGATGTATAGGTATTGTCAAACGAGCTGTAGCTCTTGGGCGCTATCTTCAAAATCCATTGGCTATGATTGCAACACTGAGTGGGCCCCAGAAGGAAATTGTTTCTTGGAAGCTTCACTCCTTAGACCACTTTTTGACACCTGATGAAAAGTATGGGGTGGTTGAGATGGTGTTGGTGGACATTACCAATCAGGTAGGCATGGATATAAATTTTGCTATCAGCCAGGACTGGCTCTCTTCTCCTCTTCAGTTCGTCTCTGGGCTTGGACCCCAGAAGGCAGCCCTTTTACGAAGGGAATTAGTTGGGGGTAGAGCAGTTAATAACCGACAAGATTTGGCAGTCTGTGGATTGAGAACAAAGAAGATTTTTTATAATGCAGTTGGCTTTTTACGAGTTTGTAGTACTCAGCTGCTTTCTGGTTCCAGTGAGTTTGAATTGTTGGATGATACAAGAATTCACCCAGAAGTATATGATCTTGCTGAAAGATTGGCAAAGGCTGTCCATGATGATGTTACTCAAGCACAGCCTATCTTATATTTGAAGGACAATCCACAGTTGCTGAATGACTTCAATGTTGATGATTATGCTGATAATTGTGAAATAGAGGAAGGGGAAAACAAAAGGCAGACTCTTCATGATATTAAAAGTGAATTGCTTCATGGATTTCTTGATCCTCGTCAGCCTTATGAAAAATTAAGTCAGGATGAGGTATTCTATTTAGTATCGGGCCAAAATGATGATGCATTGGCCGAAGGAAGAATAATTCAGGTTATTGTTCGGCGAGTTCTGCCACAACGAGCTTTCTGTGCTCTTGACTCAGGATTGACAGGGGTAATAATGAAGGAGGATTATTTGGATGGAAGTGATGATTTTTCTTTCACAGAAAAACTGCACGAGGGAGATATTGTTACTTGCAAGGTCAAAGAACTAGAAAAGAGCAGATACCAAGTGCTTCTAACTTGTAAAGAAAGTGAGCTAAAGAGTTGCAAATACCAAATTCATCAGGTTGATCCTTATTATTCTGAAGGCAAGAAGAATTTATTAATTCAGCGGGATGAAGCACAAAACAATAAGCTTTCAAAAAAACACTTCAAGCAGAGAATTATTGATCATTCGTGCTTCAAAAATATAACTGGGGAAGAGGCAACGGAGGTATGTTAGGTTGAAGTGTTGTTTGTAAGTTATTTCCTGTTTACATTTTTTGTGCGTATTGCTGATTAGTGATGTGTTATTTTACTTTGTTGAGTAGCTCCTCGGTGACAAGGAAGTTGGCAACTTCTTTTTTCATCCAAGTTCAAGAGGGCCCTACTATTTGACCTTAACTTTGAAAGTCTATGATGGCCTCTATGTTCACAAAGACATAATTGAAGATGAGAAGGACTCCAAAGACATTACAAGTTTGCTCTGTATAGGAAAAACATTGAAGATTGCTGATTGCATTTTTAAGGATTTAGATGAGGTCAGTGCTTTCTCAGCTATCTTGAAATGGACAGCTCACTTCCTAATATTTTAGCATGATATGCATTGTGGCTAATGTTTCAAATTGTGTCTAATCGTAGTAAATGAATTGAGTGCATTGTTCTTTTTCTTATTGCAAATTGTAAAACATAAGTTTTCCTCATCTAATTGAAAGCATGGAATTGTTCACCACTTTTTGATATAATGAATTGTGTGGATTGGCATCATATGTGTGACTATATGTACGCAGAAAATTAAGATTATAAAGAAATATTTATGTATTGTATTCAGAATGATGCACTATGTAGTTGAACATATCTAAGTATGTGCTTGTATTTGCTGAGCATACATTTGTTGTGGGCAAAATTGTCTTATGGATATGTTTGTTTGGCTGATCTTTTAAGCTCATTCCCTTAGACTGATGTAATAATTGCCCTTGTTTTCACATTTAGGTTATGGATCTATATGTGAAGCCATTGGTAGGCCACCTGAAAGCAATGACAAGCTTCCGAAAATTTAAGAGGGGCTCAAAAGCAGAGGTTGATGAACTCTTAAGAGCAGAGAAGTCAGAACATCCAATGAGGATAGGTTACTGTTTTAGCATTTCTTATGAGCATCCTGGCAGTTTCATCTTATCTTACGTTAGAACAAACCTACATCATGAATATGTAGGCCTTCACCCTAAGGGATTCAAGTTTAGGAAGCAGATATTTCCAAAAGTTGAACTGGTTGTGGCATACTTCCAAAAACATATTGATGATGTTCAGCATAGCTCAACAACAACAGGAAATCTTCAATCTGGTTTTTCTGCTGGAGCATCCACAAGTAGAGGCAGTAGTGGTGGTTGGCAAAGCCAGCTAGATACAGGAGATGGATCTTCAAAAACTGGCTGTGGAGGTAAAACCATAGCTATCTTTTTTCAATGAGAATTATTCTCTTGTAGTATAACGGGCATTGCAATGTCCTTGTAAGTTGTGACAACTCCATAGTTTCAAAATGAGTTTCATGGTGTTCACTGTTGTTCATCAAATTGTAACTCCTTTCACTTCTCTCTTGAAAATTTTTGTTATACATTTTTTTTTATCAACATGCCATGATTTTTCAATTTATGCATCTGCCATGTTGAGTGCAATTTAAATGTCATTTATGATAAGTTTTTCTTTTTAAGTGGTAGGCATAAAAGTGCTGAAATTTCAGTTCTTTTCTTATTTATTTTTTGAAAGCTCCCCACACCTAGGTGAACATATATACAGGGCAAAATTTCGTGTGTTATATTCTTGACTGATTTTGGTATTCTTTATTGTTAACAGGAAGAAAAGATTATAGTAGAGATGGTGATGGAAGCTGTGGAGGTGACCGTTGGCGAGGCCGTAGAGACGGCGATGGAGATGGAAGCTGTGGAGGCGACCGTGGGCGAGGCCGTAGAGGCGGGCGTGGGCGTGGCTGTGGCCGTGGGCGTGGTGATGGGGGATACAATAAAAATAACGAAAGTGAAGATTTTGATCACAATATTGCTTCAAAATGGGGTTTGGATTTTAACAAGGGGGATGGAAATAATGGCAGAGCATGGGAAAGTGCTGGTAGTGGTTCAGTTGGTGGAAATTGGTGTGGTTTTAATGAGCAGAATGAGTTTCCAAAGACTGAAACTAATAATGGCAATTGGGGTGGCTGCAGTAGCGGTGGAGGCAAGTTTTATGATGTTGGGAGTGATGATGCCAGCAAGAAAATTTCTAATGTTGGATGGGGTGGCAGTGATAGTGGTACTGCCAATACAACTTGGGGCAATTCTTCTGATGGGGCTATTGGTGATTGGAACAACAACAATGAGACTCGGGGCTCTAATGGTGGGACTTGGTGTAGGAGGGAGGGAAAAGGGGGAGGCAGGAGCGGCAGTTGGGATCATGAAAGGGAAGGTGGTCGTGGTCGTGGCCGTGGAAGGGGCTGTGGGCGTGGGTATGGACATGACTCTTACAACAGTGGAGATGACAATACCAACAAGGAAACTGTCTCTGGTGGATGGGGTAGCAGTAAAAATGACATTGGCAGTGGGGGGAGTTGGAGTAGTGGCGGTGCTGGTAATGCTGGTTATTGGAATGGTAGAAGTGCTAGTGGTGGATGGGGTGGTAGTGGCAATGATAACATGGGAGGAGGAAATTGGAGAAACAGCAGAAGTGATGGTGGTGATGGTACCGCTGGTTGGAGTGGCAGTGGGAACGGAGGGGGAAGTGAGTGGAATGGGAGGGGAGATGGCAATCGGGGTGGAAGCAGTGACAGTGGACGTGGACGAGGGGGAAGGAACTGGAGTGGCCATGGGCATGGGCGCGGGTTTGGGTGCGGCTCTGACAATGGAAGGGGAGATAACAGCTATAGTGGAAAGGATTTTAGAGCTAAAACATCCAATTGGGGTACAAATAGTTCAGCTGAGAATAGTGATGGGATGAACACATTTTCTGGTGGCAATGCTGGAGACAGAAACTGGGGCGGCAACATTGCAGGTGGCAATTGGAACAGCAAGCCTAGCAATGATTCAAAGGGTATTCTTGGAAGCGGTCCTGCAAGTGGAAATGACTGGCTGACCGGAAGCAGTAATTTTGGGAAGGAAGGGGGTTGGGGAAATGAGGGCAGCAGTGGTTGGAATGGAGGTGGTTTTAAGAATGATTTAGAAACTGGGACTACCGGGTGGGGTGGTGGACCAAGAAAGAGCTCCTCTTTTGGTGGTGGTGGGAGCGGATGGTCGTGAAACTCTTGCAGCCTGCAAGTAAACTATATATTAGTTCGACATGAGACAAAAATTGACTCAGATTTTTTGTTGATTTGCATGGCTAACGGAAGGAAGAAAAAAAAAAAAAACAAAACAGAACAACCCAACTGATCTATTGTTATAGAAAGTCAAGGGCAACAGACATCTTTTTGTCACTCCCATATTGTTACTATACTCTGATGACATTATTTGAGTTTAAGTGACCAATTTTTCATGAATCCTCACATTACCTTGTCAAATTTAAATTGGAACAGCCACACTTCCGCAAACCGAAGAATTTCGACACTTCATCCCAAAAAAAATAAAAAAAAGGTAAAAAA
Source organism: Mallotus nudiflorus (assembly GCA_947683625.1). NCBI lineage: Eukaryota > Viridiplantae > Streptophyta > Magnoliopsida > Malpighiales > Euphorbiaceae > Mallotus > Mallotus nudiflorus. The sequence continues at coordinate 319,098 of CANTUR010000481.1, forward strand.
GGCATTTGGCCCGGCCCAAGAAAGCCCAAAAAGGAGGAAAGCTTGAAACTTGAGTCGTGAAAATTAAATAAATAGCATCTTATTCGTTTTGGGGTTTTAGGGTTTTTGCATATCCAAAGCTTTAATCTCTCTTTCACTCTCTAATCAAAAGAAGTAGGAGAAGAAACAATGACTGCTGAGATTCAAGAAGAGCTCGCCGCGCAGCTCGAAGCTCAAAAGATCCTCGAGCAGGAGGTTGGATCTCGCATTCTTTTTATTTTATTTTATTTTGTTCGTTCGATTTAGTTGTTAGATCTGATGTTATGTATGCCTCTTGTCATGTCACTTTAATTGTCTAGATGTTAAATTACTGTTACTATGACAAAAGAAAGAGACTAAATAAATGCTTACGCCATGTGGGTTTCTGGGATTTTGATGTTTTGAATCGTTTGTGAATATGCTGCGGCTTAACACATAAATAAAGTTGACATTTTTCTTATTGTGTTGTGTTTTGTTTGTTTGTCTGATAACTGTATGTGATCAATTTTGAGTTTTGATATCAAGGTTAGAATTTTATTTATTGCGTGAAATGTATTGGCTTATGCCCTTTAATAGTATTTTAGTCTGTTATTGATGCCTTTTCTTGTTTGCATTTAGCTTTTTGTAGTTTCCAACAATGCTCTCAAGTTTTGAGTATTTATTTTAAGGAAATCACATAATATTGTCTTGTGGAATTTGTTTTTGGAATCTGATAATGTGGATTATCACCTTTCATTTGCTTTTTTTTTTTTTTTCCCCTTCCTGTGCTCCTGCTTCATTCTGTTCTAAGTACGACATGACAATGTTCATCAATTCTAATGATATCGAACATTGTTTTGCTTCTTTTGGCTACTAATAACTACTCTTGCAATATCGTTTTGTGAAGGCTGATAAGCCTGTGATTGAGGATGAAGACGATGAGGATGATGATGAAGATGATGATGACGACGATGACAAGGATGATGATGAAGGTGAGGGTAGAGACTGCAAACTCTAGTTCACTTTTTAACTTGACAGATGTTTAAAACTATGCATTAGGATTTAAGGATGCAATTATAGCTAAGTTATTCTGACTTACCTTTCTTAGGCCAACAATTGTTTCCTCTCTTTTTTTCACAGGGCACCATGATGGAGATGTAAGTGGTAGGTCAAAGCAAAGCAGGAGTGAAAAAAAGAGTCGGAAAGCTATGTTGAAGCTTGGAATGAAACCAATTCCTGGTGTTAGTCGCGTTACCGTCAAGAAGAGCAAGAATGTATGTACTTTGATTTATTTGGTTGTTTTGTAACTTCTCTCTGTTTTTCTTAATTTGTTTGCTGACAACGCTTGCTGTTGGTTCTTCTCAATATCAGATTTTATTTGTCATCTCAAAACCTGATGTTTTCAAAAGCCCAACATCAGACACTTACGTGATCTTTGGTGAGGCTAAGATTGAAGACTTGAGCTCACAACTGCAAACACAGGCTGCAGAGCAGTTTAAGGCTCCAGATCTGAGCCATGTAATTTCCAAGCCTGAGACTTCAGCCATGGCTCAGGATGATGAAGAGGTCGATGAAACTGGAGTGGAGCCAAAGGATATCGAACTGGTGATGACACAGGCTGGAGTCTCCAGGTCAAGAGCTGTAAAGGCTTTGAAGGCTGCTGACGGAGACATAGTTTCTGCCATCATGGAGCTCACCAACTGATAAAGTCCTTACCTAAATTTGTTATGTGATCTAGTGGATTTTTATTGTGGTTCTACACACTCTGCTTATGAGTTGGATTATTTTTTTCTTTAATTTCCAAATTTTGCTATTTTCATATTGTTGTGCTTTTTCTGTTGTACTGTACTTCTGAACAAATATGAAATGCATCTTTTGGTGAGGAACAAGTTCTCTTCGATGGTTATATCCATTGTTGGGCATTCTAATTTTTTTCCCAGCGTTTCAATAATTATGTTTTCGAAGTTTCGACCATGTTGATTCTAGGCATCTATAATCATGTGCATTTTCATTTCTTCATTTTCAATTGGAAATGCTACGAAGTGCAGCCAAATTGTTTTTGCTTTAATCTATTTAAATAAAACATTTGCCGTTGATTAAGTAAATAGGTAAATCTAGAAGTGGAAATTGTAGTATCAGTAAAAATAAAAATTGAAAAGATCTCTACTTGCTTATTTTTTCCAGTAAAAAAATGAAATTCTACTCTTTACCTGCACATGACGCCCCATTTGATGAACATTTTAAGAACCTAACTAGTCCTATAGCCAACTTGCAGTGGACACTTGAACTATAACTAACCTAACTAGGCTGCCTATACAACTACATACTAGTGTTTCTCTAACGACAAAAATGGAGATGCTTACCAACACTCAGTATTATAGCCAACTGTTGGATGTGCAAGTGCTACACTTCATCAATGAAAAAATTTTGGAGATCCAAGTCCGACGACTAGGTGCAATACACTTGGAAGTAAGAAAAAATTTCTCCAGCAAAAATTGCCTATGCACCCAGGTAACTGCAAGCGGACATTCAGCTTCCAAGGTTTGTTCATTTTTTACTCTTTCACTCCCAAAATGCAAACTTATCAAAAGAAGGCTTGATTGCCAATCTTAAGACAGGAGAAGGCACCAGCCTTTTATACGCCCGCACTGATGTAGTAATGTCTGATACAGGGCAAGCATCATCCCGAAGCACTGTTGCTGAAGATGTGGGCCCACAACCACACTATCAAAAAAGCTTCTACGCTCTCTTCAAGGAGCTTCTACCTTTGAGGTTTCTCAAAGTCTTAGGACAGATGGTGAACTTGAGAATCTCTCGACTCTTAGCTAGAATGGTGAGTGACCAATTTTGAAGGATTTGATTTGTTTGGTCTTTTTACTTCTTATACATGTTTGTCCCTCTTGGTGCGAATAGAGGGTCAAATGGCCGAACGAGAGCATACCTATATACGCCCGCACCAACGTCTGAAACAGGGTAAGCATCATCCTAACTTAGGATATGCAATTATGACCTGTGCTTCCAACTTCATAGTATTCACAAAGAAATCTATCACATTCCTGATTTTTTTTTTCTCTGAATAAGTCATACAAAGGGGCTCTTTCTTAAAAGCTGTTAAAATCTCCTCTTCAATCCATCCTACTCTCTTCATAAACTCAAATTTCCTCTTCCATGTTAACTCACTAATTGATATAATGACTCCCAACAGCATGTATAAACAAATAATATGAAGGTTCAAGTTCTAGATACTTTACAGCATTAACTGCATAAACCATCCTACTATGTCTTTCGATCATAGCTGTACGCCGCAACATAATCAATTTTCCTACACGATCAGCAAGCACTCCCTCTTTTATTAAATAGTCGATATTTGGTTGTATTCTATCTTTCAAATTAAATGTCCATAACCATGGCAAGCGTTTGATGAATTTCTATTCTTTATCTACCGCAACTCCCTGTTTGATGGACCTTCAAGAGAACACCTGAACCAGTTCTATAGCCAACTTGAAATGAGCATTTGAATTACAAGTGCATAATAGTATTCTCTAAAAAAAATTGCCTATGCTCCTAGGTTACATGCTCTCCATCACAGATAAGCTTCCAAGGTTTGTTGATTGTTGCGCTCCCAAAATGCAAATGTTCATAGCCAATCTTAAGACAGGAGAAGGTTGTGTACGCCTGCACTAATCTCTGAAACAGCGCAAGCATTATCCTAATGCACTGTTGCTGATGATGTTGGTTCATTAACCACACGTAATATCCCGAGTTTTTAAATATTTTTATACTGCATCGAGATATGCAGTGTTAATAATGTGTTAATAATTTTTGTACATATTTATGATATTTTAGGAGTTGATATTTATTTAAAATTTATTTTAATTATTTTAAATGTGTTACGTAAAATTTTTCTGAGAATTTTATTTTTGAAGAAATTAATATGTAAATAATTTAATATTAATTATTTTAAACAATTCACGAATTTGCATGAACTCATATATATTTTTAAAGTACTAAATAGAGTGTATATATATGTATATATTTAAATTAAATTAGGGTTTAATTAATTTTCCTAATTTTTTTATTATTTATTATTTAGGTTTAATATTATTTAATTATTTTTTTTAGTATATAAATTATATAATATATTAAATTATGTGTGTGAAAGTTTATATTATTTTAATATATAGTGTGGGTATATATATATACATATATACATAATATATTGTCAAAAAATCAAAATTTTGCCAAATTACCGTTTTGCCCCTGATTTCCTCTCCTTCTTCCCGATCACCTCCCATCGCCGTTCCACCGTCTGTCACGCCGTTCTCTTGCCGTCGGTGTGCCACCTTCTTCCTCAGCCATTCCCGCCGCCTGCAGTAGCCGTTTTCGGCGTCAGAGGAGCTCATTTTGGCCGGAAAGCCAAAACTCATCCTCACCGTCGATTGACGTGATTCCGGCCACCATTTTTGACACCGCCAGTCTCTATCTTCTTCTTGAGCTCCGGTGAGTGTGATTCCAAGCTTTGTTTCACTTAAAATGGTCTAGATTTGCTTAGGTTTCGATTTTGTAATTTCGGCCTATTAGGGTTCTTGATTTTTTTAGCTTCAATTTGATTGATTCATGAAAAATTACTTCACAAAATATGATCCTAGTAGCTTAATCTTCATGTGTGAATTTTTTTAGAATTTTTGGAATTTATTTTGATTTTTGGGTATTTTTGATTATTTTATTATTATTTTCTAATTTTCGAAAATTAATTAATTAAATTATGAAATTGTCTTTTATGGTAAATATAGGTGTTGAAATGAATTATATAAATTTATTTGGAATTTTTGTGAATTTTTATGTATTTATTTTGAATTTATTTAGTTTATGTAATTTTGAGAAAATAGGGTTAATTGTGTGTTTAATTGAAATTAATTAGTTAATTGTGTTTAATTATTGATATTATTGAAATATATTTTTATAAAATTAATTTTGTGCAATTATATTATTTTTGGTGAATTTTTGGATTTATTTTAGTATATTTATATATATAGGGGTATTTTGATAATTTTACCCTAAATTGGCTAAAAATGTAATTAAATTGGTTTTTATAGTTATTTAGGGTATAAAAATGATTTCTAAAAATGATTTAGTATTTTTAACTAAATTAAACTATTTTTCGTAAATTATTTTCAATTATATATATAATATACGATTTTTCTAATAAAATGAGTTTTTATCGGTTTTTAACATGATTCGGGGTTAATTACGTAATTTATACTTATAAAATATATTTTTATTATATAAGGTTATTTATAAATATTCCGTGAATTGTGGACTTCGGTCGATGATTTGCAGTTTGGGGCCCGACCGAGAGATTTTGGTTATGTTCTGTGTTTATTTTCGAAGTGCATTTTTTTGCAGGACCGGCTCAATTCTATGAGTAGAGAGATGTTCGTTTTACAGGGGAGGTTCTGCTGGATTTTTGATAGAATTCTCGTAAAACGTGATATCCGATCGAATTCTGATTTAATTCCATGTCTAAGATTCTAGATCGAGTCTTTGGAATTCTGATAGATTTATTCTAATGTCATGCTATCATTTGTTTATTTAGTTGCGCCGAGACCGAGACCTAGTGGACCAGGCCCATTGGACCCATCTCAAGGAGCGCAATAATTTTGTGAGTTACTATTCTATGTATATATGCTCTAGGGTGCATGATTTTAGAAATCTATATTTTATTTTGACTAAAAATGCATAATGGTATTAATTAGTACTTGAGTTTACTTTTGGTTTATTTTCGGTATATTTTAAACTATATGCATATTTTATTAATGAATTATGTTTAAAATGTTTTTGAATACATTTCTAGTTTATTTTGTAATTTAATTGGATTTATTTGACGTATATATACTCGACATATACTTGGTTTACTTTTGGTATATTTCCAGTATATATATGGTTATTGTTGCTATTATATTTAAATTCATGCATCATTTATTTTTATGAATGTATGTTTGATATTTCAATGAAGGATATCAATAGAACGTGCTACCTAGTGGGCAACACTAGGACTGAGTACGTATCGGTACGCTGATAGCATTTAGGCTATAATACTAACCTAATTGTGGATGTTGATTATATTGATTCGATTTGGTATTTGATGTGAGATATGATTTGGGAGTGTGATTGTTGGAGCTCGGTTGACCAAGTGTCTCGGGGCCAATCACATTGACAGTCAGACTGTTGGAGCTCGGTTGACTTAGTGTCTTGGGGCCAGTCTACTGTCCAAATGGAATAAGTGAATATATTTGGAATAAGTGAGCTTGTATGGCTAGAGTGTTGTCTAACACTGTTTTGAGGTTGCGATTTTCTAGGGTTCTATTTGATCCTTCATAACCAATGGTTTTCAGACAAAATATATAAAATGATTTTATTGCATTTGTGTGTATTTGCTTGTATATACATTTATATATACTATTGACTGTGTGCATTGACATTTAGTATGCATGTATATATACTATAGTAATTCACTCAGTGAGGTCTGACTCCCCTCCGTTGATTATTTTTCAGGAGAGTCATCGTCTTCAGACCTCAGTAGCAGGCCTGTACGCCGGATTTCTTCCGCCCCGGCTTTATTATGTAAACTGCTCACTTGAGTTTTATTTTATTAATCTAGACACTGCAGTAGTTGTAAAATTGTTAAAGGGTGTTGTATTATATTTGAATTGAATTTGTATTAAAAGTTTATTTATATATGAGATGAGGATATTGATTTAATTGCATTTGGCGGAAATATTATTTTGATATTTATGATTTTATTCCACTGCATAATATTTTACTTAATTGTGTTATTATTATTATTATTGCATGTTTTTATTTTTTTTTAGGCTTGCTACGAGTTCCTGATTCAAAAGAATTCCCGTTCTCTAACGTCGGTCATGGCCCCTGTTTTGGGTCGTGATATCACACTACTAAAAAAAGTGCATATGCTCTCTTCAAGGAGATTCTACCTTCATTAAATCCAAACCCTCTCAAGAACAAACTGAAAATTGGCCATTTGATCTGTCAATTCAGCTATGCTATGTAGAGGGGGTGAGGATAAAGACAAAGAGAAGCTCTAACCCTTGGCAAGCTGATAAAAGTACAACCATGGAAATTAGCAGTTGGCCAAAAGATAAAGTGCCATTTATTTGAAAACTCGGAGACATACAAATGGATAGATTCTCACATTAATGTTGTAAGTTTTAATGGTAGGAAGTGACTCAAAGCAGGAATCAGAAAAAAGGGTGGCAATTAACCAGAGGAATGATCTAGAGCAAAATCTTCATGAAAAAAAAAGGAACATCAATAGTTGACCCTACAAAACAAATATTGAAAATGCTATACATGAAACTCATTCATTAAAACAACAGATTGCGCTTAGATAAACTGGGACGGCAATATCGAAACTAAGCTCTGGTTCAGTAAGGTAAAATCAATATAACTGCTAGTGTGTTTTACAATGCATATTCAACCTTACTTCTTTGTCTGCCGAGTGTCTTTCTCTTTAGCTTTTCTGGTACCAAGATACATCTCCTTTATACCTGGTACCTTATCTGCATATTTACTAACATACTTCTCCAGGAGTTCCCTCTCACTTACTTTTAGCAGCCGCACAATCTTCTTGTTGTTTCCTTCTATCAAATTTTTCGACTGCAAAACTTTCAAAACATTGTACCTTGGACGAAGCCTTGTCTCAACTGCATGCACAAGAAACATAGGATATGCAATTATAGGCCGTGGTTCCAACTTCAGAGTATTCACAAAGAAATCCATCACATTCTTGAGTTTTTCCTCTGAACAAGCCAAAGAAAGAGGTTATCGCTTAAAAGCCGACAAAATCTCCTCTTCATCCCAACCCACACTCTTCATGAACTCAAATTTCCTTTTCCAAGTTAACTCAATCACTGACAATAATTACTCTAACAGCATGTATAAACAGACAAGATGTAGGTTCAACACCTAGATTCTTAACAGCATTAACTGCATAAACCATTCTACCATGTCTTGCCGTGATAACTCTAGGCTGCGACATTATCGCTTTTCCTACACGATGAGCAGCCACTCCCTCTTTTATTAAAAAGTTAATATTTGGTTGTATTCTACCTTTCAAATCAAATGCCAACAACCATGAGGAGCGTTTAGTAGCAGCTATAATGATGTCATTGCTACCAAGGAGAGAAATTTTAGATGGACTCAGTTTATTATATAGAATTATAAATTCTTCATTATGAATTTGACATGTATCACAATTAGGTAGCATTTATTATATTTTTTAATTTCAAAAGTTAAACTTCTAATCATAATTACTTTTAACACATTTATAATTTTTTTATTGAATTATGATTTTTTAAAAATATCATATGTTATGAATTTTTTATATAAAATTATAGATTATTTTATAAAATAATAAGTAAAACTTACTTGGTTATATATATATATATACAATTTTGTTGCTTTCTTTTAACAGAAGTGTCACTACAAATCTGGAACTCTAAAACTGTTGGTGTCAATGAGATTTTATAGTTGTTGCTTACACAATCTGTCACGTTAATTACATTCATATTCAATTTTTTTAATCTACATAAAATATATGAATTTTTAAAATTTTTTAATTAATTTATAACTTTCCTCAAAAAAATTAATTTATAACTTTTATTCTATATAAAGTAAATTAATATTTTCATGATAATATTTGACTATAAATTAGGTAATTTTAAATAATGCAATAATATAAACAATACCATTTAGCAAAAAAAAAAAAAAGCACTATAATATATACATATATTATCATCAGGACGTCCAAATGCATGTAATTTGCAAGAATATAATTTTTATTTCTTAAAAATTTTCTTTTAGGTTTTATTTATAAAAAATATATACATATATAAAATTTCATTTACTTTTATTTTATTTATAATAAAATAAAACAAAATTTAGTAGAACTTTTTTCAAGCTTTTATTTTCATAAAATTAGAAAAAAAAATTTTTAACCAATAAATTACAATTATATAATTTAGATTTAATTTTTATAAAAGTATTTGGTGTTGAACAGTATTTTTAATCTTTATATTAAAAATAAAATATAATTAATTAAATTCTTACATAGTTGATGATAATTTTTAAAATTGTATTTATTGAGGGGTTAGTCTTACTGACGAAAAAGAAATTTAGTGTCACATGCCAATTGAATTTTACTTATTATTTAAAAAAATAACGTATAATTTTATATAAAAAATTTATAACAAATAAAATTTTTTAAAAAATAATAATTTAAAAAAATTTATAAATGTATTAAAAATAATTATAATTAAATATTTAATTTTTAAAATTAAAAAATATAATAAATACTATCTAATTATACTATATATTTATAATTCTACACAATAAACTAGATTCGCTAAAAAATTTCTCCTCAAAACCTTAAAACTCTGTTTAATATCATAATCTAAAGCCCTACTTAAAATTATAGGATGGGCCAAAATAAGCTCAGGAAGAAGCATACCCCAAAACCATTTTCTGTCAAGTTCTCAAATTTGGGCTGAAGTGTTATATTTACTTGGGATTTTTACATAAATATACAAAATAATAAAATAAATTTTCAAAAAAAGGTTGACCTTGAAAATTTTCAAAATTATTTTTTCTATTTTTTTTTAAATATAGTCAATTCCTCTTGTCACTCTTATTTTTAGGATTGTATTTTTTTTTCAACATTTTTTTTCTCTTTACTGGTTTTTTCAATTTTTTTTACTTTATATTTTTTTTTAACATTTTATTTATTTTTTAACAATTTTTTTTGCTTTATATTGTTTTCATTTTTTTACTCAATATTTTTTTACTATCTTCATCTATTTTTTTCTTAATGTTTTTTGCTCAACATTTTTTTTCTGCTGTTCTTCATTTTTTTCTCAACATTTTTTGCTAAACTTGTTTTTTTCTATTTTTATAGTAATATTTTTTTCTCAACATTTTTTTCTAATATCTTCATCTTTTTTTCTCAAATTTTTTTGCTCAACGTTTTTATTTTTTTATTTTTAAGATATTGTCTTCATTTTATTCTCAACATTTTTTTTTCAATATTTTTTTCTCTTATGACCTTTTCTTTTAAATGAATAATTATGAACTAAACATCTTCAATTGTTGTCAAACCAAGTAATAAATATCTTCAATTGTTGTAATAACAATAAATAAACAAAAATTTCTCCTTTTAAATTCTTAAAGATAAGGATTTTATTTTCTTTTTACTTTAATTTGTTTATTAAAATGTTTAAACTTTTTTTTAAAAATTATTTAATATTTATTGATCATCAATTAATATGTAACAAGTTTACAATTCTTATGATGTATTTGTAACATCAACAAAAAAAAAAATATGAAAAAATACAAAAATAAACAAACCGAAACAACAATAAAAACTAAAAACAACTAAAACAACAAAACAACAAAAATCAAAAAAATTTATGTTCTTGATTTTTGTTGATTGTCAGTTATTGATTATTTTTTTATTTTTGTTTATTGTTGTTTATTTTTATTGATTGTCAGTTGTTGATTGTTGTTTATTTTTGTTGATTTTTTTATTATTGTTTAAACTATTTTTCATTATTAATTATAGAATTAAGGCTATAAATAAAATTTTTACTTTTATTAGTATTAATGATAAAAATAATGATTTTTTTATATATGTCATAATTTTTATTGTTTTTTTTTATTTTTTAAAAAATAACAAATATAAATAAAGAGAAACAACAAAAATAATTGAAAACTACAACTGAAATAACAACATTAACAAAAAGCAACAAAAGCAACAAAAATTTGCAGTTGTTGATTTTTGTTTAATTTTGTTGATGTTTGTTGTTTTGTCTGTTTTTTCATCATTAATAATAAAATTAAGATTATAAATATAATTTTTACTTTTATTAGTATGGATAATAAAAATAATGATTTCTTTAATATATTTCTTAATTTTTTTGTTATTTTTATTGAAATAATAATTATTGAATACTATGGGTAATTTTTAGTTTAATTAGTTTAATTTCTAAGTTCTAAATAATTATGAAAAAATAATTATTAAAGACTATGGGTAATTTTTTGTTTAATTAGCTTGATTTTTATATTCTAAATAATAGTAAGTTTCAAAATTTAAAAAATTGTTATTTAGAATATAAAATTAAATTACTTAAAATATACAAATTAAATAAAATACATACAATTAACTTAAATTAAATATGCCTTTAAAAATAATAAATAGATAAAAAAATTATAAAAATGAAAAAAAAGGGAAATTGTTGAAGTTGTTGGCCAACTTTCAAAAATGGCCCAAAATCAAGATAAAAAAGAAAAGAGAAAAGTTAAAACTGAAAAAAAGGCATGAGTCGCAAATGAAAGTGTTTACATTGACCATGTCACCTAATGAAATTTCCTCTGTTTGCTTTGCATTGAAGAACTCCAGGCGCCTTTACGATCAAATTGGCCAATTGGGTATTGCTAAAATTATAAGATTTCAAGAGATCAAGTACAACTTGACTTTTCTGTTGCTTCTTTTCATCAAGCTTTAACTTCTGAGAGACTGGAATTGCAGATTTTAATGAAAGCCCACATGAGTTTAGTAGGAACTAATCGTAAAAGATGATGAAGAAGCGGTGGTGGTAGTGTGTGGGGATGTTGTAGATGAAGTAAAGAAACATTTTGTTAGTAGAAGTAACAGGTTTCTGATTTGGGTATTAGTCAATTTTGGAATATCGGAAAATAAAGCTCAGATCTTTTGAATTGGAACTGCATGAATTTAGAATAGAGAAAGTACTATGGAGGAAAAAAAATTGAGAACTGGGAAAAAGCATTTTTTTTTGGGAATTTTAACATAAATGCCCAAAAAAGGCCTCCATTTACCAAAATGCACCCACTTTTCATTATTTACTCAAATGTCCAAAAAACAAAAAATATTTACCTCCGTGTCTTAACTTAACATAAACCACGCAAAAAAAAAAAGAAAAAAGAAAAAAGAAAAAAGAAAAAAAAAGGGACGCTAAAAAAAATTCCATCTCTCCTCCGAGCATTTTCATCTACCTCCGCTAGTATCACCATCACCACGTCCTCTCTGTTGCCAGCGACTCCTCTGATTATGTTTAATTTTCTTTCTCTTTGGTCACCCCTTCTTCATTTTCTTGATTGATTTGTGTTGGGTTTTTTTGTTTTTCCAATGCATGGATCTCTCTAGCTTTTGCTTTTGTTCCAAAAAAAAGAAGAAGAAAGGGACGCAAAAAAAAGGGACACTGAGAGCGAAAAGGAAGAAGAAGAGCTTGAAAGTAGAGGGTGAAAACGATAAGCATCACTTGTAAATCTTGGAGAAAATTCATTATAGGGATACAAATTACAAACAAAAAACTAAAGAGAGAGGTGCACACAAAAGAAGAAAATCAAGAAGCAACAGTCCTTTGTTTGAAGAATGATTTTAATAAGTTGAATTGAGATTTTTTATTACTTCAATATCATCATTTTCTGTATGTAATTGGCTTTGTAGTTTTTTTTTTGGCAATGGATTACAAAAATCATATCTCCAGTTTGTTTATTTGTTTTTATTCAATTTTTATAATTTTTGGAATCTGAAATAATTTTATGAAAGAGAGGTCATCAGAATTTACTGAATTATAATGTCATGTTTTTTGTATTGATGATTTTAAGAGGGTTTATTCATCCTTGTGTTTGTGCTTCTCTTGGATTTTATGTAGTGGAATAGATTCATTCTTGTTTTTTTTATGATTAACTCCTAAAAAAACATGTATCTTTCTTAACGCTTTTTTTTTGTTATTTGAACCGTATGGTATATTGTTGATGAATAGTTAAATTTGACCTTTGGTTTACTCATTCTTGTTTTGTTGGGTTGATTTGAATGATTGTAATGGGTTATATATAAGCTCATTTGTATGTTGGTTTCAGTGTGTTCTTTTCTGCATTGCATGTGTTTGCAAAAATACTTGTGTGAAGTGCTGCTAGGCAATTGACTACAGAGGGTGTTGTTTTTTCTTGAATTTGGAGTGTTCGTAGGATATTGATTAGATTTTAACCACCCAGACACTTTTCTTCAGAATATATATATATATATATATATACTTTGACATGGTGTTGCTTTTGAGATAGAGATGGATGACCATTCTTTTTTTTTCTTTTACCTAGTTGGCAAGTGGATTGTAAATGGGACTTCAATTTTACTAGCTAATGCAACCTTTTCCTTTTGGTTTAGCGTCAAATATGTCAACGTTTTTTTAAAAAATATTTTTTTTTAAGATTTGACCACATTACACTATGGGTAAACAAAATGAAAAAATGAATTTGCAGATAGAAAAAGGTGTGGTCTCCACTTTGTTATCGCTCATATACATAATATTTCATTTCAACTGCCGAGACTCTTGAATAAAATATTGATGGCAATCTCTGATCTTTCCTATACATATATAGCAGGGGAAAGATCAGAGATTGCCATCAATATTTTATTCATATATATATATATATATATCAGATATTTTTATTTAATTTAATAGATCAAAACTTTTGAATTCAACATTATATTATTATAATATATATTTGGTCCCTTTTCTTTAAAGTTATTAGAAAAATAACAAGATATATAAAAATGGGGTTGGAATGTGTCCATATATGAAAAGGCATGTATGCATGTTATGTATATAACATGTCACTAAAACAGAAAAATGAATATAAAAAATGAATCATAAACAAAAAATAAACCAAAAGGATAACAAAACATGAATCGGAAATCAAAAATAAAACAAAAATAGATTCAAAAGAGAATCAAAATAATAACTCTAGTTCAACTATGGAATATTTGGACATAAAATAAAGATTGCATAAATACAATAAACATACAAAAAGAAACTATGTGATACAACTACATTGCCATTAATAAAACAAAAAAATATCAGAAAAAAAAATGATACCAAATTATAAACACAACATCCTCTTACGACTTAACAACACCAAAAAACTTAAAAGCATATTCATTTTTTTTAAAATTTTCTATTACAATAATTACAATTTTCTTAACTCCAAAGAAAATGTTTAGCTTTAAGTTATAGTATATTTTTTGTATACTTTTAGTTTATTTTTAGTTTCCTATACAACAACAAAATGAGACTTAAGATATAGGTAAGTCTGTGCTCCCTTTTTCATGGAGGAGGACTGACAAAATAATCTTTAGCATCTTGCAACTACAAAATTAAATCAGAAACTAAAAAGTAACAAAAATAAATTACAAAAACTAATAACAATATATATGACATCATCATCCTTCACAATTTGTCCACCAAGACCACCATAATGAGTAGGAACAGAAACAAAATCAACCTTTTCAACACCCTATTCCATAAAAAAATTACAAATAAATAAAACATATAAAAAATAAAAAATAACAAACTAACAGAAAATGTAAAAAAAAAAAAAGAAACATACAACAACTCCACCTAATCCAGCAATAGCCTTTAAGGCAGAATCAATAACATTAAACATATCATTATCATCATCAACAATTACATTTTTTTTCCCTAAAACAACAAATAGCAAAATAAGTATTAGAAACCAAAATGATACAAGATGAATATAACCTAAAAAACATAAAAATACCAAATTATAATCCTTTGACACTTCATCACCAACAACACTGGCTTTATCAGAAGAATCAATAACATTGGAAGTAAAACCAAAATCATCAAACACATTCTTTTGTATATCTTTTGTTTTTTCAATTTAGAATATATTACATATATTTTACGTTTCTGATATAATATCTTCATTATAGTATATTTTCCATTTTTGATATAATATCATAAAAAAATTGACTTCTAACAAAACTTATGTTTACAATAATAAAACAACTAATAGTTTTTATTTATTATAATGGAGAATAGACTCAACATCTTATTTTCAAAAATTTCACTATAAATCACTATAATACATATATATATTTTTTCTTTAACATGGAAGATGCAATTCATAGAGCAATACATGCTAGCTTTTTTTTTTTTCTTTTTTTGTGTTTATTTTTTCTTAAAAATAAAAAAAGATCATATATATTCACATTGAATATACTATATATATATATATATATATATATATATATTCCCCTCCACCTTCACTGCCTTTACATTTACTTTTCTTATTTTCAACACCCTGTTCAAAACCAACAACATCTACTAAACATGGTTAATAATTATAATAGAGAATGAAGTATTTTTTGTATATGATTTGTATATGATCTGTATATGTTCAGTATATAATCTGTATCAGAAACTAAAAAGAAACAAAAATAATAGAACATAACATATCTCAACAGAATCCTTTAACTCATCATCACCACCAATAACTTTAATAAAACTTTGAATTATAAGCTTCTTTATTCTCACTATCCCCTCCACCATCACTGCCTTTACATTGATTTTTCTTATTTTCAACACCCTTTTCAGAACCAACAACATTTACTAAAGTAGAACTAGAAGTACCAAAAGCACCTTCATCTTTCCTTGTACAATTAAAACAAGATAAAAAATAAAAAGTAAACAAAAAAGCAACAAAATTCAATACACACTACCTAATAATAGAATGAAGATGTGAGGTATCAATTCTTATACCTCTTGAAAAAAATTAATTTTTTAAAATAAGGAAAAGGAAAAAGAAAAACAGTAATTAAAAAATAAAAATTAAAAAATAAAAGAAAAAAGTAGAAACAATAAAAATAAAAAAGAGGAAAAATAAGAAAAAAATGTTAAAATAAAAATTTATAAAAAAAAAGAGGAAAACCAAAAAAGTAAGAGAAAACAAAAATAAAAAAAAGAGAAGGAGAAAAAAATAAAAAATAAAAAAGATGAAAATAAAAATTTAAATTGATGAAAAAAGAACAAAATAATAATAATAATAATAATAATAATAATAATAATAATAATAATAATAATAATAATAATAATATTGGCTAATTCTTCACTAATTAAAAAAAAAAGAAAAAAAGAGAAATAAATGAAAAAGTAAAGACAAAATAAAAATTAAAAAAATAGAGAAAAAAATAAAATAAAAAATAAGAATAAAATAAAAATAGACAAAGAGAGATAGGAAAAAAGAAGGAAAAGAGAAAAATAAAAAATAAAAATAAAACAAGAAAAAAAAAGGAGAAAAACCATCACCCAACTGCTATTGAATATAAAAAATTTAAAGAGCTTGACAAAATAAAAATAAAAACTAATAGAAAAATAATGAAATAAAAAAAAATAATGATATTGCCTAAATTTTCATTAATTAAAAAAAGAGAAGGAAACACAGGGAAATGATAAAAAAAGAAAAAAAATGAATAAATAAGAGAGAAAATACTATGAAATAAAAATAAAAAAGAAAAAAAAGATGAGGAAGAGAAGAAAAAATAAAAAAATAAAAAAAAAGGGAGAAAAAAGAAGAAAATAAGAAGGGGCAAAAGAGAAAATAAAGGGTATGGAAGTAAATAGGCTAAGGTAGAAGTGTAATAAATGAAAATTAGGTACATTTTAATAAATAAGTCTAAAAATTGGACATTTTTGATAAATTTCTCTCTTTTTTTTGGGTGGGTGGTGCTCTGGGCGTAGAAGAATGGGCTGTGTTTCATTTACACCCATATCAATAGCAAGTAAAAACCCATTAAAACAAAATAAAAAGGTGATTTTTTCATAAATGTCTTGAAATGCAACCAAAATAATAAAAATACCTCAAATTTTTATTTATTATATGCATATCCCATTATGATAAAATAATTACGTGAAGGACAATTTTTTTATACAACCTATGGGAGTGGGAATTCATCCTCTCTAATGATGTATAAACTTTTAAAGCTATCACTAATTAATAAAATAAAATAATTTAACCTTTTTAAAATCTCTCATATAGATAAAAAGATAAAATAACCTTTATACATTAAATGATTTAACTTTTTTTTAACTTTTTTATACTTAACCCATGCATATATTTGATACTATTTAGATGAAAAACTACTTAAATTTTTGTTTATATATCTTTAAAATCTTTAAATGTAACTTTTTTGCATAAAGCAATTTCAAGTTCTCAAAACATTGATCAACATGAAAAGAACTAAAATTTTGAGAAATGAATGACATTTTCACTTGGTCATTGATGATGCTAGAAAGAGGCATGCATAATTTGATTGGTTGCATAAATGTTATTTTGCTGCTAAATTAATTGTTGAGAATTGATTTTTTTTTTTTAATTTTAAGTTCATTGAAGATTAGGGGTGTATAGAGATAACCATGTGATGTTATAATTGTTATTTAGATATCATTATGTTAGTTGTTATAAGCTGTATATATAGTCCTCTGTTGTACTTTGTTTTTTGTTCAATATACAACTTTTCACTTATATCATGAATGCTGGTACTATGGTTTTTATTTATTTTTATTAAACTTATATATGGAAGTAACAAAAATTATATTTGGAATTATTGAAATATTTTTTCGTTGTTCAAATCATACTCTTTCATGACAAATTATTCTCTTAAAAATTTGAAGTATAAATACAGATATAAAATTTTTGGTTACAAGGGCATGCAAAACATAATAAAAATAAGATATTCACTCTTTTTTTAGGACACCAACAATACGCAATTGACTGATGAAGTAAATTAATACTAGCAGCTTTTTTTTTATTATTGTGTTTGTTTGCTGAAAAATTAAAATATTGAGTATGTGTATTATATGATGTATTTGGGGTATTATAAATATGTAAAAAACTAATTCTAGTTGACTTGTTTACATGGAATGACTTGAATTTTGCTAGATGATGATGATGATGTAATAATACTGATGGTGGATAGTTATGGAGATGTCTTTATTTTGTAAAAAAAAAAAAAAAAAAGACAAGGAAGGTGTTAGAATATGGGATATGTGGCAGTCATATAGTAAATGAAAAAAAAAGGGAAGGAGCATTAAGTCCAAGGAAAAGAAAGAAAAGAAAAATAAAACACTAGAAAACTCTCCACCTTATACCATCGTCCTCTTCCCATCCAAATATATACACATATCTAATTCTTTTATTTTTCTCTCAAGTTCCTAATTTGAATTTGGATGATCTCAACTATTGATTTAGGTAAGTTAATTATTTATCTTTTGAATTATATTTGAAATTATGTGATGATGGGGAAAAATGATTTTATAGCTGGGAATTCTGTGTCAAAATAGAATTTTGCACCTCTATTTTCATAGTTATAGAAAAAGAATTAAGAGAAACACAAAGCATGAAACTTGTAGATTTATGTCTCATCTTTATATCTATAAAAGGGTTTTGTGAGATATCGAGTGTATAAAATTTTTTGGAAGTTTATTTGGGACTAGTTCAGGTAGCAGTTCTAGCAGACTACCTGATGTTGATTGATTTTTTGAGGATGTTAGAGACTAAATTAGACAACTGATAAACATAAGTTTTGTTCCTTTCACATGTTATCATCCTTGGAGAGGGATTGGTTCTGCTTGCAATGTCTGCAGACAATCTGATTTTCCCTGAATAATATGAGAACCTTAGAGGCTGAATGAGACAAAGTGTAAAACATGAAAGTTGTTTCTTTATGAGTCAATGAATTGTCTAAAAAATGGTTTTGAAATTGGACTTGTGTAATGTGATAAATTCTAAATTGATTGAGACCTGCTCAAATTGATTCTATGTAGAACACATGTCTGAATTCAAAAATTCACCATTTATTGTATAAGACATATATTGAGCTAAATTTTGGATATATTGTAGCCCTATATGTCTAGTTTTTTTTTTAAAATTTAATAGAGTAATTTGGAGTTATGTGGTGAAAGTTATTCACTCTCAGGTCTAGTATGGTCAAGCTGCCTAACAAAAAGAAAAATATGCATAAATGTTAAATTTACACATATACAGAACATATCCCAATTGTATACCAAACATAAACACTCAGTGTAGGCATATTTTTTAATCAAATATATGTTACATTTTAGGATTCCAAAGCATTGGTGAAGCTTGATAAGGTGATTCAAGTTATTCATAGAGTGTTTGGTATCTTAAAAAGTGAGTATAAATATCAATTGAATTCTTAGGTGAAATTGTGTGATTAAGGTGAATTTCCTTTTGATTATTTAAATGTGTATGGTTTGCTTATTGATTGATTATGTCTATACATAATTGTTTACAAGTTAAATGCAAATTCACACATGAACACTTGCATACGGATATAAAAGGATGTTGTGACCGTTGGCAAATGTTTGCAAATTATATGGCTAATGCAAATGATCAAAGAAAATCATATGATTCACATGTTATATGATAGCTAGAAAAAGCAAATGGAAATTGTTTCATATGAATCCCAGGAGCAATATTTTTCTTGCTAGACCATAACAAAATGAATGAATAATTCATTAGCACTTGCATTTGGATGAATCATACCTATATTGTTTTTGATATTATTTATTTGCTATTTTTATGCCTTTAGAATTTAATTGATATTTATATTCATTGAGTCGTGACTCACCAAATTGTAATTATTTTTTCAAATAGTGAAGTTTGAAGTGTGACTGTTTTGAAGCATATCGCATTATAAATAAAGTATGGAGCAAAGGTCATTGGCTGAACCCTCACTCTCTCTCCTTGTATCATAAGCATATACTTAGACAAAAAGAATATGTTTTGTACTTATTTTTAATTATAACTCTTATGTGTTATGAGAATAAAAATTTTAAAATCTTTTGTGTGCTTAAATAATATATGGACTTTGTTAATTATGATATAGTTGAATTAATATGTTGAATAAAGACTTAAGCTATTTTAATAGCAAATAAATAGGGTATTACATGTTTAATATAAAGCACTTGCATCCAAATACTTTAAGATAGAAGATTTTGGGGTTTTTTATTATTCCAAAGCTCATAAGATGATTTGTTTGAAATTAGTCTTTTAAATACTCTATTTACAACATAGTAAGACATGTTAACGATTTTCGCCCAAAAGTATAGAGTTAAATTATACTCATGAAGCATTGTTCCAGCCATTTCCACTAGAGTTCTATTTTTCTTTTTAATAACCTCATTTTGTTGAGGTGTTCTAGGAGAAGAAAATGTATATGAAATACCATTTTCATTATAAAAGGTTTTGAAAATTTCATTTTCAAATTCGGTTCCATGATTACTTCTAATAAATGAAATACAAAACCCTTTTTCTTTCTAACCTCTCTTTTTCTAAGCATCATTCTTATGAGCAAGAAAATACACCCAAGAGTATCTAGAGTAGTCATCAACCAAGATATAAGCATAGTGCATACCACCTAAACTAGCAACTCTAGTTGGTTTATACAAATCCATGTAAATAAGTTAAAGTGGCCTAAAGGTAGAGACTATATTTTTTAGCTTAAAAGAAGACTTAGATTGTTTCCCCTTTTGACAAGCATCACAAGGCTTGTCCTTAGTAAACTTGAGTTTTGGCAAATCAATCACAAGTTCATGTCTACTAAGATCATCCAATAGCTCAAAGTTTATATGTCCTAACCTTTTATGCCATGTCCATGTGTCATGGGAAATAGATTTTAAACATTTGTTGTCTTTGTTATCAACTTTGTTTAAGCTAATTACATAGACATTGTCTACTCTTTCACCACCAAAAATTACTTTATCTTCATATAGACTACTAATAAAGCAATTCTTAGGATAAAAAGTGACTTTGTTTCCTATATCACATAATTAATTTATACTAAGTAAATTATGTTTAAGACTATTAATAAGCAATACATAATGAATAGATAAGGATTGAGGGTTACTGATTTCTCCAATGCCTATGATTTTTCCTTTGGAATTATCTTCAAATGTGATATGTCCACCATCCTTAATATTGAGCTTGTTGAATTGCTCTTTGTTTTTGGTTATGTGCCTTGAACATCCACTATCAAGGTACCACTTGCTTTTTGCTCTTATGGACTTTAAGCACACCTACAAAACATAATTTATACATTCTTTTGAACCCAAACCTAAATTGGTCTAGGTTTGTTAGTCTCAAAGTAATTCGAAGGAAGCAATTGCAAATGTAATCTTCTATAGAAGCATACATTGCTAGAGTGACCTTTGGCCATAGAATAAAAATATTCAACATTGTCAAATTTATTTCTTTTAGTAGGATATGGTTTC
This sequence comes from Mallotus nudiflorus, assembly GCA_947683625.1. Taxonomy (NCBI): domain Eukaryota; kingdom Viridiplantae; phylum Streptophyta; class Magnoliopsida; order Malpighiales; family Euphorbiaceae; genus Mallotus; species Mallotus nudiflorus. The sequence continues at coordinate 340,286 of CANTUR010000481.1, forward strand.
TTAAAGTATGAAGCATGCCTTTTTTTGTGGTTGTATGTGCCTCCTAAAATTATTTTGAGTCATAGTGTGAAACATGTATTGATAATAGCAAAGTGTATTTTGATAGGTTTATGCAACATGTTTAGGAGTGTTGTGTTTAGTGTAAATATAAGCATAATTAGGTTAAGGCCGATTGGATTGAGCCTTACCTCTTTATGTCAAAGGAGGTTGAGTTTTATGAGACTTTCCCTTTTTATTTGACACATAAGATCTTTTAGCTTTGAAAGCTTGACTCTCAATCGGTTTAGAGGTGCAAAGAGTGGAATCATGTGAGGCTTTCAAAATTAATGTATGATGATGATGAGGAAGGGATTCCATTTGTATATCCAATTTCATAAGTATCTCCATGAAATTTTTGAGAATTAAGAAGACTATCTAAAGTCTCTTTTCCTCTCTTGAATTTAGAAATAAATTTTTTTAACTCTAATACCTCCTTAGAAAGCTTATGATTTTCATCACTTGCTTTTTTAAGTCAGTCTTCTATGGAATTTAAAGATTTTAAAACACTAGTAAGTTTTTCATTTGATTTAACAAGATTAGAAAAATTATTTTTCAAGTTTTCTAATTCCTTGGTTAAGCTAGATAACTTATGCTTGTAAAGCTTCTTCTTAGAAAATAAGCTTTTATATTTAATTGATAGTTTGATCATTATAAAGCTCTCATCATCATCATCATCATCATCATCATCATCACAATAATTATCATAATCATCATCAAAAGAAGAATAAGAAATATATGGTACCTCATTTTCATTTTCAAAAGCCATAAAGCAAAAGTTAACCACTTCTTGTTGTTCCTCTTCCTTTTCAAATTCAGAGGAGTCATCCTAAGTAGCTTTGAATTCCTTCTTCCTATCCTTTGTTCCATTGCTCTTGAATTTAAGTTTAGGGCACTCACTTCATATGTGACCTAGTCTCTTATATTTATAGCAAGTAACCTCTTTAGTTTTCGTCTTACCTTCTCCTTCGTACTTTTTGTTAAATTCTCTTATTCATGAGGAATTTTTCTTTCTTAAGAACTTCTTGAAGTTCCTAGTGAGCAATGCAATGTCACCATCTTCATCATTAGAATCTTCAAGGTTTCATTTTCACTTTCTTCTTGTGAAGCCTTTAATGCTATACTATTTTTCTTTTCTTCCTTCTCTTTTTGCTCTTCTCATCTTTGCTTTATGGCAAGCTCACATGTCAAAAGCTTGCCAATAAGAACATCAGTTGAGAGAGTTAAGAGGTCTTGAGCTTCCTCAATTAAAGTGACATGAGATTTCTAATCCTTTTTAAGTAGGATTCTTAGAATCTTATTGTTCACTTCTTTCTTGGAGAAATATTTTCCAAATTTCTTGAGGGTGGTGAAAAGAGCATTGAGGCGGTTTGTCATCTTTGTAATTGATTCTTAAGATTTCATTTTGAAGAGTTCATATTCATACATATGAAGTTGAACCTTTTTTCTTCTCATTTGCACATTACCTTTATAATGATTCTCAAGTGTTTCCCATACCACTTTTATGGATAGGTAATTTTGAACCTTACGACCTTCTTCTTTAGACATGGAAAAAAGTAGTGTGATAATTACTCTCTTATTTTTATGATTATCATATTTTTGAGTTTGATTCCATTAAATTCTTTTGAGAACTACTTCTACATCATCTATTTTAGCTTTAGGAAGTTCCCAACCATTTAGTATGACATCCTACAATTTAATAAAATCACTATCGAGATAGAGTTCCATTTTGAATTTCTAATGTGGGTAATCACTTCCATCAAAGAATGGTTTTAGTGAAGAGATGATTTGAATTTCACTCCCTATGATCTTATATTCTAGCAATTAAGTTCCTAGAATTCAAGCTCTGATACCAATTAAAAGTGCCTTAGAGGGGGGTGAATAAGGCTAATAAAGGGTTTTAGAAAATTAATGGATTAAGCAATAAATAAAAGAGAGTTTAACAAAGAAGATTAATGAGCACAAGAAATTAAGGAGTTCGGATTAATCCTACATATTTACCTAACTTATCCCTAAGTTAGGATTTTTAATACCCATATTCTTATTCATAAGAATGAGATTACATAAGAGTTTGAGGCTCACTCTTCAACCTTACAACCAAGAGTTTTTTTAAGACTAACTCTTCAATGAAATCCCAAGTGTTTTAATGGCTAAACACTTAAACTAATTCTACTAGAAATATACCTCACTTCCCTTCTAATCTATCCTAAGAATTAGATGAAGATGAAGTCCTATTTCTAACATACAACCAACTCTCATAAGAGTTAAACAAATACAAGAATTTGATAGAAGAAATTTGTGCTCAATTGAATGTTTAGGAGAGTTTTTTTTATAATAAAAAATGTGTAACATATTAAGAATGAGAACTCTAGAGCATTTATAGAAATTGAGCCTTAATATTATGGTTGTTTAAGCCAATAATTATGTCCCTAACATCTTCAAGCTTTGGTTAAATCAAATTTGACTTATTTCTGTCAGAGCACTACTCACGATCGTGAGGAGCAAGTCTTGGCTCAGAAGGGTCAGTTTAAGAGTTGTTGCATTTGAATTTAGCTTGAATCTGCCTGTTGTGAGCTATCAGGTCTGCCCTCATGAGCTTCTCATGATCATGAGCAGCTCGTGAACGACCACCTGTAAATCCAAAGATGTGCATTTTTTACTTCTATTTGCTACAGATATTTTGAGTATATATATGAGATAATATTCTTCAATGAAATATACTTTGTAATTCCACAAGTGTCAAGAGGGGGGGGGGGTGAATTGTCTTTTTAAGAGATATGGGTAATTTTCATTTGTCACCCAAGAGCAATTAAAAACAGAGTAAGAGCCATATAATATGAAGTAAAAGAGTAAAAAAAACTCCAAGGATTTATAGAGGTTCGGCCCTCAAAGCCTAATCCTATCCTCAACCACTTGTTGAGAGTTTTAATCCACTATCAATCTCCTTCAAGGTGTAGATTAAACCCTTGCAAGCATGAACTAAATCACCCAAGTGTTTTTATAAGGTTCACACTCAAACCCAAGTGTTTTCTCAAGGCTAACACTTTAACCCCAAATGCTAAGAACAATCCTTTTAGCTTAAAAGTATTTAAACCCTAACCTAACTCACTCAAATCCAAAATTAAGCTATTGAATGAAGGAATTAAACACTCACCAACCCACACTCAAGAACACTCTTGAGATATAAAGAATTACAAGAATTAAATATGAATAACTTGGGTGGTTAAAAAATACAAGATTAATTGCTCAAGATTTCTCTAAAGATGTTTTCTTAACTTCATTAAAAATCTCCAGTTGAAAAATGACTTGTTATACCCTCATAGAAGAAAAGAGTTGTTGGAGGTGTATTTAATGTAAATAGAGTGGTTGAAAATCGTCTAGGAAAAAGTAGCTCTGTACGCACGTCATGATCATGACAAAATCATCATGATCATAATTCTGGAGGTGCCAAAGAAGAAATTTAAAATTTTCTTGCTTCATGATCATGACTCTGATGGTGACGATGCGTCATGACCATTTTTCATGATCATGACACTGGTTGTGACTGCTCTCAAGAATTCTTCAAAATTTACAAAATTGATTTTTGTAATTTTACTAGAAATTTTTTTTAACGATTAGAATTCATTTATGAACACTTAAAATGAAGATTTCCATCATTTCCACCAAAACCTACTTTTGCTTTTGCCATAAAAATTCAATCTTCTTCTTTACCCATTGTCACAATCATGAAGCACTAACCACCTCTAAAATTATTTGAGCTGACTATAAACACTCAAATACACATGTTAAATATAATTTTACTAAATTAGTTATGACTATAAAAAATGACCGTTTTACCCCTTAAGGTTCAACAATCTCCCCCTTTTTGATATTAACGAATACTTATGTAAAATTAGGCTATTAAATTGAGAGAAATTGATCCCCCATAAAATAATCCTATAATAAGAATTAGTAAAGCTCAATATATAAATTCATTTTGTATATTTTGGTAATAAGTCATCAATAAGTGAACGTTTATAAGAGAAGCACTTAACATGGTCAAGACAATTTTAGACACAATTTGTAACAACTAGTTTTCAAAAAAGAACCATTTTTACTTTAAGCTGATATAAAACATGGTTCCAAAAATGTGATAATAAAGTGAAAAGAAAAATAAGACCTTTGATAGGAATATTGATTCATAAATGACAAACATAATTACTTATGTCTAAGTGTAAATGACATGCAAAAAAAAACTTTACCACATATTATGCATGACCTCGAGAGAGGTTTACAGATCCAAAATCATATCATATGAGTAATCATATCTAGTCAAGCAAAGACAATAATTTATGTCCATAACCAAAAAAAAAATCAATAGCCCAAGAAAAATTTTAGCAAGGCAGAAAATTATTTTTCAAATTAAATGACCAACAGATGTTACCTTCAAGGAATAATATCCAACATAATCAAACAACAATGGCCAATGTTAACTTTTAACAAACTTAAGGTCCAATATACTAACTAACTAAGAAATCACAAAATATCTAGAGCATAGCCTCTCCAGTCATCCAACAATAAAAATAATCCCAATAATGGCCATGAGATGACCTAAGGTCATAACCTGTTGATTCAATACATCTAATCTAACATCTTCAATATTGATATCAAGTAAAGCACATAAAAGAAATTATCTAGCAACACAATCACAAAAATAGGATACAAAAATCAAAGTACCAAATATCATTAAGTATCCAAAATATTTCAAATAATAGTAAAACATCAATTGATAGCCAAATATCAATAATTGAAATCAAAATATCAACTGAGCCTAATTTTGCCAAATTCTCCCCCTTTGTTACTGTCAAAAAAGAGTTAAGTAGGGAAAGAAAGAGTTCACAACAATAAAAAGAGTATTTAAATTCTCCCCTTTTATTACTGTAAAAAAGAGTTAAGTTAAGGGCTTCACCTTTTGCTTTTTACTGGAATTTAAGGGTGTCAGAGTCCCACTAAATTATCTTACCGTGCTTATCCACTTTTCTCCAATGAGTAGCACCATTAACCATAAATTTTCTAATGGCAAAATTACGTGCCCAAGTGTCTAAGTTTAGCTTGTCCTTTGGTTGAATTGGGAGAGAATGAGGGCAATCTTCATTAGGACACAATAGGTTCAAAGACTTAACAAGGATGGTGATGTAAGCTCCAATTCTAATTATTTTCGATATTGGTAGTGGCAATGCTCTATAGATATTCTATAAATTGTTTAGATAAAGCCAAGTTCATCCCATTTTCTCCATACCATAAGATGAAAAGCTCCAATTTTCTGACATTACTATGGCTCTCCCCTCGAGCTAACACAGAAAAGGAGATGAAACAGTGAAAATACTTATGCACAAAGGAATTCATATTGGAGTCTCTAAAACTTTAGGATTAAACTTAGTTTCCCTTGTTAATTCAAGCCAAGCCCTATGTTCATCAAACAACGGTTCATTTTTGTAGAGGCCTAAGTGGGTAATCGAAGAGCATCTCCCAACTAATCTAGGGTAAGGGTTTTGTTAACATTGCACAACCTAAAGGATAAAGTATTTTCCTTATTTAATTTCAGTGTGGATAGAAGCTCTAAAGTGAGAATAAGAGAGGTAGTGTCATGTAATTCAATGAATCCTCTAAGTTTCATTTTTTCAAGCAAATCTGTCATATTATCTTTATAACCCAATGTTTTCACACAATCCCAATAAAAAAAGCATGTTGAGCAGATTTGTCAAGATTGAAGGAGTTTGTACTTGTCTTAATGATCCTTTGTTTTGAGCGAAGACTGTAGGGAATCAGATGGGCCATATTTTTAGACATTCTTCTGTTGCTTTCCTTTTTTTTTGGCTCTTTTGAGGATGACACAGTGGGAGATTCATTGTTAGTAGGGACCAATTCTAATAGGGACTAAGAGATGATGGGAGGGTGAAAGATGATTATAGAATGATTATTGAGTTGAAGTGGAATGAGAATAAAAATGATAAGGGAAAAGAAAGAAAAGGAATTGGTAAAAATTGGAGAGAAAGAGAGGTATTGACGGCACTAGAAGGAGAAGATAAAGGTTTGGTTAAAAAAATGTCTTAAATGCCCTAGTTTTAACCTAGATGTGCCACAGGTAGTGAAAGAGTTGTGATGATCATGAAAAAAATGTAACTGAGAATTAAGACTTAAACCATGACAATGGTTATAATGAAAATATACAATAGAGATTTTTGTAAATGAATTTAGACCAATAATAAGAGTTTCTAAAGAAAATTAAATAACTCATTGGATATTCAAAAGAAAAAAAATGAGTTTATCTTCAACAATCAAACCCTTTATGACAAAAAAAAATGATTATGGTAAAAATCCAAAATTTTCAAAATTAGACTTTGAACTTTTGTTGAGCCTCTTCAAACATATTAGGAATAGATTCAATTTGTCACAAAAAAAAATGCAAGAACATATCAATATGAGCACTCAAGGTTCAATCAATTAGTCATAGTGTTATAAACAAAACAGAAATCATAATGTATTACCATCCAACATCCCAATTTCTCTTTTGATGAAATTCATTCTTTTTTCACAAAGAGGTTTAGTAAATATATCCATAAGTTGGTTAGTTGTATCAATAAATTCCAGTACAACATCTCCTTTTTGCACATGATCACACAAAAAATGGTGCCTAATGTCAATGTGTTTAGCCCTAGACTGTTGAATTGGACTTTTGGATAGATTTATTGCACCAGTGTTATCACATTTTATTGGAATGTGATCAATAACCAATCTAAAGTCCATGAGTTGTTATTTAATCTATAAGACTTGTGCACAATAACAGCCTACAACAATATACTTTGCTTCGACGGTAAACAATGCAAGAAAATTTTATTTCTTGCCAAACCCAGAAATAAGGGAATTTCCTAGAAATTAACAAGTACTAGAGGTACTTTTCCTATCTAGAATATTCTTGGCATAGTCCGCATCTAAATAGGATATAAGATTAAATGATACATTTCTAGGACACCAAAGTCGTAAATGAGATGTGCCAACAAGATACTTTAAAATTCTTTTGACCGTATTTAAATGTGACTCTTTAGGACAAGATTGAAAGCAAGCACACATACACACAATAAACATAGTATCGAGCCTAATTGTGATAAGATAAAGAAGACTACTAATCATACCTCGATATTTCTTTTCATCAATGCTCTTACCACTGTCATCTTTGTCAAGTTTGATGGTGGTGCACATAGGAGTCTTATTAGATTTTGCTCCATCCATTCCAAATCTCTTGAGTAAGTCCTTGGTGTACTTTATTTGATTGATGCACTGATGCATTATTTTATTTACAATCCAAGGAAGAATTTAAGTGCTCCCATCATGCTCATTTCAAATTCACTCTTCATGCACTTAGAGAATGAGAATTCTTCACATAAAAGCTCATTTGTAGCACCAAAAATAATACCATCCATATATATTTGTATAATGAGAATGTCATTCATATGCTTTTTTTATGAAAGAGTGGTGTCAACTCTACCTTTAGAAAAATCATTTTTCAAAAGAAATGTACTCAACCTCTCATACCAAGCTCTTAGAGCTTACTTTAAACCATATAAAACTTTTAACAACTTAAATACATGGTTAGGAAAGTCATGTTGCTTAAAACTTGAAGGTTGTTTAACATAGACTTCTTCCTCAATAAAACCATTCAAGAATGCACTCTTTACATCTATTTAGAAAAGCTTAAAATTCATGTATGATGCATATGCAAGAAGCATCCTAATTGCCTTTAATCTAGCAACCAGAGCAAATGTTTTGTTATAGTCTATACCCTCTTCTTGGTTGTAGCCTTTAGCCACTAATGTAGCCTTATTCCTAGTAATTGCACCTAGTTCATTAAGTTTGTTTCTAAAAACCTATTTGGTGCCAATTATAGGATAATTTTTGGGTCTATGGACTAATGTCCACACTTTGTTTCTCTCAAATTGATTAAGTTCCTCTTGTATAGCAAGAACCCAACTGTCATCATTTAAGGCCTTATAAATATTCCTTGGATCAATTTGAGTGATAAAGGCAAGACTATTTAAATTTTTAAGAAAGTGTTTAGTAGTTACCCCTTTTGATGGCTCATTAATGACCAAGTCCTTAAGGTGGTTTTTCTTGAAGTGCCATTCTTTTGGTAGGTCTTCATGAATGCTTGAAGTTATGGGGATCACTTATTCCTCAATAACTTCTTCCTTTTGAGCATCTACCATATTTTGAGAACTCTTAATTGGAGGGGAAATCTTTTGCTCATTTTCAAATGCTCCTTGTTATTGATTTAATTATTCAAGAATGCCTACATCATCATCATCATCAAAAATAACCTTTCTTGGCTCAAATGGATTAGTCTTATAAAAAATAATATGCATGGACTCTTCTACTACTAAAGTTTTTTTTATTAAAGACACTATATGACTTGCTAGTAGTAGCATACCCAAGAAAGATTCCCTCATTTGTTTTGGCATTAAATTTTCCAAGGTTATCCTTGGTATTAAATATGTAGCATTTGTACCCAAATACCCTTAGATATGAAATCTTAGGCTTTCTCTTATTCCATAGTTCATAAGGAGTTGTATTTAAAATGGGTCTAATAAAAACTTTATTTGCGAGATAAAAAGCGGTATTGACAGCTTCGGCCTAAAAGTATTTAGGTAAATTGTACTCATTGAGCATTGTCCTTGCCATCTCAACTAAGACCTTATTTTCCCTTTCAATAACCCCATTTTGTTGAGGTGTTCTAGGAGAAGAAAAATTATGTGAAATTCCCATTTCATTGAAAAAGGTTTTAAAATACTCATTTTCAAATTATTTTCCATGGTCACTTTCATTTTAAAGCCTTTTTCATTTTGAATTCATTTTGCAAGTATTTTAAAAGCTTCAAAACTTTTATCCTTATAAGCAAGAAAGAGCACCCAAGTGAATCTAGAGAGCCATCAATAATGATATATGTGTTGAAAGATAATAAAAAAAAAATTAAAAATGGATGTTGTCCCACATTAGTTAGAAGAGAAGGAAGGAGGGAGTTAGTTAGTTATAAAGGACTCCTCTCCCTCTTTTATTAAGTGTTTCAATCACCACAAATATTTGGTGTGTGCTAATCACCATGTAATATTTGGTATACCATTGAGAGTTCTTAGCTATACTAGTAGAGAATTTATGGAAAATTCTCTTGGGGTGTACTTGAGCTTTTGGGTATGTGTGAGTGTTAAATATTTTATAGTTTAGTTGTAATAATTTTCCATATAGTGAATATTTTTTCTCTTGGTTGTCTTTTGACAATGCCTGTAGTTTTTCTCCATTTAGGAGTTTTCCACATTAAATTATTGTGTGTTTCTTTCTTTTATTTCTTAAGTAATTTTATTCATGTTATGATATAAAGTGGTGTAGGCACTTGTTGGATTATAAGGGGCCCATTTTCCCTAACAATTGGTATCAGAGCCCATGGTTCAGTAAGAGACGAGCTTGAAGGTGGCATAGGAATTCTTTAAAATTCTTGGTATGCTCTATAGTTGCGGCTTTGTCCGATCTTCCACATCAGAAAAGATTTTTTAGAAATTATTGTGATCCAACTAGAGGTCCTTTGTATTTTGTTTATAGAATGTGGTATTGTGTAAGCAAGTACAATTAAGAAAGTTTTGTTATAAAGGCTATAATTACCTAAGAAAGTTAGGACTTAAGTCGTACCGTTTGTGTCCCCCTAATCTCTCCTAGAAACTTTCTTAGTGTATTTTGTAGATACAATTGTTTACTCATTAAGCATAAGTGAGGTCATTATAGTAGGAAGTACTGTTCAAGTATACAAAGGTACTGTGCATTGTTAAGCAACAATGAGCTTGAGTTTGAAGTTGAGAAATTTGATAAGTATGTTGATATTGACTTAGTAATATGAATCCAAGTTCAAAGCCTAAAGAGATCCAAGATCCATTAATAGTGCAAGAAGGCCCAATCACAAGGTCCAAATCCAAGAAGCTTTAAGAAGCCATATTGGGGTTAATTAGGGACATTTGGAAAGCCTAAGAATTTTAACCCAATAAGGCATCCATGGAGGCCCAAGGAATAATATTTAACTTGTTTTTGTGTTAATAACAATTAGGTTACATGTAGCCACCATATACAAGTTAATGGGGTAATTAATACCAAGTAATGGCTATTAATATGGGTAGTGGTTATTAAGAGCCACCATATACAAGTTAATGGGGTAATTAATACCAAGTAATGGCTATTAATGTGGGTAATGGTTATTAAGGCCATTTAAGAGTAAAAGTAATCCTATGTGTGTGAGTCTATTTTAGTAGTGTGTGCATAGGCTTGTACTCTATATAAACAAGTCCTTTTCTTTCTTTTAGGAGCATGATTGAATTTGATATATGAATTATAACTTTGTTTGAGTTTTATTATGAGGAATTTTATCTTTAATTTCTTGCATGAACTTTGTGACTTATCAAGCTTTATTCTAGCTTGTGGTGTCAAAATATAAATCTTTGTTTTCTTGTTATTTATCAAACTTTCTTGTTTGTGGCATAAGAGGAAATTCAAATTCTATCTTAGTATCTTTATCCTTGTTGGTAAAGGGGTTAAGTAGCATCTATCTTCTTACTTCAATCTTTGAACGATCCGAATTTGTGGATTAAATTAGTAATTTTTAGTTTTCTTCTAATTCAACTTATCATAGTATTCTTGCTATTGGGGAGTTAATTGATGAAACCTATAATTCCTATCACTTAGGGCAAGATGAAGTTAATGATAATTAATATGGTGTACACAAAAATTTGAAGGTGTGGGCAATCTTGGCACTTCAAGAAAAATTATCGATGGAGAGGGGTTCGACAAATTGCTTTAAAAAATTAGTAAATGGAGATGCCGATATTGTTGCCAGTAGTGAGTCTCTTTTCTCCATAAGAGACTAGATTATCCTTTTGGCATGTTATTGATATTCAAGAGTTTCTATGGAAAAAGACGTGTTACTAGTAGTTGGTCCACAATTTGCACACGGGCATTGGTTGATAGTTGATGCAAGGTGTGTGGTGGAATTGATGTCGATGACTAATGAACTTCCTAGAAAAGTCAACATTGGAAGTTGCATTATAACCTATTAGCAATTTTTTGACATGAACTAGCCGAAGTGAAAATTCTTGGAGTTAGTGAATTCCAAGTGTGTATACTATTATAGTGGAGTATGAAAATTCTTGTTTTTTAGAATTATGAGTGTCATGACTGATGGTGAGGTACCTGTTGTTCTTTTAATTTTTTTTAATCATGGTGGAGATTGTTGAAAGATGATAAAAAAAATTAAAAGTCTATATTATCTCACATTGGTTAGAAGAGAATGAAGGAGGAAGTTAGTTGATTATAAAAAGACTCCTCCCCCACCTATGTTAAGTGTGTCAATCACCATAAATATTTGGTGTGTGTTAATCACCATATAATATTTGGTGTCCATTGAGAGGTATTAGCTGTACTAGTAGATAATTTATGAGAAATTCTCTTAGGGTGTACTTAAGCTTTTAGATATGTGCGAGAGTTAAATATTTTATAGTGTGATTGTAATAATTTTCCACATAGTGAATATTTTTTCTCTTGGTTTTCTTTTGACAATGCCCGTGGTTTTTCTATATTTGAGAGTTTTTCACATTAAATTATTGTGTTCTTCTCTCTTTTATTCTCAAGTATTTTTTTTCATGTTATGATCTAAAGTGGTGAAGGCACTTGTTGGATTGTAAGGGGCCCATTTTCCCCAATAATATCCATAATGCTTACCACCTAGCCTAGCAATACAAGGACCAAATAAATCCATATGCAATAATTGAAGGGATCTAGTAAAAGTTACCTTATTTTTTGCCTTAAAGGAACTTTTTACTTGCTTACCCATTTGGCATGCTTCACATACTGTCTTTTTGGAATTTTACTTTGGATAAGCCAATGACATGATCACTGTTGCTTAGATTTCCAATGATCCACATGCTAGTATGACCAAGTCTTTAATGCCACATCCAAGAGTCATCCTTAATAGCAATAAAGCACTTAACACCTTGGTTAGTCAATGAGCTTAAATTAATAGTATAAACATTATTAACTCTTTCATCCTTGAAAATGTCTTTGTTCTCCCCCATATGAGTTACAAAGCATTCATTAGGTTAAAAAATCACTCGATTACCTTTGTCATATAATTGGCTAACACTTAGTAAGTTTTGTTTTAAGCCATCAACTAAAAGGATATTTTTAATGTAAGTAGAGTCTTTCTTACCAATTTGACCAATGCTAACAATCTTACCCTTGGCATTGTCACCAAATTTAAGTTTGCTCACTTTTTTATTTCCAAAATGTGTGAAGAGGTTAGCCTTCTCGATCATGTGCCTTGAACATCTACTATTTAGATACCACTTTTCTTTGCATGTTGTGGATTCTAAGCACACCTACAAGGAAATAATTCATCTCACTTTACGTACGCAAATATATTTGTGTCCTTAAGGGTTAGCATTGAAAGATTCATCACTTGAGTAACCCAAATGAGTCATTCTTATATAAAATTTAGAATTGTTATGTCCCATTGCACCACAATAATGACATCTAGCATTTGGTGCTGTCACGACCCAAACCAGGGGCCATGACCGGCGCTAGGGAACGGGAATTCTTTCGAATCCGGAACCTGTAGCAAGCCTAAAAAAATGCAATAGTAATAATAACAATATATAATGCAGCGGAAATAAAAAATCATAAATATAATAATAACATTTGCACCAACTGAATTTAAATTAAATCCTCATCTCATATATATAAACCTTTTAATACAAGTCTAGTTCAAATATAATACAACATCTCTTTAACAATTTAATGACTACTGCAGTGTCTAGATAAAATAAAACTCAAGACTCAGATAAACAGTTTACATAGAGAAGCCGGGGCGGAAGAAATCCGGTGTACAGGCCTGCTACTGAGGTCTGAAGATGATGACTCTCCTGAAAAATAGTTAACGGAGGGGAGTCAGTCCTTACTGAGTGAATTACTATAGTATATATACATGCATACTAAATGCCAATGCACACAGTCAAAAGTATATATAATATGTATATATACAGGCAAATACACGCAGATGCAAGAAATTCATTTTATATATTTTTATTGAAAACCACAGTTTATGAAGGATCAAATAGAATCCTAGAATGTCGTAACCTCGAAAACAGTGTTAAACAACACTCTAGCCATATAGACTCACTTATTCCAAATAGGTTCACTTAATCCATTTGGACAGTAGACTGGCCCCGAGACACTAAGTCAACCGAGCTCCAGCAGTCTGACTGTCAGTGTGATTGGCCCCAAGACACTTGGTCAACCGAGCTCCAGCAATCACACCTCCAAACCATATCTCACACATCAAATAATAAAATTCAATCAATATCCACCAATGGTTAGTAATATAGCCTAAATGCTATAAGCGTACCGGTACGTACTCGGTCCTAGTGCTGCCCACTAGGTAGCATGTTCTATTGATATCCTTCATTAATAAATAAAACATACATTCATAAAAATAAATGATGCATGAATTTAAATATAATAGCAACAATAAACCATATATATACTAGAAATATGCCAAAAGTAAACCATGTATATTTTGAGTATATATACGTCAAATAAATCCAATTAAATTACAAAATAAGCTAGGAATATATTTAAAAACATTTTAAATATAATTTATTAATAAAACATGCATATAATTTAATATATACCAAAAATAAACCAAAAATAAACTAAAGATATACTTAAATACTAATCACATTATTTATGCATATTTAATCAAAATCAAACATATATTTCTAAATCATGCATCCTAAAGCATATATATATAAAATAGTAACTCACACTTAGTGCGCTCCTCGAGATGGGTCCGACGGGCCTGGTCCACTAGGCCTCGATCTCGGTGCAACTAAACAAACAATAATAACAGACATCAGAATAAACCTAACAGAAAATACTAGAACTCGATCTAGAATATTAAACACAGAATCGAAATTAGGGTTCGACCGGACATCACGTTTTATGAGAATTCTATCAAAAATTCAGCAGAACCTCCCCTGTAAAACGGACATCTCTCTACTCAAAGAGTAGAGCCGACCCTGCAAAGAAACACACTTCGAAAAACAGGCACAACAACTTATCCACAACCCCTCGGTCGGACTCCAAACTACAGTCTACCGATCGGGGTCCACAATTCACAGAGTAATTTTAGAAATACCAAAAATACCCTTATAACATAGAAATACATTTTATACGTAGAAATTACATAATTAACCTTTAAACACAGTAAAAATCGATAAAAACTCATTTTATTAGTAAAATCGTATATTATATATATAATTGAAAATAATTCACGAAAAATAGTTTTAATTAGTTAAAAAATACCAAATAATTTGTAGAAATAATTTTTATACCTTAAATAACTATTAAAACCAATTAAATTACATTTTTAGCCAATTTCATGCAAAATTACCAAATGCCCCTATATATATAAATATACTATAATTACTTCAAAAATTCACCAAAAATAGTATAATTATCCAAAATTAATTTTGTCAACATATTTATCAATAATATCAATAATTAAACTCAATTTACCAATAAATTTCAATTAAAAACACAATTAACCTAATTTTCCCAAAATTACATAAACCTAAATAATTCAAAATAAATACATAGAAATTCATAAAAATTCCAAATAAATTCCTATAATTCATTTCAACACCTATAATTATCATAAAACACAATTTCATAATTTAATTAATTAATTTCCGAAAATTAGAAAATAATATTAAAATATTCAAAAATACCCAAAAATCAAAATAATCTCCAAAAATTCCAAAAAAATTCATAAATGTATATTAAGCTAAGGGGAACAAAATTTGTGAAGTAATTTTTCATGAATCAATCAAATTGAAGTTCAAAAAAATCAAGAACCCTAATAGGTCGAATTCGAAAAATCGAAACCTAAGCAAATCAAGACCATTTTAAGTGAAAAAAAGCTTGGAATCACACTCACCGGAGCTCAAGGAGAAGAAAGAGACCGGTGGTGTCGAAAACGATGGCCAGAAACGTCATGAACGACGTTGCTCCCACTTTCGGCTTCTCCGACCAAAATCGACCTCCAGACGCCGGAAACGGCTGCAACAGGCGGCAGGGAAGGCTGAGGAAGGAGGTGGCACGCCGGATGGCACACCAACGGCAAGGAAATGGGATGACAGGCGGCGGAACGGTGATGGGGACGGTCGGGAGGGAGAAGAAGGGGATGATGGCAATTTGGTAAATAAGCCTAACTTTTATAATTTGTTAATATATTAAATGTATATATGTATATATATATAAGTTATACTATATATTAAAATAATATTAAATTACACACATTAAATATACACCACACACTTATAATTTAATATTTTAAAAATTTAATAACAAATAAAAATAATTAAATAACAATAAAACTGACAAATAAATAATAAAATATTAGGGTAATTAATTAAACCCTAATTAAATAAATAAATACACATATACACGTTATCTAGTATTTTAAAATATGTATGAGTTCATGCAAGTCCGTAAATCTATTTAAAATAATTAATAGTAAATTATTTACGTGAAAATTTCCCCGAAAATGCAAGTCCCGGGAAAATTTTACGTAAAGCACTTAAAATAATAATAAACAATTAAAAATTCAATTTAAATTAAATAAAAGCTCATGAAATATCAATATTATAAAATAGAATTATTAACACTGCATATCCTGATGCAGTATAAAAATATTTAAAAACACGGGATATTACAGGTGCATACTCTTCTATTTTAAAACTATGAAAACCATAAGAATGAGCATGATTGGGTCTCTTAGTCTTAGGTTCTCTTGAGCCATTTGCTCTAGAATTGTTAGCCTTGTAACCATTAGACTTTTCAGGTCCATTGATATTAAGACTAGGTTTTTAGTAACCTTTAGTAATTAAAGTACTTAGGCTTTCACCTTTTGAAGAGCTAGCAGGAGCATTTTCAAATCCAATTCTATTTTTATATTTCAAAGGGGTAGAATTCATAGAGATTATCCCATCAAGTATTTCTTTTCCTTGATTAAATATAGAAATGGACTTTTTAAGATTGTTATTTTCATTTTCTAAGAATGCATTTTGTTCAATAAGTTTGGCATTCTCATTAGTAACCTCAATTTTCTTAGAATTACTTTCATTCAATGAATTGGTTAACTCTTCAATAGAGGATATTAAATTCTCAAGTTCTTCTTCTAGATTTTTGACCATTTCTTTGAGTGAATTAATTCTAGATAAATATTTATTATATTTATGCAATAACTTTTTACAAGCAAGCAACATTTCATCATTTAAAGGTTCCTCCAATGCCATGAAGCAAAGGTTTGCAACTTCCTCATCGATGTCATAATCACTTGAATCACTAGAGTCATCCAAAGTTACTTTAAGTGCTTGCTTCTTTTCTTTCTTGAACTTCTTATCCTTTTTGAAGGATTTCTTTAACCTAAGACATTCATATTGAATATACTCGATTTGCTGCATCTATAGCAAATGATTTGATCTTTATTGCTTGAATCTTGCTTTTTGAACCCTTTTATTTTCTTTATAATGAGATTTCTAATTTTTCTTGAAATCATAGCAAACTTCTCATCATCTTCATTCGAGTCACTATTACTAATGTCTTTACTCGCGTTGAGAGCAATACTCTTGTCATTGTTAGTCTTCTCTTTTTCAATCACTTAAGTCATTTTAATTTCATGGGTAAGAAGCTTTCCAAGAAGTTCATCCATAGGTAGAGTAGAAAGGTCATTTGCTTCCTCAATTGAAGCAATCTTAGCTTCTTAAATTTTTTGAGGCAAAATCATAAGGATTTTGTTGTTGACATCTTCATTTGAGAATTTCTTGCCAAGCTTTCTCATAGCATTGAGAAAAGTAATGAGTCCACCATACATTTCACTGATTTTCTCATTGGGCTTCATATCAAACAATTCATATTCTCTACCTAGCATTTGCAATTTCATATTTTTTAGTTGATTGGTACTTTCATATTTAGTCATTAGACACTCCTAAATTTCTTTGGCTGATCTTAAGTGCTTAATTCCATTGTACTCTTCTCTACTTAAACCATAATAGAGAATAGTGATTGCCTTTCTATTTCTCAAGTTGGCTTTAGTTTGCTCATCATTCCATTCCTTTATATGAATGGTCACTTCATTGCCTTGACTATCTTTCTTCATTAGAGGACTCCAACCTTCTTCAATAATGTCCTATAGATTTACACCTTCACTATCCAAGAACATCTCCATTTTGTTTCTCCAATAAGCATAATCGGTACCATAAAAAAATAGAGATCTTATGTAGCTAGGACCATGAACATTGGGGGCAATAACAACTTAACTTATGGAGGCCATGATCTTTACTCTAAGATGGTTAAATCTTCAATAATGGAGACCAAAGCTCTGATACCAAATGTAATTCCATAAGTGCCAAGAAAAGGGGGGGGGGTGAATTGACTTTTTAAGAGATATGGGTAATTTTCATTTTTTCACTCAAAAGCAACTAAAAACAGAGTAAGAGTTGTATAAAATAAAGTAGAAGAGTAATAAAAACTCTAAGGATTTATAAAGGTTTGGCCCTTAAAGACCACTCATCTCCTCAACCATTTGTTGAGAGTTTTAATCCACTATTAATCTACTTTAAGGTGTAGATTAAACCCCTACAAGCATGAACTAAATCACCCAAGTGTTTTTACAAGGTTCACACTCAAACCTAAGTATTCTCTCAAGGCCAACACTTTAACCCCAAATGCTAAGAACTATCCTCTTGGCTTACAAGTATTTAAACCCTAATCTAACTCACTCAAATCCAAAATTGAGTTATTGAATGAAGGAATTAAACACTCACCAACTCGCAAGAATCAAATATGAATAACTTGGGTGGTTAAAAAATACAAGATTAATTGCTTAAGATTGCTCTAAAGATGTTTTCTCAACTTCATTAAAAATCTCTAGCAAATAAATGACTTGTATTTATACCCTCATAGAATAAAAGAGTTGTTGAAGGTGCATTTAATGCAAATAGAGTCGTTGAAAATCATTTAGAAAAAAATAGCTTTGTATGCACATCATGATCATGGTAAAATCATCATGATCGTAATTCTGGAGGCGCATGGAGACGGTGGGGTTTAGCGCATGCCTAAGATCTTAGCAACTACGACACTGTTTGAACTCAGGTCTCCAGAGAACACACTAACCACTGTCGTAAAAATATGATGTGGAGATGAGGAGTCGCCACTCAGGGTAATAACTGGGACAAATAAAAAATGGTGGTACTCGATTCCCTAAAAGAAAGCTAGCATCATAACCAGGAGATTCTAGATATGGAATACTAACTTCTTTTAGTTTTATGTTCATTTAGAATTACTTTATAAATTACTATCTTATCCTCTAATTACATGCAATTTCATATAAACCCTTATTTAAACAATTAACTATAGGCAAACTAGTCACGAAAAGTACATGTAAACAATGCATTCATTTAAATTTATAATCCCTAAGTTAGTTTAATCTACATTGATTTTAATTAAATGGGCTAAATCTATATGTTTTAATTTACAAGTGACCTTAAAGACTAATGGGTCTAATTTCTATTCAATTTTAATTAAGTGAACCTAAGTCTATTTATTTTAATTCTAAAAATGGGCATAAATCTACAAATTATGAGGTATTTAAATTAGTGGGCCTAGTTTTACATATTTTAATTCTAAGGTGATCATAAATCTATAAGTTATGGGAAAGGCTTTAAGTTAATGGGCTATGTCTAATTAATTTTAATTGTCCTATATGGGCCTATGTCTAAATTAACTAAATGAGCCTAAATTACTTCTACCCTAAATTTAGTTTAATTATGGGCCTAAAGACTCATTTTAACTAAAATCTAGACTTAATTAATAAATAACCTATTAAATGAAATGAGTTAATTAAAAGATGGGCCAAAAAGGACTACCTAAAAATTAATTAAATGGGTTAGAGCCTAACATGGGTTTAGAACCCAAAACACATAAAAAGAAATAAACAAGCCCAAAAATAATAAAACAAATATCAAAACAATCAATTAAATCTATTCTAAAAAAAACCTAATTTAATTAAAGTGACCTTAAACAACAAATTATTAATAAATAAAATAGTTAACAAGCAACCCTAATTCTATCCACTTAAATCTAATTCAATTTTAATTAAACAAACCCTAATTATCTCTATAGCCATTAATTTTAATTAATTACCTAATTAAAACCCTAATTTTACTAATCAATTAATTAAAATAAAAAATACAATCACACACACGATTTCATTATTCCCACTATTGAGGCTATTACAATGATCTACTGAAAATAATAAGAAAATAAATATTGATACAATCCCAGAAAAACTAAATGCAAAATAAAACAATCAAAACAATAATAAACAAATAACTAAAAAGCCTTAGAACTATATTCGGCTACAAAATTTAGTCCATGGCATTCCATGGATCTTCATGGATTTTATTCTCTAAGTGAACTCATCACGTAACCCTCTCCATAATCATTAACACAAACAAAAATAAACAATGATTAGTGAATAACAATAAAAATTAAATAAAATTAAAATTTAATAGAAACAAAATAATAAAATATAAAATAGAAGAAAGTGAGAGGAGATGATATCAATGCAGTGTTGATTTGCCCTTTAGATCAGTATAGATCACCATTGCTTTTTTAGATAGATCTTCAAAACTTGTTGTTCTCCTTTCAAAAGCCTCCTTCTTGCTCAAAGAATAAATACTTAACAAGAAAATATTTTTTTTGAATACTGCATAAGAAAAGTGAAAGCCTCCAAAAAAGGTCCAGGAAAAGAGAGAGGTCCCTCCCACTCCCCCCCCCCCTCTTTAGGATATCAAAACAATCAAATAAAGGATCAAACAATCAATTAAATCTATTCTAAAAAAAAACCTAATTTAATTAAAGTGACCTTAAACAACAAATTATTAATAAATAAAATAGTTAACAAGCAACCCTAATTCTATCCACTTAAATCTAATTCAATTTTAATTAAACAAACCCTAATTATCTCTATAGCCATTAATTTTAATTAATTACCTAATTAAAACCCTAATTTTACTAATCAATTAATTAAAATAAAAAATACAATCACACATACATGATTTCATTATTCCCACTATTGGGGCTGTTATAATGATCTACTGAAAATAATAAGAAAATAAATATTGATACAATCCTAGAAAAACTAAATGCAAAATAAAACAATCAAAACAATAATAAACAAATAACTAAAAAGCCTTAGAAACTATATTCGGCTATAAAATTCAGTCCATGACATTCTATAGATCTTCATGGATTTTATTCTCTAAGTGAACTCATCATGTAACCCTCTCCATAATCACTAACACAAACAAAAATAAACAATGATTAATGAATAACAATAAAAATTAAATAAAATTAACATTTAATAGAAACAAAATAATAAAATATAAAATAGAAGAAAGTGAGAGGAGATGATATCGATGCAGTGTTGATTTGCCCCTTAGATTAGTATAGATTACTATTGATTTTTTAGATAGATCTTCAAAACTTGTTGTTCTCCTTTCAAAAGCCTCCTCCTTCTTGCTCAAAGAACAAATACTTAACAAGAAAATATTTTTTTTGAATACTGCATAAGAAAAGTGAAAGCCTCTAGAAAAGGTCCAGGAAAAGAGAGAGGTCCCTTCCCCCCCCCCCCCCCCCCCCCCCTCTTTAGGAGAGTTTAAGCTGGGTTTTTATAGAAAAACCTTGCTAAAAGACGTATCCTATTATGATTTTCTCTCTATAGAGTTTTGATTTTAAAAGGAATTTTTATTTCTTGAAAATTTAGATAAATCCCAGAAAGGAATTTATGATATTATTTGACCAATCAAAATTCAGGAAACATAATTTTTTGTTTACTATGAAAATAAAAAAAACAGATGAAAAACGTATAATTTCGACCGGAATTATATAGTTCCGATCGGAATTACATAATTCCGATCGATTTTACGTAATTCTGATTGGAATTATGTAATTCTAATTGGAATTATAGAATTAAGATCTTTTTTTTTTGGAATTATGTAATTCTAATTGGAATTATAGAATTATGATCCTTTTTTTAACTTTTAATTACAAAAAGAACCCTGAAAGAATTTAAATTTTCAATTAGATCCTTAAAAAATATTACAATTAAGTCCTTAAGAAAACCAATGAAACTCTTTTTGAAACGCATTTAGACTTTTGACATTTCAAACTTCAAGTATTAAAGATCTATTTATAATAGTTTCATCATTGGAATCCTCTATCGCATCCATACTTCATCATCTCGAAATTGGGCACTTACAACGCCAAAGAAGAAATTTGAAATTTTTGCACTCTATGATCATGACTCTGGTGGTGATGATCTGTCATGATCATGACACTGGTTGTGACTACTCTCGGGAATTCTTCAAAATTTACAAAATTGATTTTTGTAATTTTACTAGAATTTTTTTTAATGATTGGGATTCATTTATGAACACTTAAAATGAAGATCTCCATCATTGTCCACCAAAACCTACTTCTGCTTTTGCCACAAAAATTCAATCTTTTTCTTTGCCCATTGTCACAGTTACGACGCACTAATTATTACTTGTGCCACATCTGATAGTTCCAAAATTAATTGAACTGACTATAAACACTTAAATACACATGTTAAATATAATTTTACTGCATTAGTTGTGATCATAAAAAAGGACCATTTTACCCCTTAAGGTTCAACACACTTTTTTGAGAGTATTTCATATCTCCTAACTTTAAACAAAATGAATTAAGTTTCTATACACTTAAAAGAAATTATTAGCAACTTAAATTGTTTATCAGAGTCAAAATTAGGAGTTTGATCATGCAAATGGTCAACAACAACTAAAAGGAAATAAAAAAGCTACAAAATTAAATACACACTACCTAATAAAAGAAATCCTTTAATCATCACCACCACCAACAATTTCAACAAACTCTGAATCATAAGCACCATTTTTACAACCAGCAACATCTCCTGAATCAGAACTAGAAGTACCAAAAGCACATCTACATTTTCCTGCACTTTTAAAACAAGATAAAAAACTAAAAGTAAACCAAAAAGCAACAAAACTAAATACATGCTACCTAATAAAAGAATAGAGATGTGGGATATTGATTCTTATACCTCTCACATGCTAAGCAAGTGCTCTATCATCTGAGTTACACTCATCTTCATCTTTTATTTATTGACACATTATTAAATTAGGTTAAGATCTATTTGAAGAGAAGCAAAACTAACCCAATTCTTGTAGCTGCAATATTATTATTATAAATACATGGAAAGTACTCCAAATTAACAAAAACATATATAGAATTATTTCATAAAAAATGTAAAATAAAAATTATATATATATAATTTAAAGGTATTTGATACAAAAGAAAATTAAGTGACAATTTTCTTTTAAAAAATTTTAAAGTGTTTTAAAAAACATAACTCTCTTAATTTTTAGTATTTAATAAGTTACTTCTTTTACATGAATTTATGTTTCGGGATTGGTTCCTCAATTTGAAGTTATAAGGTATTATTTTTTATTTAACAAACACAATAGACTACTTAAAATCTTAAAAATGTTAATATTACATTTTTCGTGCTTGAAATATATTGATAAAATTAATTCTATTTTAGAATCATAAGAAATTGAAATTATAGTTTTATTTTTCTTACCCAAAGTTCTATTATCGCTTTTTAGAAGTAATGATGTTGGTTCAATCATAATAAATGTTAAATCTTGTACACATTAAAAACTTGAATAATCAATTATGTATGGAAAATTTGTTGCATGCCAGTTGTTTATATTTTGGCAATTACATTTTGTGTATTCTTATAACCCGTTTGAGAAATTTACAAAATAAAATCTAAAAAAATATATTGGCTAATGCTTCCCTAATAAGAAAAGGGGAAAAATTAAGGAAAATTATTTTTTTTTTAAAAAAAGAAAAATGAAAAAAAAGAGAGAAATTAAAAAAAAAGAGAAAAAAAATGGGAAGTAGAAAAAATTAAAAATAAAAGAAGGAAAAATAAGAAAAAATGATAAAATAAAAATTTTTTTATAAAAAAGAGGAAAAGGAAAAAAGAAAGAGAAAATAAAAATAAAAAGAATAAAAGAAAAAAGAAGGGAAAGAGAAAAAATAAAAAAGAAAAAAGAAGGGAAAGAGAAAAAATAAAAAAGAAAAAAATATAAGAAAAAAGGATAAAATAAAAATTTATAAAAAGAGTAAAAAACAAGAGAAAAATGAAAAATAAAAATAAAAAGAAGGGAATAAAAACCATTAAGAAATTGATTAAAAAAAATAAAAGAAAAAGGTAGAGAAATTAAAAACAAAAATATGGGTATATTTTTAAAAATACAAAAGACACTTTTGTAATTATGATAGAGTAGTTTTGTAATTGATAAAAATTTGGAGTATTTTGTTGACAACATTTAGAAATGGGACATTTTTGTAAATTTCTAAAAAAAAAAAAAGTTACTCTGGTTCTAAATCGAAAGATAATATTTAATCATTATAGCACTAATCTTTACTAATTACTTAGTTTCTTTTTAGAAGATTTGAGTATCAAATTCAGTTTGATACTTGAAAAAGATTGGAGTTTTTGTTTTTGATGTTGGGTGCTTTTGGGTAGCTGTAAAGAGAAGATCATGGATACAAGATATAAAAAACTGTTGAGAAATTCACGGGCCTCAAGAGTATTGACCCATGCATACATATATTGATTTATCATTAAGGTGAAGCCCATGTAACACAAAATTAATTGATTTGTGTTAAGGTCTAATATACACAATTTATAAGTAACTTCATTCAAGTATACTTTTTCAATGTGAAATTCTCTAATACTCCTCCTCAAGTAAAACTAGGATTTGATAGTTGCCAGTTAAAGCTAGTATTTTTGTTTTTTGAATTGAAAGGCAGTGGTAATACTGGACCAAACTACTGGAACTGAACATCCAAACAGACGACCGAAAAATAAAAAAACTGGATCAGACCCGCTCTGATACTATGTTAAGAAATTTACGGATCTCGAGAGTGTTGACCCACGCATACACATATGAATTTATAAATGGGACTGAGCTTATATAATACAAAACCAATTGGCTTATGTTAAGGTTCAATCTACATCACTTATAAGTCATTTCATTCAAGTATACTCATCATCATCTTCTTCGTTTGAATCAAAGCGCTCCTCATCAAATAATATTAAAAAGCACTAAAGCTTCAAGCTTTAACTCAAGCACCGCAAGCAACAATAGTGTGCCTCAGAACATAAGCAATTCCCGTTATGTTCCACCAGGCAGAAGCTCAAGCAGTAGCACTACCCACAATGAAAAAGTCAAAAGTTTTGGACGAGCAGGAGAAGAAGAAGTCTCAAAAGATGATAGTTTTCCAGTTTTAATTGGAACTTGTCCTTTTATGTGCCCAGGTATATTATTTATTAATAATCATTTGTTTCATGCAAGCTACTAATTTAGTTGAATTTATGGATAAATTAGTTCAGGAATGTTACTAGAGTCTATGCGAGGTGCACAGCAATTGAAAATTTAGCATCTAGTGCTAGTTTTGGCTACTTGATTCACAACTTTATGTTGGAAGATGTAAACTTTTGACTTGGTTATTAAGTTTGTAGATCCAAGTCCAACAACTAGGTGCAATACACTTGAAGTAAGAAAAAATTTCTCCAGCAAAAATTGCCAATGCAACCAGGTTGCATGCTGTCCATCACAGATAACTGGAAGCGGGCATTCAGCTTCCAAGGTTTGTTCATTTTTCACCTTTTCACTCCTAAAATGCAAACTTATCATAAGAAGGCTTGACTGCCAATCTTAAGATAGGAGAAGGCACCAGCCTTTTATACGCCCACACTGATGTAGTAACGTCTGATACAGGGTAAGCATCATCGTAATGCACTGTTGCTGATGATGTAGGCCCATAACCACACCATAAAAAATGCTTCTAGGCTCTCTTCAAGGAGCTTCTACCTTCATTACATCCCGACCCTCAAGAACAAACTGAAAGTTGGCTGTTTGATCTGTCAAGCCAATTCAGCTATGACATGAAGAGGGTGCAAAAATAGAGGAGAAGTGAACCATCAAATTCTTGGCAAGCCCCTAAATAGTACAACCATGGATATTAGCAGTTGTCAAAAGATTGACAACTCCGGAGACATGCAGATTGGCAAGTTCTGACATTAATGTTGTAAGTTCGAATACTAAGGAGTGACTAAAAGCAGTAATCAAAAGATAGGGTGGCAAATAACGAAAGGAATGATCTAGAGCAAAAACTTCATGAAAACAAGGAACGTCAAGAGATGACCTTATAAAGCCAGTACTGAAGGTGCGACATGAAACTCATACAATTAAAACAACAGAATGAGCAGAAATAAAAGGGAACAGCAATATCAAAACTAAGCTCTGGTTCAGTAAGGTAAAATCAATGTAACTGCTAGTGTGTTTTACAATGCATATTCAGCCTTCTTTGTCTGCCGAGTGTCTTTTTCTTTAGCTTTTTTGGTATCAAGATACATCTCCACTATACCTGGTACCATAGCCACATACTTACTAACATAATTTTTCAAGAAATCCCTCTCACCTATTGTTAACAACCACAAAATCTTCTTGTCATTTCCTTCAATCAGATTCTTCGACTTCAAAACTTTCAGAACATTGTACGTTGAACGAAGCCTCTCCTCAACTGCATGCATAAGAAACTTAGGATAAGCAATTATAGCCCGTGTTTCCAGCTTCAAAGTATTGACATAGAAATCCATCACATTCTTGATTTTTTTCCTCTGAACAAGCCAAACAAAGTGGGTTTTGCTTAAAAGCTGACAAAATCTCCTCTTCACTCCATCCCACACTCTTTATGAACTCAAATTTCCTTTCCCAAGTTAACTCACTCATTAACATAATTACTCTAACAACATGTATAAACATACAAGATGTAGGTTCAAGGCCTAGATTCTTAGGGTTTGCTTGGATTGGAGGTAAGGAGGGGGAAGAGAGGGTAAGGGAAGGAAAGGGACACCCTTACCCTTGTTTGGGAAAAAAATTGGGTCTTTCAATGGAGGGGAGGGGAGGGGAGGGGACAATGTCCCCTTATGTATATCAATTTTTGACATTTTGCTTACACCCAGGAGGGGGAAGGGAGAGTGTAGACGGTGAGGTTTAGTGCGCGTCCAAGATCTTAGCAAGCACGACACTGTTTGAGCTCAAAGCTCTAGAGAATACACTGACCATTGTCACAAAGACATGACGTGGAGATGAGGAGTCGCTACCCAGGGTAATAACTGAGACAAATAAAAAAGGTGGTACTCGATTCTTTAAAAGAAAGCTAGCACCACAACCAGGAGATTCTGAATATGAAATACCAACTTATTTTAGTATTATGTTCATTTAGAAATGCTTTATGAATTACTATCTTATCCTCTATTTACATGCAATTTCATATAAACCCTTATTTAAAGCAATTAACTCCAGACAAACTAGTCATGAAAAATACATGTAAACAATGCATTCATTTAAATTTATAATCCCTAAGTTAGTCTAATCAACATTGATTTTAATTAAATGAGCTAAATTTACATATTTTAATTTACAAGTAAGCCTAAAAACTAATGAACCTAATTTCTATTTAATTTTAATTAGCTGGACCTAAGTTTATTTATTTTAATTCTAAAAGTGGGTTTAAATCTATAAATTATGAAATATTTAAATTAGTGGGCCTAATTCTACATGTTTTAATTCTAAAAAATGGGCCTAAGTCTAAATTAACCTAAATGGGCCAAAATTGATTTTAAAATTAAACATAAAAATCCAATTAAAAACCTATTTATTAAATGGATTAGAGTTGAAACGTGGACTTGGGTTTCAAAATACACAAAAATAAACAAAAAACCCAAAAATATAAAAAATCAAAACAAATAGATAAAAAAGATCAACCATGCAATTAAATTATTTATTCTAAAAAAAATCCTTACTTTAATTAACATGCAACCTAAATTAATCTATTGCCTCTATTGATTTTAATTAGACTTTACCAAATTGAACCTAATTTACTAATTAATTTTTAAGAACAAGAGAACTAAATTTTTATTATTCCCACTATCGGGGCTATTACAAAATCTACCAAAATAATAAAGAAAATAAAATTAAAATACAACCCTTAATAAGACAAATTAAACAAATTCAAAACCTAAAATAAAATAAAATAAAATAAACTAAACTAAACAGAGCAAAATTAAATTAAATTAGGATCTTGACTCTTAGCTTTCATTCATGGATTCTCCGTGAGTTTCCTTGGTTCAATCATGTATTCATCACCAGAATCATAAAACATAAAAAATTGTAAATAAATAAATAAGATTAGAATTAATGAACAAAGAAAACAAAATAATGAAAATAAAACCTGAATAAAAAAACACAGAAATAATAAAATCAAAAAAATAATAAAAATAAAATAATGATATAAAAGAAAGAACTAATAAAAAGAAAGGAGTGGAAGATGAGTAATGTTGTGCAGATGCTGTTTGAATGCCCCTCAGAATGAGATTTCACCGTTTTGAGAAAATTGACTTTGCACTTTCTTGATTTCTGGATTTTTTTAAAAGAACGTACTTTGTTTCTTTTTTTTAAAAAAGGGTTTTGAAATGACAATATCTGGTTAGGTCTCCTCTTTTTTTTTCAATCAACCATTGTTGCAGTAGTTGATTAGTTTTTTTTTCTTTTTTTTGTACCTTGTTCTTCTCCCCTTTCTTCTTCTCTACCAATATTTTACTTTTATATCCCGTTCCTAAGCTAACTACTTACGTGATTACAGAAGTTTTGTGATCATAGTAGTTCTGATCTCTCCCTTCCTAAAAAAACAGGATAAGAATTTTAACTTAAAAAAAAAAGAAGATTATACGCGTAAGAGACGCAACTGGATTGGGACTGAAACTTACAGATAAATACTTAAATCAATTTACTTATAAATTAAATTTGGACCAATCACAGTGAGAAAAAAAATTTTATTGAATTTTTTTAGTGCCTCAACACTCCAAAATGTCGACCAATATTGTGTAATGCCGATCAGCACTGTGTAATGCCGATCGGCATTACGTAATGTTGATTGACATTATGTAATATCGATTGACATTACATAATGCTGGTTGCACATTTTCAAATATACCCCTGCAAAAGTTATTTTTTTATAATTAAACCCAAAAAACGCTGCAATTTAGTCCTTGAAATCGTGAAATTTAACATTAGAGGTCAATTTTTTATTAAATTGTCATTATAGAGACTTTCATCGTATTCATACACAATTGCATCTTGAAATTGGGTGCTTAGAGAGGGGATGAGGTTATGTTTTTTTTTTATGTCAGTTTTGCCCTCATATAAATTATTAATGTCATGTATGAATTATAGATATGAGAAAGGATAATTTTATATTTTTATTGTTTAACCTTCTTTACTGTAATGACCCTGTATTTTGAATAATATAAAATTATTTTTAGATATGTAGTGTTAATAAATTTTAAATTTTATTTATATATTATTGTAATTATTTGTGAATATTATTTAGTTATTTTATTCTAAGAATTTTGTTTAAGTAAAATAATTTATTTAAGAGTTATATTATTTAAATACGATAAAGTTATTATCGTTACTATTAATTTAAATAGTATTGTTATTATTATTTCATTGTTATTGTCATTATTATTATGTGTTATTATTATTATTATTATTATCAAATGTGCATGTGATGTGCATAGTGTGTTATATATATATATATACAAGTTGTGTGTGTATATATATATATATACAAGTTGTGTAGTAATATTATTATTTATATATAGAAAAATATTAAAAACTATAAGCAACGGGTCAACCACCTCCCTCTTTCTTTCTTTTTCTTGTTTCTTCTTCTTCTTCTTCTCAATCTTTCCCTTCCCATGCTTCCACCATTTGCAACCAACTAGCAGCCCCAAGCAACCAGCCATCACCACCATCATCTCTTCTTCTTCCTGTCGTCCTCACAGTCACCTGAGCATCGCCTGGAGCACGCCGGAGTCGTTGAAGCCAAAGGTGACTGTGAGACTGCCATTTTTTTCGGTAGCTTTTCCAGTCACTTCAGCTCCTCATTCTGGTGTTGTTCGACTCCTCTTGGACCGGCGAGTCCATATCTAAGCTCCCTTTAAGCTTAAACTCTCTAGATTTTAAGTTATGTCCAAGTTTAGTTTAGGTGACTTTAGGGTTTCGATTTTTTTTTTGAATTATTGACTTTGATTCATGAATTTTTTCTTTGGGAATGTGTTTGTTTATAGCTCAATCTACTCAAATATATTTTTATTTTATTTTTTTGAATTAGTTTGAATTATGGGTATTTTTTATTATTTTAATATTAAAATATTGAATTTTTGATAATTATGTTAATTAATTAGTTTTAATGACAATTTAGTTAAATTAGTGTTATTAATTTGAGTTAATAATTCTAGAATTATTAAAATAATTTTTAGTGAGTTTATATAATTTTTGAGAATATTTTTATATTATGTGAATTTTGTATATATAGGTTAATTGTGTATTGTTGTGGAAATTATAGTTAAATAATATGTTTTAAATGATTTTAGAATTATATAGGGTATTAAAATGATTTTTATAAATTATTTACTATTTTTAACTAAATAATACTAATTTTTGAAAATTATATTCAAATAATATATTATTTACTATTTTAGTGATTAAATTGGTTTTTAATTACTTTTATTATATAATTAAGTTGTTTGAGAATATAAAAGTGAATTTTACTATTATATGTTGAATTATTGAAAAAATTGGATTTTTATTAATATTATATTATTAGTTGAAATTTTTATTTAATTGTTGTGAAAATAATCATATTTAGTGATTTAATGTTCAAGTATATTATATTTTGGTATTTTATGGATACTTATGGAATTTAATGATTTTTTAATATATTTATTACTTTATATTGATTTTTGAAAATTTTGAACCTCGGTTAAGGAATTTGTGTAGTTCGGGATCCCAACCCGAGGTGTTGAGTTTTGTGGTATTTAGAAGTGTATTTTCCTTATAGGATTGGCTCTACTGTGAATAGAGAGATATCCATTTTATAGAGGAGGTTCTGTTGAATTTTCGGTAGAATTCTCGTAAAATATGACGTCGGATCGATCCTGAATTTCTGTATTTGTCTGAGAATTAAATTCTTAGATTGAGTCTCCTTTAGAATTCTTAGAAGTATAAGTTAGAAATTATTCTGATTATTATTATTATTTATTTTCTAGTTGCGCCGAGATCGAGGTCTATTAGACCAAGCCCATTGAGTCAGTCTCGAGGAGCGTAAACTTATGAGTTATTATTCTATATATACATTGCATATAGAATACATGCCTTTGAGAATCCATGTTTTTATTGTGTTTTGATATGAATTATTATATTAAATGAAGAAGTATATTTTTGGTATACTTTAAGTATATTTTTGGTATATGTGACATTTTACTTAGTTTGTTTTAATATATAATTTGTAGATATGTGACATTAATTTTAGCATGTTTTAGTATATACATTCAGTATATTTGTCATATATTCAGCATAAGCATTTAGTATATTTTTGGTATATTTATGGTATACATTTAGTATATAAGTGGTACATCCTTTTTAAATGAATGCCACTTGTATTTTAATTATGCATTTTAAGAATGATTTAAAGAATAGTAGTAGAACGTGCTACCTAGTGGGATACACTAGGACTGTTGCGCGATAGTATGGTAGAATTAGGTTGAGAATATGATAATTATTATTAAGATATTGGTTTTGGGAAAGGCTGACTGTGGATCCTCGATTGACCTAGTGTACTCGGGGCCAGTCATGCCGGTAGTGAGATTGCGGAACCTCGGTTGACCTAGTTTACTCGGGGCCAGTTTGCAACCTTCAATTGGAAAATTAATACTTGGAGTTTGATTAAGCCTTTTGGTTATTGATTATTATGATCGAGGTTGCGAACTGTTAGGGTTCTGCTCCGATCCTTCAATTAAAATAACTTTATGCATCTATTATATATATAAAATGAATTTTAGCATCTGTGTGAAATGCCTGTGTATATGTATATATATACTGATGCCTGACTGTGTATGTTTTAGATTGCATGTATATATATTATAATAATTCACTCAGTGAGGTCTAATTCCCCTCAATATTTTTTTCAGGAGATTCCCCGTTGTCAGACCTCAGTAGTAGACTTTTACGCCGGACTTTTTCAGCCCCGGCTAGATTATGTAAATTATTTATCTAAACTTTTATTGTATTCTAGAAAACTGCAGTAGTAGTATGTTGCATCAATAGAATGTTATTTTAGTGTGAGACCTTTCTCTGAATATTGTATGAAAATATATTTTTATTTTATGAAATGACATTCAAGTATTATTTTTATTTTTATATCGATTTAAGTTTTAATTTTGGTGTATTTTTATTTATTTATTGCATGCTTTCTATTTTTAAAGCTTGCTATAGGTTTCAGATTCGAAAGAATTCTCATTCCCTAGTGCCGATCATGACTCCCCGATTTGGGTCACGTAAACTTCCCTTAATTACTCTTCCTCTTGTCATTTCATTCCCAAGCAAGGGAAAAGTAACTATGCACACTTACCTCTCCTTCTCCTCTCTTCATTTTCATACGTTTCTTTACCATCCTTTAATTACCCTTCCCTTACACTCCATCCAAGCAGATCCTTAGATCTGCATGGTTTGGGGGTAAGGAGGGGGAAGAGGGGGTAAAAAAAGAAAAGGTACAAATTTACACCTATTTGGAAGATAAATTGGGTAATTTAATGAGGGGGAGGGAAGGGGAAATGTGTAACGCCACCTAATGCATTTGGATTTATTTTCCTAACATGCATATCATATAGACTTGAAAAATTGCATGTAATATGTGTGGTATTAATTCCAATGTTACATAGGAGAAGATTATAAATGTTTACAATTAAGTCTATAAGAAGAATTAGAAAGTTGTCACGACTTAAACCGGGAAGTTATGACTGGCGCTAGGGAACGGGAATTCTTTCGAATCTGGAACTCGTAGGAAGCCTTAAAAAATAAAAATGCATGTAATAAATAAATAAAAATACACTAGAATTAAAACTTTAATTGATATAAAATAAATACTCAAATGTCATTTCATAATAAAAATATTCATACAATATTCAGAGATAGGTCTCTATCCCAACATAACATATTGCTGATACAATACACTACTACTGCAGTTTTTTAGAGTACAAATAAAGTTCAAATATGAAATTAAAAAAGAAAATAGCCAGGGCGGAAGAAGACCGGCATAACGCACTACTAGTACGGTCTGACGAAGACGACTCTCCTAAAAAAAAATGGTTGAGAGGGGGTCAGACCTCACTGAGTGAATTATTATAATATATATACATGCACCTCCTAATGTCATATGCAATCAAGCATCAGAATTGTCACGACCCAAAACAGGGGCCATGACCGGCGCTAGGGAACGAGAATTCTTTTGAATCCGGAACCCGTAGCAAGCCTAAAAATAAAATAAATATGCAATAATAACCATAAAAATATAATATGCAGCGGAAAATAAAAATCATAAATATTACAATATCATCCATATCAACTGGATTTAATTCAAAACTCATCACATCGCATATATAATCTCATAAATGTATAATCTTTATACAAATCCAGTTTTACTATAATACATCTCTTTAAAACAAATACTTTATTTCACAACTACTGCAGTGTCTAGATAAAATAAATAAGACTCAAGTATATAATTTACATAAAGAAGCCGGGGCGGAAGAAATCCGGCGTATTGACCTGCTACTGAGGTCTGAGGAAGTTGACTCTCCTGAAAAATAGTCAACGGAGGGGAGTCAGACCTCACTGAGTGAATTACTATAATATATATACATACACTCTAAGTGATAATGCATACAGTCAACAGTATATGAGTAATATGTATATATACAGGCAAGTTCATACAGATGCAGAAAAATCATTTTATATATTTTGTCTGAAAATCAACTTTTATGAAGGATCACATAGAACCCTAGAATATCGCAACCTCAGAAAATAGTGTTAAACAACACTCTAGCCATACAGGCTCACTGATTCCAAATATATCCACTTAATCCATATGGACAGTAGACTGGCCCCGAGACACTAAGTCAACCGAGCTCCAGCAGTCTGACTGCCAGTGTGATTGGCCCCGAGACACTTGGTCGACCGAGCTCCAGCAATCACACCCAAACCACATCTCACACATATCAATAATCATAATCAATTCAATATCCACAAATAAGTTAGTAATATAACCTAAAGCTATAGGTGTACCGGTACGTACTCGGTCCTAGTGCTGCCCACTAGGTAGCACGTTCTATTGATATCCTTCATTCTTAAATATAAAACATTCATTCACAAAAATAAATGATGCATGGATATAAATGAAATAGCAATATAAACCATATATATACCGAAAATATACCAAACATAAACCTGGTATATTTTGAGTATATATATGTCAAATAAATCCAATCAAATCATGAATTAAACTAAAAATATATTTAAAAACATTTTAAATATATTTTATTAATAAAACATGTATATAATTTATTATATACCAAAAATATACTTGAATATAAATCATGTTATTTATGCATATTTAGTCAAAATAAAACATGCATTTTCTAAATCATGCATCCTAAGCATATATATATAATATAGTAACTCACCTAATGCGCTCCACGAGACGGGTCCGACGGGCCTGGTCCACTAACCCTCGGTCTCGGCGCAACTAAACAAGAAATAATTAATCGACATCAGAATAACCCTAACAGAAATCCTAGAATTCAATCTAGAGTATTCAATACAGAATCGAAAATTAGGGTTCGACTGGATATCAAGTTTTACGAGAATTCTATCGGAAATCCGGCAGAACCTCCCCTGTAAAACGGACATCTCTCTACTCAAAAGAGTAGAGCCGACCCTGCAAAGAAACACACTTCGAAAAACGAGCTCAACACAATCAAAATCCCACGGTCGGACTCCAAACTACAGTTCACCGACCGGGGTCTACAAACACAGAATAATATTCCAGATATACCGAAAATATCCTTAAATCACCGAAATACATTTTATAAATAAAAATTACATAATTGACCTTGAAACACTATAAAAACCGATTAAAACTCATTTTATTAGAAAAACCGTATATTATATATATAATTGAAAATAATTCCCGGAAAATAGTTTTAATTAGTTAAAAATACTAAATATTTTGTAGAAATCATTTTTATACCTTAAATAAATATTAAAACCAATTAAATTACATTTTTAGACAATTTAGGGTAAAATTACCAAAATAACCCTATATATATATATATATACCTAAATTACTTCAAAAATTCACCAAAAATCATACAATTATCCAAAATTAATTTTCTCAACATATTTATCAATAATATCAATAATTAAACTTAATTAACCAATTAAATTCAATTTAAAACACAATTAACTTAATTTTACAAAATCACATAAACTTCAATAATTAAAAATAAATACTTAGAAATTCATAAAAATTCCAAATAAATTTCTATAATTCATTTCAACACCTAATTCAACCATAAACTCCAATTTCATAATTTAAATAATTAATTTCCGAAAATTAGAAAATAATATTAAAATATTCAAAAATACCCAAAAATCCAAACAACCTCCAAAAATTCTACAAAAATTCATACATGAGGATTAAGCTACCAGGAACAACATTTGTGAAGGAATTTTCCATGAATCATCCAAATCGAAGCTCAAAAAAATCAAAAACCCAAAGAGGCCGAAATTTTCAAATCGAAACCTAAGCAATTCTAGACCATTTTAGCTCAAACCAAAGCTAGAATAACACTCACCGGAGCTCAAGGAGAAGATAGAGACCGGCGGTGTCGAAAACGGTGGC
The DNA here is from genome assembly GCA_947683625.1 of Mallotus nudiflorus. Lineage (NCBI taxonomy): Eukaryota > Viridiplantae > Streptophyta > Magnoliopsida > Malpighiales > Euphorbiaceae > Mallotus > Mallotus nudiflorus. Next base: position 375,458 of record CANTUR010000481.1, read on the forward strand.
CGGAGGAGGGAGAAACGGCGGTGAGGAAATGGTGGTCGGCGTCGGGCGCGGGAGAGAAAGAAGAAGAAGAAGAAAAAGAAAAAGAAAGAAAAGGAAAGAAAAAGAAAAAGAAAAAGAAAGAAAAAGGAAAAGAAAAAAAAGAAAAAAAATAAAATAAATTAAAATAATTAAATATTAATAAATAATTAATAATAAAATAATAAATTTTAATAATTTAATAATAAATAAAATAATCAAATAATAATAAATAAATAATAAAATATTAGGGTAATAATAAACCCTAATTAAATAAATATACACACACAGGCTTTATTTAATAATTTAAAAATATGTATGAGTTCTTGCAAACCCGTAAATACATTTAAAATAATTAATAATACATTGTTTATGTGGAAATTTCCCCGAAAATGAAAGTCCCGGGAAAATTTTACGTAAAATACTGAAAATAATAGACAATAATTAAAATAGGTTTAAAATACATATTAACTCATAAAAATATCGTATAATGCATGAAAATTATTGACACTGTATATCCCGGTACAGTGTAAAAATATTTTTAAAAAACACGGGATATTACAAGAATATATATATAAATATATACAAGCATTTCACATAGATACTGAAATTCGCTTTTCTATATAATAAATGTATGAAAACATTTATTTAAGTGAAGGATCAAATAGAACCCTAATATAATCACAACCTCAATAATAAAAATTAACAGCCAACATACTTAATCAAAACTCCAAATATTCATTTGTTCGACTCAAAGTAGTAGACTAGCCCTGAGTACACTAGATCAACCGAGGATTCGCAATCTCACTACAGGCCTGACTGGCCCCGAGTACACTAGATCAACTGAGGATCTACAGTCATCCTTTCCAAAAACCAAAATTTCTCCATAAGTAATTATCAAATTTCCACCCTAATTCTACCGTACTATCGCGCAATAGTCATAATACAACCGACTAGGTAGCACGTTCTACTCTATCCTTCAAATCCATCTTATATTCATGCAAAATAATAAAATACATTATTAAAATACAAGTGGCATTCATTTAAAAAAACATACCACTTATATACTAAACGTATACTAAAAAATATACTAAATGCATATGCTGAATATATGACAAATATACTGAATATATATAATAAAACGTGCTAACATACATATGTCACATATATACAAATTATATACTAAAAATAAACTAAGTAAAATGTCACATATACCAAAAATATACCTAAAGTATATCGAAAAATATACTTATTCATTTAATAAAATAATTTATGTTTAAGCTCATATTTAAAACATAAAAATTCATAATCATGCATCTACATACAATATATATATAAAATAATAACTCACAAGTTTGTGCTCCTCGAGACTGACTCAACGGGTCTGGTCCGATAAATCTTAGTCTCGGTGTAACTAGAAAAATAAATAATAATAAAATCAGAATAAATTCTAACTTATACTTCTAAGAAATCAAAAGAAGGACTCAATCTAAGGATTCAAAACTCGGATAAACACATAAATTCAGGATCGACCCGACGTCACGCCTTATGAGAATTCTATAAAAAATCGACAGAACCTCCTCTATAAAATGGACATCTCTCTATAAAAGTAGAGCCGATCCTGCAAGGAAAAGTACAATTTTAACAACACAATAGCTCAATTCATCGGGTTGGGACACCGAACTACTTAAACTCCCAACCAAGGTTCACAATACGCGATAAAAGTAAATATTAAATAATAATATATTAAAATCCTTAAAAATCCATAAAATAATTAAAATGCCACAATATAATTTATTTAAACATCAAAACACTAAATAAAATCTTAAATAATAATATAATATTAATAAAAATCCAATTTTCCAATAATTCAACATAAAATAGTAAAATTCACTTTTAATTACTCAAATAGCGTAAATAGTTTAAATATATAATAAAAGTAATTAAAAATCCATTTAATCACCAAAATAGTAAATAATTTATTATTTGAATATAATTTTTGAAAATTAGTATTAATTAGTTAAAAATAGTAATTAATTTATAAAAATTATTTTAATACCCTATAAAATCCTAAAATCATTTAAAATATATTATTTAACTATAATTTCAACAAAAATACACAATTAACTCATAATTCCAATATTCACATAATATTAATAATTTCTTAAAAATTATATAAAATCATTAAAAATTATTTTTAAATTCTAAAATTACTAACTTAAATTAATAACACTAACTAACTCAAATTTCCATCCAAAATAATTAATGAACATAATTATCAAAAATTCAATATTTTAATATTAAAATAGTAAAAAATACCCATAACTCAAATTAATTAAAAAAAACTAAAAATATATTTGAGTAGATTAAGCTACCCATAAACACATTCTCAAAGAGAAAATTCATGGATCAAAGTCAATAATTCAAAAAAAATTTGAAACCCTAATGTCACCTAAACAAAACTTGGACATAACTTAATATCTAGAGAGTTTAAGCTTAAAAGGAGTTTGGATATGGACTCATCAATCCAAGAGGAGTCAATCAACACCAGAATGAGGAGCTGAAGTGACTAGAATCTTCACCGAAAAAATGGCAATCTCATGGTCACTTTCGGCTTTAATGGCTCTAGCGTGCTCTAATGGTCTTCTGGTGATGGTGAAGGCGAGAGGAAGAAGAAGAGATGATGGTGGTGATGGTTGGTTGATGTAAGTGGTGTCCTGCGTGGTTGAAGGTTACTGGAAGCTTAGTTTGTGCAGAAACAAGAAGAAAGAAAGAAAAAACACAGAAATAGAAGAGGAAGGAAAGAAAAGAATGGCCAATAATATTTTTTCCTAACCTATTTTTTTAAGGCTTTTGACTAACTTACTTTTGTTTATATATATATATATATATATATATATATATATATATATTATCCTAACTTTAACTTAACCACATACACCTATATATACATATATATATACTCAACACCCACAACACATGCACATAACAATAACATAATATAATAATACTAACAATGATAATAATAACAACAAATACATTAACCCTAATAAAATAATAATAATAATAATATAAATAATAATACTAATAACAATAAAAATATTAATAATATACACAATAATAATAATATATAAATAAAATTTAAAATTTTATTAACACTGTATATCCCAAAATATATTTGTATTATTTAAAATACAGGGTCATTACAAAAGTTAAGGGTTTAAATTGGCTAATGATAATTTTTTTTCAGAACTCTTGGGCTTGGTATCCTGCAATCCACGAACAGAAGGCAAGGTTAGAGGTGGGGAGAGTCCCCAGAAACACTTCGATGCCTAAGTTAGAGAATAGAAGAAGGAAGAATATAGGATAGCTAGAATATGTGAGAATGAGATGCCCCTTTGTGAGAGATATGGGGTCCTATATATAGCCTTAAACCTGGGAGGAGTCGGATTCCTTGTGAGGTAGTGAATCATAATCTTGGTAGGAGAGTGTTCCTTCTTTGCTTAGGATTCCTCTTTGGGGTAGTCCCTATCCCGGATAGTTTCTACCTTCTTACTAATCCAAGTGTCCCTGTTCATGAGATAAGAAGCCCTTAACTAGGCTGGAATATATTAGATGGTATCAAGAGTCCCCCCCCCCCTCGAGTGTATTCGGATATTTATGTCTATCATGCCCGGGTAGAGTAGGGTGCTGATGCTTTCATATAGGGGTACTATACAGTGATAAAGACGAGTGAGATGAGGTGGCCAGCCTCAGTCATAGTAAAAGAGTAGAGCTCAATGCCGAGTCTTGGGATAATCTCGTTGCTAAAATGCAATCCGTGGAGATTGAATATCTGCCAAGTGTGTAGAAGCACAACAATAGATTAACCCATATGTTCGGAACTGACATGACAGAACCAGTCGTCACTGGATTTTTGATGCTTGGTGCAAGGACGCAAGGCTTTACGAGCTTGGAACCTTAGTACTATAAAAGTGACCTGAGGGTGCTAGCTTTAGTCACTAGACTTAGATGCGCGAGGCTTAGATGCTTGGTACATGGACACGAGGCTTACATGCTCGGAACCTCAGTACTACAGAAGCGACCTAAGGGTGCTAGCTTCAGTCACTAAACTTAGATGCGCGAGGCTTAGATGATCGGTACATGGATGCGAGGCTTACATGCTCGGAACCTCAGTACTACAGAAGCGACCTGAGGTTGCCAGCTTCAGTCATTGGACTTAAATGCATGAGGCTTAGATGCTCAGTACATGGACATGAGGCTTACATGCTCAAAACCTCAGTACTATAGAAGCAACTTGAGGGTGCCAACTTCAGTCACTAGACTTAGATGCTCGGTACATGGACGCGAGGCTTACATGCTTGGAACCTCAGTACTACAGAAATGACTTGAGGGTGCCAGCTTCAGTCACTAGACTTAGATGCACGAGGCTTAGATGCTTGGATACCTGGAATGGGCTAGAAGCATAGCTTGGATGCTTCCGAGTAGCTTGATGAAGGAGCCTAGTTGAGATGTGGGCGGGCTGACGTGTGGCGGTGTCGCTTCTACTCTTAGGGATTCAAAATTTAAATCGCGAGTTATACGTCATTTTGTGTGTCAGTAAATGAAACGTTTCTGCTACCGTTGTCGTGACTCCTCGTTCAATAGGCTTATTTTCCCTAAAAGGCCCCTGATGACCTAGGGAGAAATAAAGTAATGATGAGGGTAGTTAATGGCGTGTTTCCAGATCCTTCCGTGTCTTTATAAGTATTGTTGCACTTGTCAATTGGTGTATTTTTCTTTTTTGTTTTTGTTTTTGCCTTTGTCACGTTTGTATTGTCATTGCTGTTTTCCTTTCTGCCTGTCATGATTCTTGCTTGTGGTAACCAGGTGATCTTTTGTCTTTTCTTCTTCTTTTTGCTTCTGTTGTTGTGCATTTTCCTTTTTTATTATGGCACCGAGGGAACAAGTTAGTTCCAACCTTTTTGTTTCAAATGTAGATGATGAGTTACTGGGGTAGTACCGAAGGCAGTTCTGTATCCCCGCCGATTATGCCCTTCACACCGTAGATAGGAAGTTTAGGGCCCACACCCACTTGCTAGGGCTATGTAAATTAGTGGTGTATTTTGACCAACTAGAGGGGGGTTTAAAATTTCCTTTAGATCCCTTTATGAAGAGATTTTTGAATAGGCATAACATAGCGCCTGGTCAACTCTATCCGAATAGCTATAGGATTCTGACCGGGTTAATCCAACTGATGCATGAAGAGGGGAAAAAACCCGATTTAGATATTTTTTGATACTTGTACAGGCTGACTAAGAAGAAGGGAGAATTGATGTTTTCCCTATTGGCTATGCCTAACCACACCCTCTTCATAAAGCTTCTAGATCTCCACAAGAAGTGGAGACACCATTTTTTTTATTATAGAGCATTAGTCGGACTTCATGGATGTTCGACGGATGTGGTCTGATGAGTGCCATAGTGTGAAACAGCCTGTGAGACTTCCCGACTATGATGCAGAGATAGTTTTACGGCTGTATCTTGACGAGCTTGCTAAAGCTCAATCGGTGGAGGATGTGTCCAGGATATACCTATGGAGAGTCTGTCCAAGTCATGTTCATTCCCCTAGTATGTTTGTGTTACTTAAAGCTATATTTTTTACTTGATCTATTTTTGCAACTGTCGATGGCTGACTTTTTTGATTTTACGGGTGGGATTTCATTAGTTGACAAGCCAACTGCTCTGAAGGAAGTGCAAATATCTCCTTTTCCCCAGAACCCCAAGCTCTCGTGGCTCCTAAAGCGGTAATTGCCAATCCCAAGGGTAAAGCAGTGGTGGAGTTATCATAATCGGAACGGGTGGGTCAGAGGAAGAGGCAGTTGATCAAGCAGGAGTCGGACACGGAGGGGCTTGATGAGGACATATATGTCCAACGCCCAAGATTATCTGGGTGTCCAGATATGAGGGGCTAGATACTAAAGCGGATGAAGCCCTCGAGTGTCTCTAATAGCCAAGTAAGGGATTAATACGCTGAATCGCTGAGGCTGCATGAGGATATGCAGTACTGGTCGGATGAGGGCCCGGAGGGTTTGCTCGACTCAATAATTGGCCAGTCATTGGAAGTAAGTTAGCTCTACTACTGATGTTGTTATCGTATGTGCTTCTTGTTGACGCAAACTTTTTTTATTGACAGATGACTCAGGCTTTGCTACCAGCGAAGGATCAGTACTTCTATCTGAAGATCCAGTATAGCCTAAAGGAGACAGAGGTGGGAACTATATCCATCGATTTTGAAAAGAAGCTGGATGGCGCGAAGGCAGCATTGGAGCTCTGCCAAACAAAGTATGCTGAGGCAAGTCAGAAGAAAGTTGGAACATAGCCAAGGCCAGCTGACGAGGAGGATCGAAGAGTAGGACATTCAAATTGCTGAGCTGGAGAGAAAGCTATCTGAGCTTGAGAAATCCCAAGCGAGTGACAAAAATTCATACCAAGGCATGGTAGAGGGATTTCTTAAGGCCTACAGGGTTGAGTATAAGAGGGTCCTGCTCACCCAGGACTCGAAATTGGACTTGGGGGTGTTAGATTAAATAACACCGACAGACCTTGCCAAGCTTGCTATTGAAGAGGATGCCCGTTGAAAGGGCAGTGCTGCTCCTGTGAGGGATACTATGGAGGCTGCTATTGCTACTAAGTCTGCGGTGCATCCAGATGCTATTGATGAGGTTTCCCCCTCTGTTTTCAGGCATGGGGGTCCGGATGTACATATAGTAGAACATATATATATATTTTTTTGTAATCGATCTTTTGTAAAGGCATTTTTATTAATGAAGAGATACTTTATTAAATCTTATATTGAATATAACTTATTGATAATATGTTATGAGTTCCAAAATGGTGGTAGTTCTTTACCTCCTCTTTCTCTTAACTTGTATGCTCCCTTGGTTGTGCGTGCCAAGATATTTGGTATGGACCTTCCCAGTTTGGACCTAACTTGCCAGTTCCTAAGTTGCCTTTGCCAATATCTGCCCTTCTGAGTATCCAGTCTCCTAACTTGAACTGTCTTGGATGATGCCGTTGATGATGATACCGTGTCATCTTTTATTAATGTGCTTCAGTCGTGGTTGCTGCTTGTTCTCTCCTTTCCTCTAGTAGGTCCAGACATATCCGGGCATCAATGTTGTTGATGGTTTGATCAAGATTCTAGCTTATTCTATAACTTGGTGAACCAATTTCCACTGGTATTACTGCATCTATGCCATAGGTTAGCCTGAATAGTGTCTCTTTGATGGATGATCTAGGCGTGGTTCTGTAGGCCCAGATTATGTTATTGAGCTCTTCGACCTAATTTCCCTTTTTCTTGTCCAGTCTTTTCTTTAATCCTTGCATGAGAATTCTGTTGGTGACTTCCATTTGTCTATTTGTCTGCGGGTGGGCTACCGAGGTGAAGTGAAGCTTTATTCCAATGTCTGAGCAAAAATCTCTAAACTTTTTATTATTAAATTGTTTACCATTGTCCATAATTAAAGTGTGGGGGATGCCGAACCTGCAAATGATCTCCTTCCAGAAGAAGTGTTGTATCCAAGCTTCTGTGATGGTTGGGACTATCTCTATTTCTACCCACTTAGTGAAATGGTCAATAGCCATAATCAAGAACTTTTTTTTGTGAAGTGGAGGGTGGGAAGGGACCTAAGATGTCCATCCCCCACATGGCGAATGGCCAAGGGCTGTTGATGGGATGTAGGGGGCAGGAAGGCTTGTGGTTGAGTCGAGCATAGTGCTGGCACTGGTGACATGCTTGCGTTAGCTGCTAGGCATTATTAGACATGGTAGGCCAATAATATCCTTGGAGTAGTGCTTTTCGAGTTAGCGTATAATGGGATTCGTGCGCTCCATAAATTCCTTTGTGGATCTCTCTGAGTATGTAATTTTCTTCCTCTGGTGAGACGCACTTAGACCATGGGTGTGATAGGGATTTTTGGGAGAGCTCCCCTTATTGGATAGAATAGTGGACTACCATGGTTTTTAGCTTTCGAGCCTGTAGCTTGTCTTCAGGGAGGATTCCATGTTCTAGGTATTGGATTATCGATCGCATCCATTCCAAGACTACTTGTGTCTCTAAGACTTCGGGGTCTTTAATGCTAGGATTGGTTAATGACTTGATGAAATGCATATCCTGGAATGCTTGACTATCTTCAGCTGCTGACTTGGCCAGGAAGTCGGCCTCAGTGTTTTCTTCTCTGGGTATCTAGATGATCTCCCATCGGCCCCCGTCTCGCTCAATGTATTGCAAGAGCTACTTAACTTTGTCCACGTACTTGGCAATGTAAGTGTCTTTGACTTAGAACGTTTCGCTGACTTGGTTGACCACTAGTTGGGAGTCTGAGTGTATGATGAGGTGTTCAACTTTGACTTCAGTGGCTAACTTCAGGTCTGTGATGAGTGCTTCATACTCGGCAGCATTATTGGTTGTGTTGTACTCGATTCAGACTACATATTAGATGTAAACCTTATGTGGTCCCCTGAGGATTATTCAGGAACTGGATCCCTGAGCTGAGGATGCTCTATCAATATAGAGCTTCCATTCTGGTGCTTGGGTTAAGGTAGGGTCTTCCAGAGACATTTCTTATATGAAATTTACTAATGCCTGGGCTTTCATCTATTGGCGGGGTTCATAGTTGATGTCGAATTCACCAAGTAATATTGACCATTATATTAGCCTGCTCGAGCTCTCTGGTCTTTGTAAGATTTTTTACAATGGGAAATGGGATCGAACGACAATATGGTGAGCTTGGAAGTAATGTCGGAGCTTTCGAGAGGCATGGACCACAACCATGGCTAGCTTTTCCAATATGGGATACCGAATTTCAGATCCTCGGAGCATTTTACTAATGTAATAAACTGAGCTTTGCTGACTTCCTTCTTCTCTTACTAGTACTAAGGCGATGGATTCTCGGCCTACAGAAAGGTATAAGTACAATGTTTCATCTGGGGCGGGCCAACTGAGTAGGGGTGGTGAGGATAAGAATTTGTTAATGTCTTCGAATGACGCTTGGCAGTCAGCAGACCACTCAAACTTCCCAAAATTGTTGAGAGCTTGAAATAATGGTAGACACCATCTGGCTGAGCATGAAATAAAATGCCCTAATGTGGTGATTCTGCCATTTAACTTTTGTACCTCATGGATGTTTTTTGGTGCTTCCATGTTGAGTATGGCTTCCATCTTTTCTGGATTGGCTTCAATGCCCCGGTGAGATATCATGAATCCCAAGAATTTGCCTGCTCTGACTCCGAAGATGCCTTTTTCTGGATTCAACTTGATCCTGGATTTACTCAATAGCCGGAGAACCTAGTCTATGTCCGTTGGGTGTTGTTCTGGATGCTTGCTTTTGATGATAATGTCGTCTACATATACTTCTACGCTTGTGCTAATCTAGTCTTGGAGGACTTGGTTCATCATTCTTTGATATATGGCAAAGCATCACCTTGTAGCAATACAAGCCTTCATGGGTGATGAAGGATGTCTTCTCTTGATCCTCTTCCTTCATTAGGATCTGGTGGTAACCTTGTGCCGCATCGACGAAACTGGTGGTAATCCGTGACCAGTGGTGGAGTCAATAAGCTGGTCGATCGTGGGCAATGGGTAGCTGTCTTTGGGGCATGCTCGGTTGAGGTCAGTGTAGTCTACACACATCCTGTATTTCCCATTTGCTTTTTTAACAAGTACCACATTAGCTACCCATTCTGGGTGAGTAACTTCTTTGATGAACCCGGCTGCTAACAACTTTATTATTTCTTCAGTAATTATTCTCTGCCTTTCGTAAGCAAAGGTTCTTTTTTTTTATACTACTAGCTTGGCTCTTGGTCTGATGTTTAGACAGTGACAGGTAAATTGCGGGTCCACGTCGATGATTTTGGATGCTTGTGAAGCAAAATCCTCTGAGTGTATGGTAAGGACTTCCCTTATTTCTTCTCTGATGTTTTGGTTGAGTTCATTACCAATTTTCACGGTCTTCCCTTTCATGATTTGTAAGGTCTCCATGTCTTCTACTGGTTGTGGATCGGCGCCTTGCTTCTTAACTTCCTATGCTTCTAAAGGAAAAGCCTCCGTCTGAGGCTTCATGGCCATCTGGTAACATTGTTTAGCCATATGCTGATCTCCTCGAATGGTAAGGGTTCCATTCTTGACTGGAACTTTCATAGTTAAGCATTGGATACTGGTGACTACATCTGCTTCATAGAGGGCGGTTGTCTTATAATCCTATTATACGCCAGTGGTATATCCACCACGTTGAATACTGCTCGGATGACTTTTGTTTCTTTATCATCTTAATTTCTTAATTCTAGGCTCAGTTCGATAATTCCCATTGGTTGTATAGTTCCTCCATAAAAACTCATGATGGGGTTTCGGATGGCCTTCAAGTTGGTGACAGAGCCACCCATTGCCTTGTACGCATTCTAAGATAATACATTGACAGCACTTCCATTGTCCACCAATAACCTTTTTACCAAATACTTATCTATACACGCAGTTACTACCAAGGCATCAAAATGGGGGTGGTGAACATGCGAATCATCTTCTGAATTGAACACAATATCACTTCTTTTGGATACTGGCTTTTCTCCTTTACTCCACTTTAATCTTTTCTTAGTTTTTTCTCCCCCGATGATGATGTTGATTGTGCCAATCGGCTCCCTCTGGGTTTTCTTTGCTTCCGGCCTGTCATGCTCTTGGTTTTTGGAGATTCCGCTTCTTCTCGATGCATCTATGAAATTATTGAGTTTTCCCCTCTACACCAGTCTTTCTATGGAATTCTTCAGCTCTTTGCAACCCTCAATGTCATCCCCGTATTCTCGGTGATACTGGCAATATTATCCCCTGTCTTGGGTAGATCTCGAGCTTGGGCTTATTCTCTTAGCTGGGGTGATTCCAACTCCATTCTATTTGATCCACATGAGGATTTTGGATCGAGAGGTGTTTATGGGTGTGTATTTATCCGCTTCCCTGTCAAATCTTTTTGCTATATTTCTTAAATTTATTTTTAGGAAGCCTGCTCATTTGTGTTTGGGTCATTCATCCTTAATCGATGGCTTCTCTTCCTCTCATTGCATCCTTCTATCCTCATCCATTTTTATCATCCTGACTCTGCAAAGGTACTTGGTTCTTTGGTCATTATTTTGTCTTTAAGCTTGCCAAGTCTAGTGCCATTTTTCAAAGCTTTTATGGCAACTTCATCGACAAGATGCTCAATTTGCATGGCTGTTTTATTGAAATGGTCAAGATAACTTCGTAAAGATTTTTTAACTTCTTACCGGTACATCGGAAGATCATTGATATTTTTTGCCGAGGGAATATTGGTGATGAATCTGATATGAAATTGTTCTGCCAGATCCTCGAAAGAAGTGACGAAATTCTCTGGGAGGCGATGAAACCACTTTTGAGCATTCTTTGTGAGTGTGCTTGGAAAAACTCTACACATGATTCCATCATTTTCATTCTGGAGCAGCATCTTTGTTTGGAATGCTGACATGTGGCTGATGGGATCTCTCGTCCCATCATACTGATTAAGCGGCGGAATTCTGAACTTAGTAAGGATCTTCGTCTGAATTATTCTTCTGACAAATGGAGTTCTGCTGTCCATTATGCATTCTTCTTCCTTTCTTGGTTTGGTCTGGGCTTTGTATATTGCCTCTTCAACCTTTTAAGCTATCTTCGAATCATCAAGAGCCAGAATTGTTGAACTGCACTCCCCTCTCGGCGCTTTACCCTTTCACATGCTCGTCCTCGGTGTAATATCCTGTGTTTTTAAATATTTTTACACTGTACCGGGATATGCAGTGTTAATAATTTTTGTATATATATTATGATATTTTTTTTACGAGTTGATATGTATTTAAAACCTATTTTAATTACTGTGTCTTATTTATAGTGCTTTACGTAAAATTTTCCCGGGACTTGCATTTTCGGGAAAATTTTCACGTAAATATTTTAATATTAATTATTTTAAATATATTTTCGGACTTGCATGAACTCATGCGTATTTTTAAATTACTAAATAAAGCCTATGTGTGTGTATATTTATTTAATTAGGATTTAATATATTACCCTAATATTTTATTATTTATTTTTAATTTATTGTTATTTAATTATTTTATTTATTATTAAATTATTAAAATATTAAATTTTATGTGTGTGGAGTATATTTAATGTGTGCAATTTTATATTATTTTAATATGTAGTGTAAAGTATATATATATACATATATACATTAAAAATTATCAAAATAATAAAGTTTAACTTATTTACAAAACTGCCCCTCCCTTCTCTTCTTCTTCTCCGGACGCGACCCCCACCTCCACCGTCTGTAACTTCCGTTCGCTGCCATTCAGAGTGCCTCTCGGTGAGCCACCTTCGTCCCCAGCCGTTCCCTGTCGCTAGCAGCTCCCTTTCCCGTCGAGTTTGGCCGGAAATAGCTTGAGAGGCCAAAAGTCGAGCTTCACGCCGTTCTCCCTCTTCCGGCCACCATTTTTGACACCGCCAGTCTCTTTCTTCTCCTTGAGCTCCGGTGAGTGTGATTCTAGCTTTGGTTTGAGCTGAATTGGTCTTGATTTGCTTAGGTTTCGAATTTTCAATTTCGGTCATATTAGGGTTTTTGATTTTTTGAGCTTCAAATTGATTGATTCATGAAAAATCCCTTCACAAATTTTGATCCTAGTAGCTTAATCTACATGTATGAATTTTTGTGGAATTTTTGGAGATTTTTTGGATTTTTGGGTATTTTTGAATATTTTAATATTATTTTCTAATTTTCGGAAATTAATTATTTAAATTATGAAATTGTGTTTTATGGTTAAATTAGGTGTTGAAATGAATTATAGGAATTTATTTGGAATTTTTATGAATTTCTAAGTATTTATTTTGAATTATTTGAGTTTATGTAATTTTGGGAAATTAGGGTTAATTATGTTTTTATTTGAAATTAATTGGTTAATTGGGTTTAATTATTGATATTATTGATAAATATTTTGAGAAAATTAATTTTGGATAATTATACTATTTTTGGTGAATTTTTGAAGTAATTATAGTATATTTATATATATAGGGGTATTTTGATAATTTTACCCTAAATTGGCTAAAAATGTAATTTAATTGGTTTTAATAGTTATTTAAGGTATAAAAATGATTTCTACAAATTATTTGGTATTTTTAACTAATTAAAACTATTTTTCGTAAATTATTTTCAATTATATATATAATATACGATTTTTCTAATAAAATGAGTTTTTATCGGTTTTTACAGTGTTTTAAGGTTACTTATGTAATTTCTACGTATAAAATGTGTTTCTATGTTATAAGGGTATTTTTGGTATTTCTGGAATTGTTATGTGTTTATGGACCCCGGTCGGTAGACTGTAGTTTGGAGTCCGACCGAGGGGTTGTGGTTGAATGTTGAGCTTATTTTTCGAAGTGTGTTTCTTTACAGGGTCAGCTCTACTCTTTTGAGTAGAGAGATGTCCGTTTTACAAGGGAGGTTCTGCCGAATTTTTGGTAGAATTCTCGTAAAACATGATATCCGGTTGAACCCTAATTTATGATTCTGTGTTTAATACTCTAGATCGAATTCTAGGATTTCTGTTAGGTTTATTCTAATGTCTGTCATTATTGCTTGTTTAGTTGTGCCGAGACCGAGGGCTAGTGGTCCAGGCCCGTCGGATCCATCTCGTGGAGCGCACTAGGTGAGTTACTATACTATATATATATGCTTAGGATGCATGATTTAGAAATATATATATTTTATTTTGATTAAAATGCATAAATAATATGATTTGTATTTAAGTATATTTTGGTTTATTTTTGGTATATTTCCGGTATATATATGGTTTATATTGTTGTTTTATTTAAATTCATGCATCATTTATTTGTGAATGAATGTTTTATATTTATTAATGAAGGATATCAATAGAATGTGCTACCTAGTGGGCAGCACTAGGACCGAGTACGTACCGGTACGCCTATAGTATTTAGGCTATATTACTAACCATTTGTGGATATTGATTGATTATGATTATTGATATGTGTGATGTGATTTGGGTGTGATTGCTGGAGCTCGGTTGACCAAGTGTCTCGGGGCCAATCACACTGGTAATCAGACTGCTGGAGCTCGATTGACTTAGTGTCTCGGGGCCAGTCTATTGTCCAAATGGATTAAGTGGATATACTTGGAATAAGTGAGCCTGTGTGGCTAGAGTGTTGTCTAACACTATCTGAGGTTTTCGATATCATAGGGTTCTATTTGATCCTTTATAAAAGATGATTTTCAGATAAAATATATAAATGATTTTTATTGCATATGTGTGTAATTGCCTGTATATATATATTAGATATATACAGTTGATTGCATGCATTGTCATTTAGTATGCATGTATATATATTATAGTAATTCACTCAGTGAGGTCTGACTCCCCTCCATTGACTATTTTTCAGGAGAGTCAACATCTTCAGACCTCAGTAGCAGGTCGATACGCCGGATTTCTTCCGCCCCGGCTTCTTTGTGTAAATTATTTACTTGAGTCTTATTTTTATAATCTAGACACTGCAGTAGTTGTGAATTTAAACGTGGGATTTTATGTATTTTATCTATGTGAGATATTGTATTATATTGAAACTGGATTTGTACTGAAAGATTTTATATATATGTGATGAGATGAGATTTGATTTAAATCCAGTGATGAAAATGTTATTATTATATTTTTGATTTTTATTTCCGCTGCATATAATATTGTTATTGTTATTATTGCATGTTTTATTTTATTTTTAGGCTTGCTATGGGTTCCGGATTCGAAAGAATTCCCGTTTCCTAGCGCTAGTCATGGCCCCTGTTTTGGGTTGTGACACTCGGGGCCTGCCGAGGTGTTGTGTTATCATCATTTTGAGCCAGTTCAGAATGCCCACTCTGCATTATAGCGTTTAGCTGTTGTTGCATCAAAGCTATCTGCACCTGGATATTTTTTATCATGAATTCCTAGCTAGTTTGGTCAAGGTTGAGTGTTTGGTTTACAGTGTTTAAATTTGGTGTGGTTATTGTTGGTGTCTCTATTAAACTCGGAAAGGGTATGGATGGTATTAAGCGATAGTGTTGTAAAGGAGCGTAAAATGGGAGGTCGGTGCCCAAGGATGGGTATTTTGAGGTGTTGTCAGGGAGTGGAGGTGTATGTCTGGATGAAGCTCCGGTATGTTGAAAAGTGGCTGGAAGCACTATTTCTAGGAGAGGGTTTGAGAGGTCGATCGAAGGGATAAGTGCGGAAGGGTTGGTGCCGACTTTAGGAGTCAAGGTTGGTAGTGGGCTGGAAGTCATAGTGAGGACATCTTTAGCTTAGTAGGTAAATGAATGGCTTTTCCCAAGGAGTTCCCACAGACGGCACCACTTAATAATTGGTTTCCGAAACTCTTGGGCTTGGTATCCTGCAATCCACAAACATAAGGCAAGGTGAGAGGTGGGGAGAGTTCCTACAAACACTCTGATGCCTGAGTTAGAGAACAGAAGTAGGAAGAATATAGGATAGCTAGAATATGTGAGAATGAGATGTCCCTTTGTGAGGGATATGGGGTTTTATATATAGCAATACTTAAACCTGAGAGGAGTCGGATTCCTTGTGAGATAATGAATCATAATCTTGGTAGGAGAGTGTTCCTTTTTTGCTTAGGATTCCTCTTTAGGGTAGTCCCTATCCCGGACGAATTCTGCCTTCTTCCTAATCCAAGTGTCCTTGTTCAGGAGATAAGGAGCCTTTAACTAGGTGGGAATATATTAGACGGTATCAGTTAATAACAAGATAAAGGGGTTTAAATTGATTTAGTTATTGATATTATTATTATTATTATAAAAAAAAGTTGTACATGACTTTTAAGGAGTGAAGGAAGGAAAAAAGAGAGATAATCCTCATCTTCCCTCTCTTTCTTCTTCTTCTTCATCTTCTTCTCCTTAAAAAAAACTGAATTTAAAGTAAATTGAACGTTTAGAAATTTATTTCAGATCACAATATTTATCTTCAAATGCCTTAAATGTTTATTTGGTAAGTAATTTTAATATTTTTGGCTGAATTAAGTTACGGTTTATAAGATACAAAATTCAGGTTCTAAGGATCTGGTTTTTCAGTCATATTGTTTTGATCATATCTCGAGCTTGAAAGCTTCAAATTGAGTGTTCTTTAATGATATGGAAACTTCAAAAAGTTATCTAAAACTATTCCATTTTAGCTTGGTATTATTCAGACTCTGTGTTAGTGTAATAAAAGGAAAAATTTTATTACTGAGTTTCCATCGCTGGCCTGAGGAAGGTGGATTGTTTCATAAATTTCTTCCTCTATACACCTCCAATTAAAGCAAAATAAATTTTAAATTACTCCAAACACATAGGGTTAATAATCTGGAGATTTTTATTTCGAGATATATTGTATAGAATTATTGGTGAATTTTTAAATTCACCCTATTAAATCTGTTATAATTGGCAGCTTCATAAATTTAGATAGTTTAATGATGTTATCATGCAAGATGAGGTTCTATTATTTTTGGATATTTAAAAACAAGTGAATTATGATCTATTTCAGCTAAACCAAATGAAAATGATGTTGTTATACAAGTAAATACAAGCAAAGAGAAGGAAGCAATAAAGGTAAGTGAATAACTTAATATTCTATGTGAAAAATAACACTTAGAATAAATAATTATAAATTTATTTGTTAAGCTAGTTAGTTAAGAGGAAAATATATGTTATAATTGATATATGATAGTTTTTTTTATAATTTTATTGATGATTGATTGTTTTTGAGATTAGATTGTACATATGAAAGAGATTATACTTGTGAATGATGGTTGCTGAATTCGGGTGTCCTATTTATGTGAGATTAGAATACTTGTTGAAGCCATATCTAGATTTTTATAACTCCATATAGGGTTCTATTTAATCCTATAGAGACTTGGAGATGTTAGAAAGCTTAATTTTGCTGTCTTGATGGTCAATTTGAGCAATACCTTTTGTAGCTCAGTTTTTTTTATAGAATGACTATGGTGGATTGTTTTTAATGTTTCTCCTTCTCTACATATCCAATTGATGTGAAATTAATTGAAAATTAATTTAAACTTATAGTTCTATTGATTTGGAAAATATTGCTTTGATATTCATAATGTGAAATTTTTGGTGTATTTTTGAATTTACACTTTCGAATCTGCCATATTGAAAGATGGTATATTTTTTGTATATCTTGGGCATATTATTGTTCTTATGAATTATGTGGATGTTAATTTTTTAATGGAATAGTATGTGATTTATATTTAAATATAAGAAATGTGGTTGGATGAGTATAAGGATGCAATGTTACTTGTGAATGAGACAATATTGTGTGCATTAAGGAATCCCCTTGACATGCCGTAATAAGGCTAAAAAATGTTTGGTACCAAATTATGGTGGGCTGTGTGCATATGGGGATCCATGAATAATTAAAAAGAAGTTGTGATTTTATATATATAATTCACAAGTTCATTCTTGTCTAAAAGAAAATACTATGATACTATGACTATGTACATATTATAAATGCATAGTTAAATAAATGCATAGTTAAATATTGAATGGATTGATACTTGATAATATTACATGCTCGAATGTGTTATTTTTCAAAGGATATTATGTTATTTATTTACTGAGTTGTAGGTTCACTCCTCTGCATTATTTTTCAGGACTAGAAGAATTGTAGTCTATCTTGAAAAAACATTTGCATCAATTGCACTAGCATTATGTCAAGTGGGTTAGCAGGAGGTTGTCTTCATTTTTCTAGAATGTCACAGGCTTAGTAAATTTTCATATTTTGTATTAAGGCCAGTGTATTATATATAAATAGCATAAGGAAAGATGTGGACTGCTTGACATTGTGAGCCTTTATGGTGTGTGTTATGTGCTATTTATATAAATAATCTTGTATAAATATTGACTCATGAAATAAAATTTGATGTTAATAGATATATTATTTATTAGTCACATGCATACAATGTATGACTCACATCCTTAACAGGTGTCACATTTAGTGGTATCAGAGCATAGTTTAGAATCCTTTAGGATAGAAATGTGAATGCATATACATGTTAAGAATACATATAGATGTTAAGAATTAATACTAAGTGTTTGTATTTTTGCATAGGATGAGTAGAGAGGGTCTAAGAAAGAATCTTGTTGACCTAAGTGAGTCTGAGTATGTGCATGGAGTCGAGCATGCAAATGCACCACCATAACCAACCCAGGAATTACCACCAGTAATGCAATAATTTCTTGAGACTTTACAACAATTATACAGCCAGTGCTACAATGTCACGACCTAAACCGGGAGTTATGACCGATGCTAGGGGATGAGAATTCTTTCAAATTCGGAACCTATAGCAAGCCTTAAAATTAAAGAGAATGCAATAAATAATATAAAATACGTTAGAATTAAAACTTTAATTCGATATAAAAATAAACACATAAATATCAAATCATAAATAAAAATATTCATACAATATTATGATACAAATCCCAAAATAAAATAACACACTAGTGATACAATAATACTACTACTGCAATTTTTTAGAATACAATAAAAGTTTAAATATGAAGTTTACATAAAATAGCCGGGGCGGAAGAAGACCGGCATAAAGTACTACTGATATGGTCTGATGAAGAAGACTCTCTTAAAAGAAAAATGGTTAAGAGGGGGTTAGACTTCACAGAGTGAATTATTATAACATATATACACACACCTCCTAACGTCATATGCAATCAAGCATCAATATATATATATATAGAGGCGTTTCACACAAATGCTAAAATCCGCTTTTATATAATAATAAATGCAGAAAAAATTTATTTAATTGAAGGATCAAATAGAACCCTAATATAGTCGCAACCTCAATCAAAATATCATACTAGCCACACAGGCTCACTTAATTCCAAAATAATTCTCTTATACCATTATAGACAGTAGACTGGCCCCGAGACAATAAGTCAACCGAGCTCTAACAGTCTCACTATCAGTGTGATTGGCCCCGAGACACTAGGTCAACCGAGCTCCCGTAATCACACTAGTCAGTCACATTAATTCTTAATAATTGATCAATCATATGTCACCTCAAGTGATTAATAACTCAACCCTAAAATCTATCGCACCGATACATATACAGTCCCAGTGCAACCCATTAGGTAGCACGTTCTATCGATATCCTTCATATAAAATCACATATATATATTGGAAATAATAAAATGCATCATTTAAAACATAATGGCATTCATTTAAAAATAATATATCACTTTTATACTAAACATATACTACAAATATATCAAAAATATATTAAATGCATATTAAGAATATATATGCCGAGTATATGTCAAAATATACTGAATATATACCAAAACATACTAACATATATATGTCACATATATGCAAAATATACTAAAAGTATACCAAAAATATATTGAATCATTTAATGAAATAATTCATGTTTAAACTCATAATCATGCATCTACATGCAATGTACATATAAAATAAT
This sequence comes from Mallotus nudiflorus, assembly GCA_947683625.1. Lineage (NCBI taxonomy): Eukaryota > Viridiplantae > Streptophyta > Magnoliopsida > Malpighiales > Euphorbiaceae > Mallotus > Mallotus nudiflorus. The sequence goes on from CANTUR010000481.1 coordinate 395,022, forward strand.
AACTCACAGGTTTGTGCTCCTCGTGACAAACTCAACGGGCCTAGTCCGATAGGCCTTGGTCTTGGCTCAACTGAAAAATAAATATAATATTATTAGAATAAATTTCTAACTCATACTTCTAAGAATTCTAAAGAAAGACTCTATCTAAGGATTCAAAACTCAATCAACACACAAAAACTCAAGATCGACCCGACATCACGTCTTACGAGAATTCTACCAAAAAATCAGTAGAACCTCCTTTATAAAATGGACACCTCTCTACTGACATTAGATCTGATCCTGCAAGGAAAATACACTTCTAAAACCCAGATTGCACAACACCTCGGGTTGGGACCCCAAACTACACAATTCCTAACCGAGGATCACAATTCACAATAAAAATAAATATTAAATAATAATATATTAAAATCATTAAAAATCCATAAAATCAATAATAAATCACAATATAATTTATTTAAACATCAAAACACTAAATATACTTATTTTCACATTAATAAAATAAAAATCTCAAATAATTATATAATATTAATAAAAATCAAAATTTTCAAATACTCAACATAAAATAATAATATTCACATTTAATTACTCAAATAGTTTAAATATATAATAAAAATAGTTAAAAACCCATTTAATCACAAAAATAGTAAATAATTTTATTATTTGAATATAATTTTTAAAAATTAATATTAATTAGTTAAAAATAATAAATAAATTACAACAATTATTTTAATACTTTTATTATTCAAAAATCATTTAAAACATATTATTTAACTATATTTTCAACAAAACTACACAATTAACATATAAATCCAATATTCACATAATAATAATATATTCTCAAAAATTAAATAAAATCGATAAAAATTATTTTATAAATTCTAAAATTATTAACTCAAATTAATAACACTAACTAACTCAAATTTCCATTAAAAAATAATTAACTAACATAATTATAAAAAATTCAATATAAATTATTAAAATATTCAAAAATACCCATAATTCAAATTAATTAAAAAATACACAAAAATTATATTTAGGAAGATTAAGTTGTCATAAACAATATTTGTAAAGCAAAAATCCATAAATCAAACCCAATAATTCAAAAAAAAATTGAAACGCTAAAATACATAAACTAAAAATTGAAGATAACTCACAAATGAGATGATTCAAGCTCAAATGGAGCTTGAAACTAGCTTCATTGGAGCTAGAGCATTCAAAAGAGACCGAAATGGTGAGCTTTGGTGGTCGAAAAAGCTGTCGGTGTCCATGGAGTCTCTCAGTGCTACTGTTGTTTTCTTGCATTTTTTGGCATGCTGGAGATGTTCTGGAGGTGACGGTTGATGTCTAGAGAAAGGAGGAAGGTGATGGTGGTGGCTGCTGGCGTCTGGCACGGTGGTGGGAGGCACTGGAAGTTTGGTTTGCACAATGAAGAAGAAAGAAAAAAAACAAGGAAATGAAAAAAAAAAAAAAGAGTTGAGGAAGAAAGAGTTGTTGACTCGTGGGTAATGTTTTTTTTTTAGTATAAATATATATATATATATACTACTTATCAAGTACACATTCACATGTATATATATATACATATCACACACAACACATGCATTAATAATAAAATAATATCAATTAATAATAATAATAATAATAATAATAATAATAATAATAATAATAATAATAATAATAATATTATTATTATTATTATTATTATTATTATTATTATTATTATTATTATTATTATTATTATTATTAAAAATAATAGTAATAAAAATGAGTTTGAATACTTTAAATAATAAAACTCACAAATTAATTATATCAAGTAAATAAAATATTTAGAATAAAAAAATGAATAATATACACAACTCCATATAATATATAAATAAAATTTAAAATTTTATTAACACTGCATATCTCAAAATAATTTTATATTATTTAAAATATCAGGTCATTACATACAAACAGTTAATCGGGTAGCCAACCAGTTAGTTTAACAGCCAGTAATGCAACCAATGGCGGAAATTAAAGAAATAGAGGCTAGAGATAAAACTTATGATAAACTAAGAAAATAATGGGCTATAGAATTTGAAGGGACCACTGATCTAGAGGTAGCAAATGAATGGTTATGAAAAACAGACAGGGTGCTGGATATGTCACAACCCAAAACTAGGAGTCATGACTGATGTTAGGGAACGAGAATTCTTTTGAATCCGGAACCCGTAGCAAACCTTAAAATAAAAACATGCAATAATAATAATAAAATATGCATTGCCATTAAAAATCATAAACCAATATAATAAAATAAACATTTCCATATCATAACATAAAATATCTTAATACAATCTCAGAGCCTTTGAATTAAAATCATGAATAGAAAATATAAAATAAAACTCACTACTGATACAAATTATAATGTCACGACCCAAAACAGGGGCCATGACCGGCGCTAGGGAACGGGAATTCTTTCGAATCCGGAACCCGTAGCAAGCCTAAAAATAAAATAAATATGCAATAATAATAACAATATTAAATGCAGCGGAAATAAAAATCACAAATATTACAATATCATTTCACCAACTGGATTTAAATCAAATCTCATCTCATATATATAAATCTTTTAATACAAATCCAGTTTCAAATATAATACAATATCTCACATACATAAGATACATAAAATCCCACAAAATTAATTTATAACTACTGCAGTGTCTAGACTATAAAAATAAGACTCAAGTAAGCAGTTTACACAAAGAAGCCGGGGCGGAAGAAATCCGGCATATCGGCCTGCTACTGAGGTCTGAAGATGTTGACTCTCCTGAAAAATTGTCAACGGAGGGGAGTCAGACCTCACTGAGTGAATTACTATAATATATATACATACACACTAAATGATAATGCATACAGTCAACAATATATATCTAATATATATATACAGGCAATTACACACAGATGCAATAAAATCATTTTATATATTTTATCTGAAAATCATCTTTTATGAAGGATCAAATAGAACCCTATGATATCGCAACCTCAGAAATAGTGTTAGACAACACTCTAGCCACACAGGCTCACTTATTCCAAGTATATCCACTTAATCCATTTAGACAATAGACTGGCCCCGAGACACTAAGTCAACCGAGCTCCAGTAGTCCGACTGCCAGTGTGATTGGCCCCGAGACACTTGGTCAACCGAGCTCCAGCAATCACACCTCCAAACCACATCTCACATATCAAATAATCATAGCCAATCAATATCCACAAATAGGTTAGTAATATAGCCTAAATACTATAGGTGTACCGGTACGTACTCGGTCCTAGTGCTGCCCACTAGGTAGCACGTTCTATCGATGTCCTTCATTAATAAATATAAAACATTCATTCACAAAAATAAATGATGCATGAAGTTCAATAAAATATCAACATAAATCATATATATACTAGAAATATACCAAAAATAAACCAGGTATATTTCGAGTATATATACGTCAAATGAATCCAATTACATCATAAATTAAGCTAGAATATATTTAAAAATATTTTAAATATAATTTATTAACAAAACATGCATATAATTTAATATATACCAAAAATAAACCAAAAATATACTTAAATACAATTCACATTATTTATGCATTCTAATCAAAATAAAACATATATTTCTAAATCATGCACCCTAAGCATATATATATAGTATAGTAACTCACAAATTAGTGCGCTCCACGAGATGGATCCGACGAGCCTGGACCACTAGCCCTCGGTCTCGGCATAACTAAACAAGCAATAACGACAGACATTAGAATAAACCTAATAGAAAATCCTAGAATTCGATCTAGAGTATTAAACACAGAATCGGAATTAGGGTTCGACCGGATATCACATTTTACGAGAATTCTACCGAAAATTCGGCATAACCTCTCCTGTAAAACAGACATCTCTCTACTCAAAAGAGTAGAGCCGACCCTGCAAAGAAATACACTTCGAAAAACAAGCTCAACACTCAACCACAACCCCTCGATCGGACTCCAGACTACAATCTACCGACCGGGGTCCACAACACAGAACAATTCTGAAAATACCAAAAATACCCTTATAACATAGAAATTCATTTTATAGGTAGAAATTACATAATTAACCTTTAAACGCTATAAAAACCAATAAAAACTCATTTTATTAGAAAAATTGTATATTATATATATAATTGAAAATAATTCACTAAAAATAGTGTTAATTAGTTAAAAATACTAAATAATTTGTAGAAATCATTTTTATACCTTAAATAACTATTAAAACCAATTAAATTACATTTTTAGCCAATTTAGGGTAAAATTACCAAAATACCCGTATATATATAAATATACTTAAATTACTTCAAAAATTCACCAAAAATTATACAATTATCCAAAATTAATTTTATCAACATATTTATCAATAATATCAATAATTAAACTCAATTAACCAATTAATTTTAATTAAAAACACATTTAACCCTAATTTCCCAAAATTACATAAACTTCAATAATTCAAAATAAATACATAGAAATTCATAAAAATTCCAAATAAATTCCTAAAATTCATTTCAACACCTAATTTAACCATAAAACACAATTTCATAATTTAAATAATTAATTTCCAAAAATTAGAAAATAATATTAAAATATTCAAAAATACCCAAAAATCCAAACCATCTCCAAAAATTCCACAAAAATTCATACATGTAGATTAAGCTACCAACATTTGTGAAGGGAGTTTGCATGAATCAATCAATTCAAAGCTAAAAAAAATCAAAAACCCTAATATGACCGAATTGGAAAATTTGAAAACTAAGCAATTCTAGACCATTTAAGCTCAAACCAAAGCTAGAATCACACTCATCGGAGCTCAAGGAGAAGAAAGAGACCGGCGGTGTCGAAAATGGTGGTCGGAATCGTCATCGACGGTGAGGAGAAGAATTTCGACCAAAAGAAGAAAAGGAGCTGCCGGCGTCGGAGAAGAAGGCTGCTGGTGGCGGGGAACGACTGGGGACGACGATGGCAAGCCGGGAGGCACATCGACGGTAGGTGGTCAGGATTTGCAGCAGTGAGGGGAAGGGTGGTAGGGCGCAGGAGGGAGAGGAAGAAAAGAAAAGAAAAGAAAAGAAAAGAAAAAGAAAAAGAAAAAGAAAAAAGAAAAAAGAAGAAAAAAAATAAAAAAGTTTTAATAAAATATTTGAAAAATTTCACATCCACACATATAATTTAATATTTTAATAATTTAATAATAAATAAAATAATTAAATAACAATAAATTAATAAATAAATAAATAATAAAATATTAGGGTAATATATATTAAACCCTAATTAAATAAATATCGCACACATACACGGTGTTTAGTAATTTTAAAAATACATATGAGTTCATGCAAGTCCGAAAATATATTTAAAATAATTAATAATAAATTATTTACGTGAAAATTTCCCCGAAAATGCAAGTCCCGGGAAAATTTTACGTAAAACACTGTAAATAATACACAATAATTAAAATAGGTTTTAAATACATATTAACTCGTAAAAATATCGTAATATATATACAAAAATTATTAACACTGCATATCCCAGTACAGTGTTAAAATACTTAAAAACACGGGATATTACATATAACTACTGCAGTTTTCTAGAGTACAATATAAAATAATTAAGTAGATAATTTACATAATAAAGTCAGGACAGAAGAAGTCCGACGAACGGGTCTACTGCTAAGGTTTAAAGAACAAGACTCTCCTGTAAAAATGTCAACTAAGGGGAGTCAGACCTCACTAAGTGAATTGTTATAATATATATACATGCATTTACTATATGTCAAATGCAAGCAGTCATCAATATATATAATAAATATATACAGGCATATACACACAGATACTGAAAATCACTTTATATATAATACTGAAAAACATCAGTTTATGAAGAATCAAATAAAACACTATTTAATTGCAACCTCAATTAACCATAATATCACTCTAACCATACAGGCTCACTTAGTTTCAAATAAATTCACTTATTCCTTATGGACAGTAGACTGGCCCTGAGACACTAAGTCAACCGAGCTCCAGCAGTCTGACTATCAGTGTGATTGACCCCGAGACACTTAGTCAACCAAGCTCCAGCAATCATTAAATTCTTAATCATATCTTAATCATATCAATCTCAATCTCAATCAAATCAATAATATCATTATCAATCAATCGTAATCACCACAATTAATTCTCACTCAACCCTAATCTATCGCACCGATACGTACACGGTTCTAATGCTGCCCACTAGGTAGCACGTTCTATCGATATCCTTCATTTAAAATAAAATATACATATGAGAAAATAAATAATGCACAATGTCATTCATAATAACAAAACAAATCATATATATACTGAAAATATACCTAAAATAAACTAAGTATATTTCAAGTATATACATGTAAAATAAATTCAAATAAATAATGAAATATACTAAAAATAAACCAATAGTATACTATAAACATGCTAGATTTAAATCAATAATTAAACATGCATTTATTTAGAAGTATATCAAAAATATACTAATCATTTAATAAAACAATTATGCATAATTATACATTTTAAACATGTATTTCTAAAACATGCAACCTAAGCGCAATGTATATATAAAATAACAACTCATAGGTATGTGCTCCTAGAGACTAGTTTGATGAGCCCGGTCCGCTAGACCTCGGTCTCGGCGCAACTAAACAAATCAATTAATACATAAATTATAATAAATCTAACTTAACTTCTAGAGACTCAATCTAGGATTACAAAATACAGACTGACACATAATTGACCCGATGTCATGTTTTACGAGAATTCTATCAAAAATTCGACAGAACCTCCTTTGTAAAACAGACATCTCTCTACTAAAAAGTAGAGCCAGTCCTGCAAGAAAACACACTTCTAATACCAAAATCCACACAACCCTCGGTTTGGACCCCAAGCTACAAAATTCCCTAACCGAGATCCACAATTCAACAAAATCCAAATAATTCAATAAATATGTTAAAAATCAATAATTTCCATAAATACCCTCAAAATATCAAAATATAACATATTTAACATTAAAACACCAAAAATAATTATTTTCTTAATAATTATGTAAAAAACCCGAAATAATAATATAATATTATTAAAATCCAATTTTCTCGATAATTCAATATAAATTAATAAAAATTCACTTTATATATTCAAATAACTTAATTAGTCTAAATACTTATTAAAAATTACTAAAAACCCATTTAATTACCAAAATAATATATAATATATTATTTGAAAACAATTTTCAAAAATTAGTATTAATTAGTTAAAAATAGTAAATATTTTGTAAAAATCATTTTAATTCCTCAAATAATATTAAAACCAACTAAAATAAAGTATTTAGCTATAATTAGCACAAAATTACATTTTTACCCTTATAATACAAAAATATACATAATATACTAATATTACTCAAAAATTCTACAAAAATTATATAAATGCATAAAAATTATTTTCTCAACATGTATATTACTAATATTAACTAAAACACCTATTTAAACAATAATTTCAATAAAAATCCGACTTAAACCTAATTATCCAATATTGACATAATATAAAAATAATTATAAAAATTACATAAAAATTATAATCTCAACTCTAAAATTAATAAAAATTAATAATAACTCCAAATATACCAAATTTATAATTTAATAAATTAATTTATAAAAATTAATAAAATAATAATAAAATATTCAAAAATTCACAAAAATCAAAATAAATTCAAAAAATCACATAAAAATTCATAGAGGTAGATTAAGCTACTAAGAATCACATTTTTAAAGGGATTTTGCAAGATTCAAGCTATATCAAGCTAAAACAAATCTGAAACCCTAGAACTTAAAAAATTAAAATCAATAAAAACTCAATCAAATGGAGATCAAAGCTCAAACTAAGCTTGAATTGATGCTCACCGTGAAAAAGGAAGAGAAAGACAACGGAATCGAAGAAAATGGTGGCAAAAAATGGAGGTTGTCGGAATTAATGGAATTCTCGACTTCTTCTAAAAACGGATATTGTCGACGCCGGGGAAGGTGATGAAGAGCGGCGAAGCTGGCAGAGGAAGGGGGTGGCCGACAACAAAGGACGGGGAGGAACTCTGATAGCTTCAAAATGGGACGATGGCGCGGGGAGGAAGAAGCTTGCACAGTGGTTTACGGGAAGTTTTTTGTGTTTTGGTAAACATGTATATATATATATATGAAACTTTATATTAAATAGGTCTTTGGTCAAATGATCTCCTCCACATGCATATTATATATATATATATATGCACACACACACACACACACACATATATATATATATAACACAATAATAAATAGTGCACACACATAAAATAATAATAAACCCTAATATATGTGTGTATATATACATAATAACACATAAAATAACCATGCAAATAATGTAATTTAATAAAAATAATAATAACATTAAAATAATAATGCACTAAATATAATCTTATTAAAATAATATCATTTAAAGTAGTAAATATAACGTAAATTAATTTCCAAAATAATAAGTTTTGAAATAAATATTTACGTAGAAAATTATAATTAAACATAGAATAATAAATATTAACCACAAAATAATAAAATAATAAAATATAAATTTTGAATTTATTAACATTGCACATCTCGTTTTAAAATAAATTAATTTAAAAACTAGAGTTATTACAGTCTCTCCTCCTTATAAGAATTCATCCCCGAATTCAAAAAAAGAATAATTACAAGAATCAAGAAGGAAAGAGATACGAGTAATAAGCTCGCATCTCAGCTTCAGTCTCCTAAGTATGCTCTTCTACGTTGTTGTTGTGCCACAACACCTTGACCATTAGAATTTGCTTCGAACGCAACTGTCGAACTTGATAGTCCACGATCGCAATAGGTTCTTCTACGAACGTCAAGTCTTCACTCACTTCCACGCTATCGAGCTACAACACATGTGAAGGGTCTGAAATATACTTTCTCAGCATCGAGATATGGAACACTAGATGCACTTGAGATAAAATCGGAGGCAAACCCAACCAATATGCAACAGTGCCAACTCTCTCCAGAATCTTAAACGGTCCAATATATCTTGGTGCTAGCTTACCATTCCTACCAAATCTCATCACACCCTTCATCGGAGACACCTTCATAAAAAAATAGTCTCCTACCTGGAACTCCACATCTCTACATCTTAAATCCGTATAGCTCTTTTGCCTGCTAACTACGATCTCTAATCTCCTCTTGATTATAGCAACTTTCTCTACAACATCCTAAATTTTCTCAGGTTCAATCAATGCTCTCTCTCCAATCTCATCCCAACTCAAAGGGGATCTACACTTCCTTCCATACAAAGCCTCATATGGTGCCATTCCAATACTACTATGGTAGCTATTATTATAAGCAAACTCCACAAGTGGCAAATGATCATCCCAGCTACCTCCCAGATCCAAAACACACATCCTCAACATATCTTCTAGTATGTAGATCGTCCATCCTCTCAGAATGACCATCTGTTTGAGGATGAAAAATAGTACTAAAATCCAACCTAGTGCCCATCGCTTCCTGTAACTTTTATCAAAAATTAGAAGTAAAAACTAAACCTCTGTCTAACATAATAGACACAGGTACTCCATGAAGGCACACAATATGCTTCACATATAGCTTCGCCAATCTAGCTACAGAATAAGTGGCTTTCATAGGTAAGAAATGTGCAAACTTGGTCAACCTGTCCACAATCACCTAGATGGAATCATATCTATCCTTGGAACGAGGTAAACCGACCACAAAATCCATAGCAATCCTTTCCCACTTCCACTCAAGAATAAGAAGAGGCTGAAGCTTCCCAAAAGGCTTCTGATGTTCAGCTTTCACCTGCTAACACGTCAGACATTTAGCAACATAATCAGCTACATCCTTCTTCAGTCCATCCCACCAGTACAAGTCTCTGATATTGTGGTACATCTTAGTGACACCCAGATGTACGCTGTAAGCTGTAGAATGTGCTTCCTCAAGGATCTCTTCTCTCAAATTTTCCATATCAGGAACACACAATCTACCACTGATCCACAAAACACCACCATCATCGAGTGTGAAATCAGTGAACTTCCCTGTTCAAACATTCTTTACAAGTTCTTCTAGAGTAGGATCTCAGCTCTAAGCTGCCTTAATCCTATCTCTTAACACAGATCGCACTTTAAACTGAGTTAGCAGTCCACCTGATCTACTCACCTTCATCATTAGACTTTAATCCACTAACTGATGCAACTCTTGGATCAACGGTCTCCTCTCCACACTGATGTGACCAAGACTACCTGAGGACTTCCTACTCAAGGCATCTGCTACCGCATTAGCCTTGCCTGGATGATAAAGGATCTCATAATCATAATCTTTCAACAGTTCCAACCATCTCCTCTGCCTTAGATTCAGATCTCTCTACTGGAAAATGTACTTTAGGCTCTTGTGATAAGTAAAAATCTCATAAGTCACCCCGTACAGATAATGTCTCCAAATCTTGAGAGTAAAGATCACTGCAGCCATCTCTAGGTCATGGGTAGGGTAGTTCTATTCATGCTTCTTCAACTGCCTCAAAGCATAAGCTATCACCTTACCATTCTGAATTAACACACAACCTAGGCCAACTCTAGAGGCATCACAATACACTATGAACTTGTCTACTCCATTAAGCAAAGCCAAAACTGGAGCTATGGTCAATTTCGCCTTCAACAATTGGAAACTATTCTCACAAGCATCTGACCACTCAAACTTCACATTCTTCTGAGTCAAGCGAGTCATAGGAGCTGTAATTCTGGAAAAATCATGTACAAACCTCCTATAATACCCAGCTAAATCCAGAAAACTCTGAATCTCAGTAACTGAAGTTGGTCTAGGCCACTCGGACACCACCTTAATCTTCTATGGATCAACCTGGATACCATCTTTGGACACCACGTGTCCAAGGAAAGCAATACTCTCTAAAAAAAAATCACACTTCGAGAATTTAGCATAAAACTGATGTTCTCTCAGTGTCTGTAGTACAGTCCTCAAATGATATACATGCTCTTCCATACTCTTTGAATACACCAGTATATCATCAATGAAGACTACCATAAACTGATCCACAAATGGTCTAAATACCCTGTTCATCATATCCATAAAAGCTACTGGTGCATTAGTCAAACCAAACGACATAACTAGAAACTCATAGTGGCCATATTGAGTGCGAAATGTCGTTTTAGGAACATCGGCCTCTCTGATTCGCAACTGATGATAACCCGACCTCAAATTGATCTTAGAAAAGAACTGTGCACCCTGTAGATGATCAAACAAGTCATCTATCCTTGGAAGAGGATACTTGTTCTTCACTGTCACCTTGTTTAGCTCTCTATTGTCAATGCATAGTCTCAGGGTACCATCATTCTTCCTCATAAACAGGATTGGTGCACCCCAAGGAGAAACACTGGGTTTGATAAAACCTTTATCCAATAATTCCTATAACTGCTCCTTCAACTCTTTTAACTCTACAGGAGCCATTCTGTAGGGTGGCATTGAAATAGGGGTAGTGCCTGGAACCATATCTATACAGAACTCAATCTCTCTTTGAGGTGGTAAACCTGACAACTCCTCAAGAAAAATATCAGGAAACTCACAGGCAATAGGAACATCTGTGAGCGATAACTTCTCCACTTAAGTATCCCTGACTAATGCCAAATAACCCTGACAACCCTTCCTCAGCATCTTCTTAGTCGTAATAGTGGAGATGAGATTCTGAGGTATAGAACTCTTATCACCAACAAACTTAAATTCTTCTTCAATGGGAATTTTGAAAATCACCTCTTTACTCTGACAATCCACAACAGCATAGTACTGAGATAACCAATCCATACCAAGAATAACATCAAACTCCATTACATCCAACAATATAAAATCAGCAGACAATTCTCTACCTCTGAAGAAAATTGGACAACCAGAAAGAACAACATCATTATCCAAGGAATTGCTTAGAGGAGTGGTGACAGATAAAGGAATAGTCATCCTCGAAGCTTGCCAATAAGACTTGAAAGAAAACACAGGAGGTAAAAACGAATGCATGGCACCTAGATCAAATAGAACCCAAGCATCCAGGTAATAAATAGAAATAATACTTGCCATGATTGCATTAGATGCCTGAGCATCTTGCGGAGTGAGGTGGAAAACTTTAGCTTGACCTCGACCTCCATGCTGACTGGTAGAAGCTTGGCCAACACCTCTGGCACCTCCTTTGGTACCTGTATCATGACCTTGCTGAGGAATAATTTGAATAGAACTTTGGTGCTGAGCTGGAGGTAACTGAAAAGGTACTGGTGTTGCACTGGCAATCAATTGCTGAGGAAATCCCAAAATCTACTGTGGCTGATAATCAGAATAGGGACATGATCTAGCATAATGTCTTATCTGTCTGCATAAAAAATAAGTCAATGGTGCCATGTAACACGGTCCCTGATGGACTCTGCCACACGTCTGACAAACACTGGTAGCTGACCCATAACTATGACCACTGCTGCTGCTCAAAGCACCTGATCCAAATTTGATTAATATGCACTGACCTCCACGGCCATGCCTACTACTTTTGTGTACCCTCTACTACTGTCTCTAGCTCTGTTGTACTGGGCCCCTTTGCTAACTACTCAAACCAGTCTGAAAACTAGAGTGCAAAGTAGTCTGAAATCCACCTGACTGATTGCCCAACTGGTAATAATCATGTATAGCTCATTGCCTGACTAGCCTCAGCTCAATCTCCTTGGCCAACTATATCACCGACTCCAAAGTAAGGCCTATTGTAGGCATGCCAACAAATGCAGAACCCAAACCAGTGACATAGGTAGTGACTGTGAAGTACTGATCTCGCATCAGATCCTCTACATATCTATCGAGTCAAAGGAACTCTCTAGTGTAGTCCTCAATAGATCTATCACCCCGGGCAATACTCGTCAATCAGAGTCTATAGCTCATACAGAGTGGCTCTGATCAGAATCTCCTCATAAATCGCTCTCTGAATTATACCCAGGTCATCGTAGTCATGTAAGGCTGAATCATCTGGATGAACAATCCAGGGCTGGTCCCTTTACCGATAGTTCAACAATCATAATCCGCTGATACTCGATGTGAGCAGTCTGAGTCCTCATCTCAATAGCATGTAGGAAATCCAATAATCAGAATTCCCATCGAAGGTTATACGATCGACTCTGACATAAAATAACACTGCCTCAGGGTCAGACATACCCTGCTGATAAATAGGCTGAATCGACGATGCAACTGGAGGTATAAGAGCATCCTCGAACTCAGGCTCTACAAGTTCCTCATCCTGTAGCTCTCTCTGTCTATGGCAACCTGCCGCTCCTCAAGGTCTACCTCTGCCATGACCTCTGCACCTAGCTGGCTGCTCAGGAGGTAAAACCTCATCCTGAAAAGACTCATCATCCTCGGCCTCAACGATCAATGGAGCGACACGCGCTCATCTCCTCATTCTGAAAAGACAAATAGAAAGATTCAGACAAAATAAAAAACTAACGGTAACACAGAAAACTAAATCAAGAAATACTTATCAAAGATATACTTGAACCTAATTAACTACAGTAGCTTCAAAGAAAACATAACTCAGAAAAACTAAGGCCACAACTTTAACAACTTAGGCCCAGATACAAAACTCCACTCTGATACCAACTTTGTCATGACCCAAAAATAGGAGTCATGACCGGTGCTAGGGAATGAGAATTCTTTCGAATTCGGAACCCGTAGCAAGCCTTAAAATAAAAACATGCAATAATAATAATAAAATATGCATCACCATTAAAAATCATACACCAATATAATAAAATAAACTTTTCCATATCATAACATAAAATATCTTAATACAATCTCAAAGAAAAGCCTCTGAATTAAAATCATGAATAGAAAATATAAAATAAAACTCACTACTGATACAAATTATAACTACTGTAGTTTTCTAGAGTACAATATAAAATAATTAAGTAGATAATTTAGACAATAAATTCAGGGCGAAAGAAGTCCAGTGAATGGGTCTACTATTGAGGTTTGAAGAATAAGACTCTCCTGTAAAAATGTCAACTGAGGGGAGTCAGACCTCACTGAGTGAATTGTTATAATATATATACATACATTTACTATATGTCAAATGCAAGTAGTCATCAATATATATAATAAATATATACAGACATATACACACAGATGCTGAAAATCGCTTTATATATAATACTGAAATACATCAGTTTATGAAGGATCAAATAAAACCCTATTTAATCGTAACCTCAATTAACCATAATATCACTCTAGCCAAACAAGCTCACTTAGTTCCAAATAAATTCACTTATTCCATATGGACAGTAGACTGGCCCCGAGACACTAAGTCAACCGAGCTCCAGCAGTCTGACTGTTAGTGTGATTGACCACAAAACACTTGGTCAACCAAGCTCCAGCAATCACACCATCAATCACATCAATCTTATCATTATCAATCAATCGTAATCACCACAATTAATTCTCACTCAACCCTAATATATCGCACCAATACGTACACGGTCCTAGTGCTGCCCACTAGGTAGCACATTCTATCGATATCCTTCATTTAAAATAAAATATACATATTAGAAAAAAATAATGCATAATGTCATTCATAATAACCAAATAAACCATATATATACCGAAAATATACCTAAAATAAACTAAGTATATTTCAAGTATATATATGTAAAATAAATTCAAATAAATCATGAAATATACTAAAAATAAACCAATAGTATACTATAAACATGCTAGGTTCAAATCAATAATTAAACATGCATTTATTTAGAAGTATATTAAAAATATACTAATCATTTAATAAAACAATTATGCATAATTATACAATTTAAACATGTATTTCTAAAATATGCAACCTAAGCGCAATGTATATATAAAATAACAACTCACATGTTGTGATAACCCTAATTTTAAATTATTTTATTAAATATTGAGATATGCAATGTTAATAAAGTTTAAAAGTTATATTTAATTATTTCACTAATTTATGATTTATTATCATTATTTTAAGTTTAATTGAATTTTCTACGTAAATATATTAATTTGGAATTTATTATATTCTATTATGTATTTTTATTATTTTTGAATACTATTATTTTAATGATATTAATTTAGTGAATGGTTATTTTAATATTATTATTTTTAAACACTAATATTATTTTCTTAGTTGACGTGATTTTGAGCATTATTAATATTGTGAGTACCTCATTATTATTTTATTTTATTAATTTACATTTTTAATATTTATTAATTTTGATAGTGATATTTTATTAATGTTATTTTGAGTGTTATTTTATATTCTATTGTGTGTATTATTGTTAATA
Organism: Mallotus nudiflorus; assembly: GCA_947683625.1. Taxonomy (NCBI): domain Eukaryota; kingdom Viridiplantae; phylum Streptophyta; class Magnoliopsida; order Malpighiales; family Euphorbiaceae; genus Mallotus; species Mallotus nudiflorus. Next base: position 410,474 of record CANTUR010000481.1, read on the forward strand.
TATGTGTGAGTGTGTGAATATATATATATATATATATATATATATATATATATATATATACAAAAACCATTTCATTCTTCCCTTTCTTTCCCGCAACTCCGACCTCCTCTCATCACTGCGCATCTCCTTCTTCCTCATGAATCTTCAGCCACTACCAGCGCCATCTGTAATATCCCGTGTTTTTAAAATATTTTTACACTGTACCGGGATATGCAGTGTTAATAATTTTTTTGTATATATATCTGACGATATTTTTACGAGTTGATATGTATTTAAAACCTATTTTAATTATTGTGTATTATTTACAGTGCTTTACGTAAAATTTTCCCAGGACTTGCATTTTCGGGAAAATTTTCATGTAAATAATTTATTATTAATTATTTTAAATATATTTTCGGACTTGCATGAACTCATATGTATTTTTAAAACTACTAAACACCGTGTATATATGTAATTATTTATTAATTAGGGTTTAATATTTCCCTAATATTTTATTAATTATTTATTAGTTTTATTGTTATTTAATTATTTTTATTTAGTATAAATTATTAAAATATTAAATTTTATGTGTGTGGTGTATATTTAATGTGTGTGATTTAATATTATTTTAATATATAGTATAAAGTATATATATATACATATAATACATTAAAAAATCAAACTTTTGAAAAAATTACCATTTTGCCCCCGAGCCTCCTTCTTCCCCGATTTGCTTCCCTTCGCCGTCCGGACGCCTGCCGTGCCGTTCCCTTGCCGTGATAGTGCCGTCCGGTGTGCCACCACCTTCCCCAGCCTCTTCCACCACCTGTGGTAGCCATTTCCGGCGTCTGGAAGTTGGTTTTGGCTGGAGAAGCCAAAACTTTGGCCACCGTCGATCACGTCGATTCCAGCCACCATTCTCGACACCGCCGATCTCTTTCTTCTCCTTGAGCTCCGGTGAGTGTGATTCTAGCTTTGGTTTGAGCTTAAATGGTCTAGAATTGCTTAGGTTTCGAATTTTCAATTTCGGCCTATTAGGGTTTTTGATTTTTTTGAGCTTCGAATTGATTGATTCATGAAAAATCCCTTCACAAATGTTGATCCTAGTAGCTTAATCTTCATGTATGAATTTTTATGGAATTTTTGGAGATTTTTTGGATTTTTGGGTATTTTTGAATATTTTAATATTATTTTCTAATTTTCGGAAATTAATTATTTAAATTATGAAATTGTGTTTTATGGTTAATTATGTTTTTATTTGAAATTAATTGGTTAATTGAGTTTAATTATTGATATTATTGATAAATATGTTGAGAAAATTAATTTTGGATAATTATACTATTTTTGGTGAATTTTTGAAGTAATTTAAGTATATTTATATATAGGGGTATTTTGGTAATTTTATCCTAAATTGGCTAAAATTGTAATTTAATTGGTTTTAATAGTTATTTAAGGTATAAAAATGATTTCTACAAATTATTTGGTATTTTTAACTAATTAAAACTATTTTTCGTAAATTATTTTCAATTATATATATAATATACGGTTTTACTAATAAAATGAGTTTTTATCGGTTTTTACAGTGTTTTAAGGTTAATTATGTAATTTCTACTTATAAAATGTATTTCTATGTTATAAGGATATTTTTGGTATTTCTGAAATTATTCTGTGATTGTGGACCCCGGTTGGTAGACTGTAGTTTGGAGTCCGACTGAGGGGTTTTGGGTGTGTTTTGTGTTTGAATTTCGAAGTGTGTTTCTTTGCAGGGTCGGCTCTACTCTTTTGAGTAGAGAGATGTCTGTTTTACAGGGGAGGTTCTACCGAATTTTTGGTAGAATTCTCGTAAAACGTGATATCCGGTCAAACCCTAATTTCTGATTCTGTGTTTAATACTCTAGATCGAATTCTAGGATTTCTGTTAGGTTTATTCTAATGTATGTCGTTATTTGTTTGTTTAGTTGCGCCGAGACCGAGGGCTAGTGGACCAGGCTCGTCGGACCCGTCTCGTGGAGCGCACTAAGTGAGTTACTATACTATATATATATGCTTAGGATGCATGATTTAGAAATATATGTTTTATTTTGATTAAAATGCATAAATAATGTGATTTGTATTTAAGTATATTTTTGGTGTATTTTCGGTATATATTAAATTATATGCATGTTTTATTAATAAATTATATTTAAAATGTTTTTAAATAAATTTCTAGCTTAAACTGTAATTTGATTGAATTTATTTGAGATATATATACTCGAAATATACCTGGTTTACTTTTGGTATATTTCTAGTATATATATGGTTTATGTTGTTATTTTATTTAAATTCATTTATTTGTGAATGAATGTTTTATATTCATTAATGAAGGATATCAATAGAACGTGCTACCTAGTGGGCAGCACTAGGACCGAGTACGTACCGGTACGCCTATAGTATTTAGGCTATATTACTAACTTATTTATGGATAGTGATTTAATGTGATTATTGATATGTGTGATATGATTTGGGTGTGATTGCTGGAGCTCGGTTGACCAAGTGTCTCGGGGCCAATCACACTGGCAGTCAGACTGCTGGAGCTCGGTTGACTTAGTGTCTCGGGGCCAGTCTACTGTCTAAATGGAATAAGTGGATATATTTGGAATAAGTGAGCCTGTATGGCTAAAGTGTTGTCTAACACTATTTTTGAGGTTACGATATCATAGGGTTCTATTTGATCCTTCATAAAAGATGATTTTCAGATAAAATATATAAAAAGGATTTTATTGCATCTGTGTGTAATTGCCTGTATATATATATTAGATATATATTGTTGACTGTATGCATTATCATTTAGTGTGTATGTATATATATTATAGTAATTCACTCAGTGAGGTCTGACTCCCCTTTGTTGACTATTTTTCAGGAGAGTCAACATCTTTAGACCTCAGTAGCAGGTCGATACGCCGGATTTCTTCCGCCCCGGCTTCTTTGTGTAAATTACTTATTTAAGTCTTATTTTTATAATCTAGACACTGCAGTAGTTGTGAATTTAATCGTGGGATTTTATGTATTTTATTTATGTGAGATATTGTATTATACTTGAACTGGATTTGTATTAAAAGAGCTTATATATATATGTGATGAGTTGAGATTTGATTTAAATCCAGTTGGTGTATATGTTATTATTATATGTACGATTTTTATTTCTGTTGCATATAATATTGTTATTGTTATTATTGCATGATTTATTTTATTTTTAGGCTTGCTACGGGTTCCGGATTCGAAAGAATTCCCGTTCCCTAGCACCGGTCATGGCCCCTGTTTTGGGTCATGACAAAGTTGGTATCAGAGCAGAGTTATATGTCAGGGCTTAGTTATGTGAGTTGTGGCCCTAGTTTTAAAGTTGTGTTTTCTGTTGAACTACTGCAGTGAATTAGGTTCGAGTATGTCTTGATAAGTATTCCTTGCTTAGTTTTCTGCGTTATTCCTCCGTTGTCTGTTTTGTCTAAATCTTTTCGTTTATCTTTTCAGTATGAGGAGGCAAGCGCGTGTCGCTCCACCGGTCGTTGAGGCCGAGGATGATGAGTCTTTTCAGGACAAGGTTTTACGTCCTGAGCAGCCAATTAGACGTAGAGGTCGTGGCAGAGGTAGACCTCGAGGAATGGCAGGTCGCCATAGGCAGAGAGAGTTACAGGACGAGGAGCCTGTTGAGCCTGAGTTTGATGTTCCTGTTCCTCCAGTTGTTAAGCCTGTTAAGCCTGCCTATCATTAGGGTATGTCTGACCCTGAGGCAGCTTTGTTCTATGCCCGAGTTGGTAGGATTGCGTTCGATGGTACTTCCGATCCGTTAGATTTCCTGTATGCGATCGAGACTCGGACTCGGACTGCTCATATCGAGTACCAGCGGATCATGATCATTGAGTTGTCTGTCGAGGGACCAGCCTTAGATTGGTTCATTTAGATGATCTAGCATTATATGATGACGATGACATGGGCTCAGTTTTGAGAGCGGTTTATGAGGAGATTCTGTCCAGAGCCTCTTCGTTTGAGCTATCGTCTTTGACTGACCAGTATTTCTCGTGGAGATCGATCTGTAGAGGAGTACACCCAAGAGTTTCTTCGTTTGGGTAGATATGCTGAGGATCTAATGCGAGATCAGTATTTCACTGTTACTACGTATGTTACTGGTTTGGGTTCAGCTTTTGCTGGTATGCCTACAACAGGCCTTACTCTCGAGTCTGTGATTGAGTTAGCCAAGGAGATTGAGCTGAGGCTAGTTAGGCAGGGAGCGATGCCTGATTATTACCAGCTAGGAGTTCAGTCGAGTGGATTGCAGGCTACTCTGTATTCGAGTTTTCATGTTGGATCGAGTAGTCAGCTGTGAGGTCCGACTCAGCAGAGTCAGAGACAGCAGCAGTGAGTGCATCGGAGCAGTAGACATGGCCGTGGAGGTCAACGTAGATCGTTCAGATTTGGGTCAGGTGCTTCAAACAGCAGCAGTGGTCGCAGTTCTGGATCAGCGGCCAGTGTTTATCAGACTTGTGGTAGAGTCCATCAGGGACCGTGTTATCTGACACCACTGACATGCTTCAGATGCGGGCAGACATGACATTTTGCCAGATCGTGTCCTTATTCCGGGTATCAGCAGCCGCAGATTCCACGATTCCTACAGCAGTCGATTGCTAGTGTTGCACCCATGCCATTTCAGTTACCGCCAGTCCAGCATCAGAGTTCCACTCAGTTTGTTCCATAGCAGAGTCGTGGTAGAGGTACTAGAGGAGGTGCCAGAGGTGTTGGCCAGGCTTCTACCAGTCAGCAGGGAGGTCGAGGTCAGGCCAGAGTTTTCCATCTTACTCAGCAGGATGCTCAGGCATCTAATGCAGTCGTGGCAGGTATTGTTTCTGTTTATTACCTGGATGCTTAGGTTTTGTTTGATCCAGGTGCCACGCATTCATTTGTTTCTCCTGTTTTTGCTTCTAAATCTTGTTGGCAAGCTTTGAGGATGGCTTTTCCTTTGTCTGTTGCCACTCCTCTGAGCGATTCCTTGGACACCGATATTGTTCTTTCTGGTTGTCCAGTTCTCGTGGGAGATAGAGAATTACCCGCTGATTTGATTCTGTTGGATGTGATGGAGTTTGATGTCATTCTGGGAATGGATTGGTTATCTCAGCACTTCGTCATGGTAGATTGCAGGAATAAGGAGGTGACTTTTAGAATTCCTGGTGAAGAAGATTTTAAGTTTGTTGGTGATAGGAGTTCAGCACCTCAGAATCTTATTTCTACTATTACGGTTAGGAAGTTGTTGAGGAAAGGTTGTCAGGGATATTTGGCATTGGTCAGGGATACGTTAGTAGAGAAGTTGTTACTCACAGATGTTCCTGTTGCTTGTGAGTTTCCTGATGTTTTTCCCGAGGAGTTGCCAGGTTTACCACCTCATAGAGAGATTAAGTTCTGTATAGATGTGGTACCAGGTACTACTCCTATATCTATGCCACCCTATTGAATGGCTCCTGCAGAGTTGAAAGAGTTGAAGGAACAGTTGCAAGAGTTGTTGGATAAAGGTTTCATTAGACCTAGTGTTTCTCCTTGGGGTGCACCAGTCTTATTTGTGAAGAAGAAGGATGGTACCCTGAGATTGTGCATTGACTACAGAGAGCTGAATAAGGTGACAGTGAAGAACAAGTATCCTCTCTCGAGGATAGATGATTTGTTTGATCAGCTACAGGGTGCACAGTTCTTTTCTAAGGTTGACTTGAGGTCGAGTTATCATCAGCTGCGGATCAGTGAAGCCGATATTCCTAAGACAGTGTTCCGTACTAGATATGGCCATTATGAATTTCTGGTGATGTCTTTTGGTTTGACTAATGCACCAACAACTTTTATGGACTTGATGAATAGGGTATTCAGACCATATGTGGATCAGTTTGTAGTAGTCTTCATTGATGATATGATGGTATATCACTTGAGGATTGTACTACAGACACTGAGAGATTATCAGCTTTATGCTAAATTCTCGAAGTGTGATTTTTGGATGGAGATTGTTTATTTTCTTGGACACGTAGTGTCTAAAGAAGGTATTCAGGTTGATCCACAGAAGATTGAGGCAGTGTTTGAGTGACCTAGACCTACTTCTGTTTCAAAGATTCGAAGTTTTCTGGGTTTAGCCGGGTATTATAGGCGGTTTGTGCAGGATTTTTCCAGGATATCAGCCCCTATGACTCGCTTGACTTAGAAGAATGTTAGATTCAAGTGGTCAGAAGCTTGTGAGAATAGTTTTCAGTTGTTGAAGGAGAAGTTGACACAGTGCCAGTATTAGCTTTGCCTAATAGTGTGGACAAGTTCATAGTTTACTGTGATGCCTCTAGAATTGGTCTTGGTTGTGTGTTGATGCAGAATGGAAGGGTGATAGCCTATGCTTCAAGGCAGTTGAAAAAGCATGAGCAGAACTATCCTACACATGATCTTGAGATGGCTGCAGTGATTTTTGCTTTGAAGATCTGGAGACATTATTTGTACGGGGTGACTTGTGAGATATTTACTGATCACAAGAGCCTTAAGTACATTTTTCAGCAGCGAGATCTGAATTTAAGGCAGAGGAGATGGTTGGAACTGTTGAAGGATTATGACTGTGAGATATTATATCATCCGGGTAAAGCTAATGTGGTAGCAAATGCCTTGAGTAAGAAGTCCTCAGGTAGTCTTGCTCACATCAGTGTTGAGAGGAGACCATTGATCCAGGAGTTGAATCTGATGGTGGATCAAGGTCTGATGATGAAGATCAGTAGATCAGGTGGACTGCTAGCTCAGTTTAAAGTACGATATGTACTGAGGGATAGGATTAAGGCAGCTCAGAGCCGAGATCCTATTCTGGAAAAGCTTGCAGAGAATGTTCGAGCAGGGAAGTTCACTGATTTCACACTTGATGACGATGGTGTGTTGTGGATCAGTGGTAGATTTTAGAGGAAGCACATTCTACAGCTTACAGTGTTCATCCGGGTGTCACTAAGATGTACCACAGTATCAAAGATCTCTACTGGTGGGATGGATTGAAGAAGGATGTCGCTGATTATGTTGCTAAGTGTTTGATGTGTCAGCAAGTGAAAGTCGAACATCAGAAGCCTTCCGGGAAGCTTCAGCCTCTTCCTATTCCCGAGTGGAAGTGGGAAAGGATAGCTATGGATTTTGTGGTCGGTTTACCTCGTTTGAAGCATGGATACGATTCCATCTGGGTGATTGTAGACAGATTGACGAAGTCTGCACATTTCTTGCTTGTGAAAGCCACATATTCAGTTGCTAGATTGGCGAAGTTGTATGTGAAGCATATTGTGTGCCTTCATGGAATACCTGTGTCCATTATGTCAGATAGAGGTTCAGTGTTTACTTCTCATTTTTGACAGAAGTTACAGGAAGCGATGGGCACTAGGTTGGATTTCAGTACTGCTTTTCATCCTCAGACAGATGGCCAGTCTGAGAGGACGATCCAGACACTGAAAGATATGTTGAGGATGTGTGTCTTGGATTTGGGAGGTAGTTGGGATGATCATTTGCCACTTGTTGAGTTTGCATATAATAACAGCTACCATAGCAGTATTGGTATGGCACCATACGAGGCGTTATATGGAAGGAAGTGTAGATCCCCTTTGAGTTGGGATGAGATTGGTGAGAGAGCTTTGACTGGACCTGAGATGGTTCAGGATGCTGCAGAGAAAGTCATCGTGATTAAGCGGAGATTAGAGACCGCAGTTAGCAGACAGAAGAGTTATGCGGATCCTAGGCGCAGAGATGTGGAGTTTCAGGTTGGAGATTTCATTTTTCTGAAAGTATCTCCAATGAAGGGTGTGATGAGATTTGGCAGGAAGGGTAAGTTAGCACCGAGATACATTGGACCGTTTGAGATTCTGGAGAGAGTTGGCACTGTTGCATATCGGTTGGATTTGCCTCCGAGTATGTCACAGGTGCATCCAGTATTTCATATCTCGATGTTGAGGAAGTATATCTCAGACCCTTCTCACGTGTTGCAGCCTGACAGTGTAGAAGTGAGTGAAGATTTCACGTTTTTGGAAGAACCTGTGGCGATTGTAGATTATCAAGTTCGACAGTTGCGATCGAAGCAGATTCCGATGGTCAAGGTTCTGTGGCGTAGCGATAGAGTCAAGGAGCATACGTGGGAGACTGAAGCTGAGATACGAGCTTCTTACCCGTATCTCTTTCCATCTTGATTATGTTTTCTGGAATTCGGGGATGAATTCTTATAAGGGGGGAAGACTGTAATATCCCGTGTTTTTAAAATATTTTTACACTGTACCGGGATATGCAGTGTTAATAATTTTTTTGTTTATATATATCTTACGATATTTTTACGAGTTGATATGTATTTAAAACCTATTTTAATTATTGTGTATTATTTACAGTGCTTTACGTAAAATTTTCCTGGGACTTGTATTTTCAGGGAAATTTTCATGTAAATAATTTATTATTAATTATTTTAAATATATTTTCGGACTTGCATGAACTCATACGTATTTTTAAAACTACTAAACACCGTGTATATATGTAATTATTTATTAATTAGGGTTTACTATTTCCCTAATATTTTATTAATTATTTATTAGTTTTATTGTTATTTAATTATTTTTATTTAGTATAAATTATTAAAATATTAAATTTTATGTGTGTGGTGTATATTTAATGTGTGTGATTTAATATTATTTTAATATATAGTATAAAGTATATATATATATACATATAATACATTAAAAAATCAAACTTTTAGAAAAATTACCATTTTGCCCTTAAGCCTCCTTCTTCCCCGATTTGCTTCCCTTCGCCGTCCGGACGCCTGCCATGCCGTTCCCTTTCCGTGAGAGTGCCGTCCGGTGTGCCACCACCTTCCCCAGCCTCTTCCGCCGCCTGTGGTAGCCGTTTCCGGCGTCTGGAAGTCAGTTTTGGCTGGAGAAGCCGAAACTTTGGCCACCGTCGATCACGCCGATTCCGGCCACCATTTTCGACACCACCAGTCTCTTTCTTCTCCTTGAGCTCCGGTGAGTGTGATTCTAGCTTTGGTTTGAGCTTAAATGGTCTAGAATTGCTTAGGTTTCGAATTTTCAATTTCGGCCTATAAGGGTTTTTGATTTTTTTGAGTTTCGAATTGATTGATTCATGAAAAATCCCTTCACAAATGTTGATCCTATAGCTTAATCTTCATGTATGAATTTTTTTGGAATTTTTGGAGATTGTTTGGATTTTTGGGTATTTTTGGGTATTTTTGAATATTTTAATATTATTTTCTAATTTTCGAAAATTAATTATTTAAATTATGAAATTGTGTTTTATGGTTAATTATGTTTTTATTTGAAATTAATTGGTTAATTGAGTTTAATTATTGATATTATTGATAAATATGTTGAGAAAATTAATTTTGGATAATTATACTATTTTTGGTGAATTTTTGAAGTAATTTAAGTATATTTATATATATAGGGGTATTTTGGTAATTTTACCCTAAATTGGCTAAAATTGTAATTTAATTGGTTTTAATAGTTATTTAAGGTATAAAAATGATTTCTACAAATTATTTGGTATTTTTAACTAATTAAAACTATTTTTCGTAAATTATTTTCAATTATATATATAATATACGGTTTTACTAATAAAATGAGTTTTTATCAATTTTTACAGTGTTTTAAGGTTAATTATGTAATTTCTACTTATAAAATGTATTTCTATGTTATAAGGATATTTTTGGTATTTCTGGAATTATTCTGTGATTGTGGACCCCGGTCGGTAGACGGTAGTTTGGAGTCTGACCGAGGGGTTTTGGGTGTGTTTCGTGTTTGAATTTTGAAGTTTGTTTCTTTGCAGGGTCGGCTCTACTCTTTTGAGTAGAGAGATGTCCATTTTACAGGGGAGGTTCTGTCGAATTTTTAATAGAATTCTCGTAAAATGTGATATCCGGTCGAACCCTAATTTCTGATTCTATGTTTAATACTCTAGATTGAATTCTAGGATTTCTGTTAGGTTTATTCTAATGTCTATCGTTATTTGTTTGTTTAGTTGCGCCGAGACCGAGGGCTAATGGACCAGGCCCGTCGGACCCGTCTCGTGGAGCGCACTAGGTGAGTTACTATACTATATATATATGCTTAGGATGCATGATTTAGAAATATATGTTTTATTTTGATTAAAATGCATAAATAATGTGATTTGTATTTAAGTATATTTTTAGTGTATTTTCGGTATATATTAAATTATAAGCATGTTTTATTAATAAATTATATGTAAAATGTTTTTAAATAAATTTCTAGCTTAAACTGTAATTTGATTGAATTTATTTGAGATATATATACTCGAAATATACCTGGTTTACTTTTGGTATATTTCTAGTATATATATGGTTTATGTTGTTATTTTATTTAAATTCATGCATCATTTATTCGTGAATGAATGTTTTATATTCATTAATGAAGGATATCAATAGAACGTGCTACCTAGTGGGCAGCACTAGGACCGAGTACGTACTGGTACGCCTATAGTATTTAGGCTATATTACTAACTTATTTATGGATAGTGATTTAATGTGATTATTGATATGTGTGATGTGATTTGGGTGTGATTGATGGAGCTCGGTTGACCAAGTGTCTCGGGGCCAATAACACTGGCAGTCAGACTGCTGGAGCTCGGTTGACTTAGTGTCTCGGGGCCAGTCTACTGTCTAAATGGAATAAGTGGATATATTTGGAATAAGTGAGCTTGTATGGCTAGAGTGTTGTCTAACACTATTTCTGAGGTTGCGATATCATAGGGTTCTATTTGATCCTTCATAAAAGATGATTTTCAGATAAAATATATAAAAAGGATTTTATTGCATCTGTGTGTAATTGCCTGTATATATATATTAGATATATACTGTTGACTGTATGCATTATCATTTAGTGTGTATGTATATATATTATAGTAATTCACTCAGTGAGGTCTGACTCCCCTCCGTTGACTATTTTTCAGGAGAGTCAACATCTTCAGACCTCAGTAGCAGGTCGATATGCCGGATTTCTTCCGCCCCGACTTCTTTGTGTAAATTACTTATTTGAGTCTTATTTTTATAATCTAGACATTGCAGTAGTTGTGAATTTAATCGTGGGATTTTATGTATTTTATTTATGTGAGATATTGTATTATACTTGAATTGGATTTGTATTAAAAGAGCTTATATATATATATGTGATGAGTTGAGATTTGATTTAAATCCAGTTGGTGTATATGTTATTATTATATGTACGATTTTTATTTCCGCTGCATATAATATTGTTATTGTTATTATTGCATGATTTATTTTATTTTTAGACTTGCTACGAGTTCCGGATTCGAAAGAATTCCCATTCCCTAGCGCCGGTCATGGCCCCTGTTTTGGGTCGTGACACCATCTGAACCCTCCCCAAGCCGCCGTCTTCTTCCCTACCTTCTCCTTCTTCTCACCGACGGGCAATGCAGAAGCAGTAGCATGGAGCAGGGGACTTCCGGCGACTTTCTGACAATGGAGCTCGGTATCTTTGGCTCAATCAACTCCTTGAGTTTAGGAGAAGTTGATTTTGAGCTTGATCAATGCTCAAAGCTAGATATTTGTGAATTTTAATCAATTTCTAGTTTATGTTAAATTCCTTTTCTAATTTTTTTTTTAGCTTGAGTTTAATTTCTTTTAGAAATGATGATTTATATAGCTTGAGCTTCATGAATTTATTTTTGTTATAATTTTTGGAAATTATTTTAATTTTGGTGAATTTTTTAATTATTTTATTACTAAATGATTAATTTTCGTTAATTAATTATTTAAATTATGAATTTTGTTAAATTATTGTTATTATATATTGTTATGAGTTTTGGTGTTGAGAAATTAAATTTTGAGAATATTTTGTAATTTTTTTAGAGATATTTATAGTTTATGTAAGTTTGGATATTTAGTTAAATATGTATTTTGATTAAAAATTAGAGTTAATTGTGTATTTTAGTTAATATTAGAATATTATTTGTTGAGAGAATAATTTTTATGAATGTATATAATTTTATGGAATTTTATGTAAATTATGTGTATTTTGAATTATTAAGTTAAATAGGTAATTTTGAGGAAATTATTGGTTAAATGTGTGTTTTGATTGATATTAGTGTATTATATGATGATTAAATAATTTTAATGAGTTTCTATAATTTTGAGAAAATCATTTAGTATATTTAAGTATATTGAATATTTGATATTATAGGGGTAAATGTGTAATTTATGTTAATTATAGTTAAATATTATAATTTAGTTGATGTTATAATTATTTAAGGTAATAAAATGATTTTCTACAAATTAATTACTAATCTAACTAATTAATATTATTTTTATTAATTTTTGAAAAATGTTTTCAAATAAATATATTATATATACTATTTTGGAAATAAATTGGGTTTAAAACTAATTTTATTATATGAGTAAACTATTTATGCAATTAAGTGTGAATTTTGTTATGTTGAATAATTGCAAAATTTAATTTTATTTATATTATATAATGTTTGAAATTCTATTAGTTAATTGTGATAATTTTAGAATGTTATGTGAATAATAAGTGTATTTATTATTTCGAGACTAAATGTGTATTTTATTATTCTTCTGATATTAAATTATAATTTTAAATATTATTTACAATTTATGTTAATTTAATTGCAAAAAGGGAATTTTGTTCCATTTATAAATTTTTATTATCAAATATTAATTAAATTAAACTTTTATGTTTTGATTGGAAAATAAAGGTTTTTAAATATTTTTATTGGGTTTTTTATGATTTTTATTATTTTATTGTTTAATATTCTTGTTTTGTAAATTGTAAACCTCGGTTGGAGATTTGTGGAGTTAGAGGTCCCAACCCGAGGTGTTATGCCTTGAGACTTTGGAAGTGTGTTTTCTGTGCAGGATTAGCCCTACTTTTGTAGGGAGATGTCCGTTTTATAGAGGAGACTCTATCGAAATTTCGGTAGATTTCTCGTAAAATATGACAACCGGTCCGAGTCTAATTCTGAATTCTTGATTGAATCTATCTATAGTAGTCATAGAAGTATAGGGTTAGAAGTTTATTCTGACGATTTTTATTATTTTATTTTTTCCTAAGCTACGCGAAGACCGAGGCCTAATGGATCAGGCCCGCCAAGTCTGTTCCGAGGAGTGCACACTGATGAGTTATTATATTGTATATATATGCATTGCATATAGGACGCATCACTTAGGGAATTTCATTTTCATTATATATTTTTTTTAAAGTGGTTTAAAATATTATATTTTTGGTATATCTAGGGTTTATACTTTTATATATGCATGTTAAATAATTATGCATGTTATTTTGATATATGCACGTTAAATAATTAGGTTTATGTTAGTACATTTTAGTATATATACATGTTTTAAATGTATATTTAGTCATAATTATTTTATGGAATGATTAGTATACTTTAAGTATATTTTAGATTTATCTCTAAATAATTGTATGTCATATTATTAGCTTACACTTAAGTTGTTTTTCAATATATTTTTGGTATATATTTTTTTTTTTGATAGATTTCCAAATAAATGCATGTTTTATTATTGATTCAAATCTAACATATTAGTGGTATACTCAGGGTTTATTTGTGAGATATGCATGCTAGAAAATTAGGTTATTTTTGGTATATTTATGAATATATGTCAAACCTAAATGCATGTTTTAGTTCATATACATATTTAAATGAATATTTATGCATAACTGTTTTATTAAATGATCTATGTACTTAGGGTATATCTTTAGTATATTTAGGTGCATTTTTAAGCAAACGCATGTTATATTTTTTTAAAATGCTCTTAAATTGTTTTTATTTATATTAATGATTTACCTTTAGTATATTTCACGTTTTATTTGACATATATATACCCGAAATATACTTGGTATAATTTAGGTATATTTCTGGTGTATATATAGTTTATTTTACTATTATAAATGATTTAATGTAAAGGAAGGATATCAATAGAACGTGCTACCTAGTGGTCAGCACTAGGACCGTGTACATACCGGTGCGATAGATCAGGGTTGAGTGAGAATCAATTGTGGTGATTATAATTGATTTTATTGATTTTATTAAGATCGATGGTGTGATTAATAGTATGATTACGGGGCCAATCACACTGACAGTCAAACTACTGGAGCTCGATTGAATTAGTGTCTCAGGACCAGTCTAATGTCCATAATGGAATAAATGATCTATTGATTTGATTGAGATGTGAGGTGATAGATAGTGTGATTATTGGAGCTGGGTTGACCAAGTGTCTCGGGGCCAATCACACTGACAGTCAGACTGTGGGAGCTCGGTTGACTTAGTGTCTCGGGGCCAGTCTACTGTCCAAATTAGAATAAGTGTTCTTTTTGGAATCAAGTAAGCCTGTATGGCTAGAGTGATGATGTGGTTGACTGAGGTTGCGATTATTAGGGTTCTATGGATCCTTCATGAATTAAACTAAATGTTTTTTGCATTTAGTATATTTATATGAGCAGAGTTGGCATGTGTGTGGAATGCGTGAATATACATATATATATGTGAATGCATGATTGGATATATTTTAGATTGCATGTATATATAGGATAATAATTCACTCAGTGAGGTCTAACCCCCCTCAATTATTTTTTTTTTCATGAGATCCTATATTGTCAAACCTTAGTAGTAGAGTTCCTCGCTGGTGTTCTTCCATCCTAACTATTTTATGTAATTGTATATATTTTGAACTCTGATTTGTATTCTAGAAACTGCAGTAGTAGTGTTATTGTATCTGAAGAGTATTCTTTTATTTTGATATTTAATACTCAGAGAGTTGTATCCAAACATTGTATGAATATATTTATTTATGGAAGGATTTGGAGTATTTATTTTATATATATTGATTCAAAAAATTTTAATTTTGTCATACTTTTTATTTATTTATTGCATGATTTCATTTTCTAAGGCTTGCTATGGGTTCCGAATTCGAAAGAATTCCCGTTCCGTAGCGCCAATCATGACTCCGGTCGTGACACATGTATGCGCTCCTCAAGACTAGTTTGATAGGCCGGTCTGTTAGGCATCGGTCTCAATGCAACTAAACAAATCAATTAATACAGAAATTAGAATAAATCTAACTTAACTTTTAGAGACTCAATCTAGGAATACAAAATACAGATTGACACATAATTGACCCGATGTCACGTTTTATGAGAATTCTATCAAAAATTCGACAAAACCTCCTCTGTAAAACGGACATCTCTCTACTAAAAAGTAGAGCTGGTTCTACAATAAAACACATTTCTAATACCAGAATCCACACAACCCTCGGTTGGGACACAGATGCTGAAAATCACTTTATATATAATACTGAAAAATATCAGTTTATGAAGCATCAAATAGAACCCTATTTAATCGTAATCTCAATTAACCATAATATCACTTTAGCCATACAAGCTCACTTAGTTCCAAATAAATTCACTTATTCCATATGGACAATAGATTGGCCTCGAGAACTAAGTCAACCGAGCTCCAACAATCTGACTGTCAATGTGATTGGTCCCGAGACACTTGGTTAACCGAGCTCCAGCAATTACACCATCAATCACATCAATCTTAATTAAATCAATCATATCAATATCAATCAATCGTAATCACCACAATTAATTCTCACTCAACCCTAATCTATCGTACTGGTACGTACACGGTCATAGTACTGCCCATTAAGTAGCACGTTCTATCGATATCCTTCATTTAAAATAAAATATACATATTAGAAAAAAATAATGCATAATGTCATTCATAATAACCAAATAAACCATTTATATTCCGGAAATATACCTAAAATAAACTAAGTATATTTCAAGTATATATATGTAAAATAAATTCAAATAAATCATGAAATATACTAAAAATAAACCAATAGTATACTATAAACATGCTAGGTTTAAATCAATAATTAAACATGCATTTATTTAGAAGTATATCAAAAATATACTAATCATTTAATAAAACAATTATGCATAATTATACATTTTAAACATGTATTTCTAAAACATGCAACCTAAGCGCAATGTATATATAAAATAACAACTCACAAGTATGCGCTCCTCGATACTGGTTTGACGGGATATATCCGCTAGGCCTCAGTCTCTGTGCAACTAAACAAATCAATTAATACAAAAATTAGAATAAATCTAACTTAACTTCTAGAGACTCTATCTAGGATTACAAAATACAGACTGACACATAATTGACCCGATGTCACGTTTTACAAGAATTCTATCAAAAATTCGACAGTACCTCCTCTGTAAAATGGACATCTCTCTAGTAAAAAGTAGAGTCAGTCCAGCAAAAAAACACACTTCTAATACCAGAATCCACGCAACCCTCGGTTGGGACCACAAACTACGAAATTTCCCAACCGAGGTCCACAATTCAACAAAATCCAAATAATTCAATAAATATGTTAAAAATCAATAATTTCCATAAATACCCTCAAAATATCAAAATATAACATATTTAACATTAAAACACCAAAAATAATTATTTTCTCAATAATTACGTAACAATCCCGAAATAATAATATAATATTATTAAAATCCAATTTTCTCGATAATTCAATATAAATTAATAGAAATTCACTTTATATATTCAAATAACTTAACTAGTCTAAATACTTATTAAAAATTACTATAAAACCCATTTAATTACCAAAATAATATATAATATATTATTTGAAAACAATTTTCAAAAATTAGTATTAATTAGTTAAAAATAGTAAATAATTTGTAAAAATCATTTTAATTCCTCAAATAATATTAAAACCAATTAAAATATAGTATTTAGCTATAATTAGCATAAAATTACATTTTTACCCCTATAATACAAAAATATACCTAATATACTAATATTACTCAAAATTTTTACAAAAATTATATAAATGCATAAAAATTATTTTCTCAACATATATATTACTAATATTAACTAAAATATGTATTTAAATAATAATTTAAACAAAAATCCAACTTAAACCTAATTATCCAATATTGACATAATATAAAAATAATTATAAAAATTACATAAAATTATAATCTCAACTCTAAAATTAATAACAATTAATAATAACTCCAAATATACCAAATTTATAATTTAATAAATTAATTTACGAAAATTAATAAAATAATAATAAAATATTAAAAAATTCATAAAAATCACACAAAAATTCATAGAGGTAGATTAAGCTACTAGGAATCACATTTTTAAAGGGAGTTTGCAAGATTCAAGCTATATCAAGCTTAAAAAAATTTGAAACCCTAGAACTTAAAAACTAAAAATCAATAAAAACTCAATCAAATGGAGATCAAAGCTCAAACTAAGCTTGAATTGATGCTCACCAGTGAAAAAGGATGAGAAAGACACTGGAATCGAAGAAAATGGTGGTCGGAATGGAGGTTGTCGGAATTATTAGAATTCTCGGCTTCTTCCAAAAACGGATGTTGTCGACGCCGAGGAAGGTGATGAAGAGCAACAGAGCTGGCAGAGGAAGGGGGTGGCCAACGGTGAAGGATGGGGAGGCACTCTGATAGCTTCAAAATGGGACGATGGCGCAGGGAGGAAGAAGCTTGCACAGTGGTTTACGGGAAGTTTTCTGTGTTTTGGTAAGTATGTAGACATATATATATATATATATATATATATATATATATATATATATATATATATATATATATATATATATTAAATAGGTCTTTGGTCAAATAATCTCCTCCACATGCATATTATATATATATATATACACACACACACACACACATATATAACACACAATAATAAATAGTGCACACACATAAAATAATAATAAACCCTAATATATGTGTGTATATATACATAATAACACATAAAATAACCATGAAAATAATGTAATTTAATAAAAATAATAATAACATTAAAATAATAATGCACTAAATATAATATTATTAAAATAATATCATTTAAAGTAGTAAATATAACGTAAATTAATTTCCAAAATAATAAGTTTTGAAATAAATATTTACGTAGAAAATTATAATTAAACATAGAATAATAAATATTAACCACAAAATAATCAAATAATTAAATATAACTTTTGAATTTATTAACATTGCATATCTCGTTTTAAAATAAATTAATTTAAAAACTAGGGTTATTACAGGATAGATTAGATTGTATACCAGAGAAAAAGCTAAAATATGTTGTATCATTGTTGAGAAATCAGTTTTAAATTGGTGGATCTTATTTCAAGGAGTAGAAACAAACTTATGACTTTGACTTGGGATGACTTCCTTAGGGAATTTACAAATAAATACACACCACCAATGTATAAAGACCAAAAGAAAATGGAGTTTCTAAGCTTAGAACAAGGAAACATGATTGTATCAGAATATGAGATGTAATTCTCTAGATTGTCAAAGTATGCATTAGAAGAAGTGGCTACAGAGGATATAAAACAGAGACGGTTTGAAAAAGGATTAAGAATGGATATTCTAGAAAAGATTTCCTTAAAGCCACTAAGTTACATTGCTTTATTAGAGGCTGCATTGAGAGTATAAGAGTGTTTAACTAAGAAAGATGCAATGTTTGTAAAGAAAAGAAAAGCGACAAGTGAGTATGGTGGTTCAGAAAGAAAAGGAAGAGATGTTTCTTTTAGAGGTTCTAGGTCTCAAGGGAGTAGATATTATGGGAGAGGAGTTGGCTACCAAAGTATAAGTAGGTCTGCCACAATAACATTAGGTAGAGGCAGATGAGCTGGTTATAGTCAAAGCAAAGTAAATAATAAGACAGGTCAGAGAGGTGTTTCAGTTAGTTGGGGATACAATGCATCATGTGGTAGCTTTCACAATAAAGAGTGTTGGGGACCAATGCAGATACTTCATTATTATTATGGTAAGTCGAGGCATATAGCCAAAGATTGTTAGAGTAAGAACTGAGCTAGTGAGAGTCAGGTTATGGGCCAGAGTAGTATAAGTGAAAATATGACTCAAGGAGGAGTGAGTAGAGGAAGAGGTAGAGGAATGGGGCTAGGAGGACATTCTAACATGGTGCATGATGGACAGATAGGCCAACCTTAGCAATCATTGCCCCAAGCTAGTGTATATATAGTGACAAGACAGGAAGCACCTTCTGCATTTGATGTTGTGACTAGTATAATGTCTATCCATGGTTTTGATGCTTATACATTAATTGATCCAGGATTAATATGTTCATTTATTTCAATTGAATTTGCATTGAAAAATCATAACAATTTAGAAACCTTAGGGTATAATATTTGTGTATTAATGCCTGCTGGGGGTACTGTCATTATAAATAGGGTTGTCAAATCTTGTCTTTTGGTAATAAATGGGAATACACTGCATGCGGATCTAATTGTGATAAAACTTAAGGAATTTGATGTTATTTTGGGAATGGATTGGTTATCTAAAAATCATGCTATAGTGGATTGTCAAATAAAAGAAGTGGTTATGGAGACCTTAGAACAGAGAAAAATAGTTTTATAGGTAAAAGAAAAATTGTCCCAACTTATTTAATTTCAGCTACTACTACTTTTTATTTGATTAAAAAGGGGTGTGAAGCTTATTTGGCTAATGTGGTAGATGTATCCAAAGTTAGTCCAAGAGTGATGGATGTTCCAATAGTGAAGGAATTTGCAGATGTATTTCTAAAGAATTTACTAGGTTTACCTCCATATCAAGAGACTGATTTTAAGATAGAAACTATACCTTGGGTAGCACCAATATCAATTACACCATATAGAATGACACCCTTAGAGTTGAAAGAATTAGAGAAGTAGCTGGAAGAATTATTAGAAAAAGGGCTTATTATACTGAGTACATCGCCATAGGGAGCTCTGGTGTTATTTGTAAAGAAGAAGGACGGCAATTTAAGATTGTGTATTAATTACATGCAATTAAATTGGGTTGCCATAAAGAAAAAATATCCCTTGCCACAATTTAATGACTTGTTAAACCAATTAAAAGGAGAAACTATATTTTTCAAAATTGATTTAAGGTCTGGATATTGGCAATTGAGAATTACATAGGCACATATACCAAAGACTACATTTAGAACATGATATGGGAATTATGAATTTGTTGTGATGCCATTTGGACTAACAAATGCACCTACTACTTTTATGTCCTTAATAAACAAATATCCCATATGTATCTAGATCAAATTTTCATTATGTTTATTGATGATATATTGATTTATTCTGAAACTCGAGAGCATTATAAAGACCATTTGAGAATAGTGTTGTAAATTTTGAGAGAAAAGTAAGTTTATGCAAAATTCAGTAAACATGAGTTTTGGCTATAAGAGATTACATTCTTAGGGCATATTGTTTCTAAAAATGGTGTACAACCTAATCCTTTGAAGATTGCAACCGTAAAGGAGTGGGAACCTCCTAAAAATGT
Organism: Mallotus nudiflorus; assembly: GCA_947683625.1. Lineage (NCBI taxonomy): Eukaryota > Viridiplantae > Streptophyta > Magnoliopsida > Malpighiales > Euphorbiaceae > Mallotus > Mallotus nudiflorus. The sequence goes on from CANTUR010000481.1 coordinate 430,909, forward strand.
ATTAGAGGTATGGTGTTTTTTTAGGATTGGCTGGATATTATAGAAGATTTGTTGAAAGATTTTTAATTATTGAAAAACCAATAACGAACTTGTTGAAGAAGAATGTGATGTTTAAATGGGATGCTAAATGTGAGGAAATTTTTAAAGAATTAAAGAAAAGACTGATTTCTACACCAATTCTAACTTTACCATTAAGCAATGGTGGATATGTAATTTTTACATATACATCATAGCAGGGATTGGGATGTGTGTTAATGTAAAATGGAAAAGTTATTGCTTATGCTTCTTGACAGTTAAGGAGTCATGAACTGAATTATCCAACTTATGATCTAAAATTAACAGTAATAGTCCATGCCCTTAAAATATAGAGACACTATTTTTATGGAGAAACATTTCATATTTTCATTGACCACAAAAGTCTAAAATATATTCCAACATAAAAGGAGTTGAATTTGAGATAAAGAAAGTGGATGGAATTGATAAAGGATTATGATTATACCATAGATTACCATTTGAGAAAAGCCAATAGAGTTGTTGATGCTTTAAGTAGGAAAGCCATTGAGAGAAATGCTAAAATGACTTATCAGGCAGTAAGGTCATTGGTAAAGCTTAGAACATTGCATGTAGAATTTGCATTTCGAGATGATATACTTATTGCAAGTATGAATGTCAAGCCCTTATTAGAGAGTAAAATTCAAGCAAAGCAGATGAGTGATCTATATTTAAGAAAAATGAAGGATAAGGTGTAACAAGGAATGAATGCATAGTTTGCATTAAGGCAAGATGGGATGTTAGTGATTAATGGATGTATTTGTGTTCTTAATATAAAAGAATTAAGAGAAGAAATTTTGAATGAAGCCTATTATGCACCGAACACTATGCATCCTGGAAGCACTAAAATGTATAAGGATTTATGACTTTTTTATTGGTGGCCAATAATGAAGAAAGATACAGCTGAATGTGTAGCAAAATGTTTAACATGTCAATAAGTAAAAGTTAAACATTAGGCACCAGCTGGTAAACTTCATCCATTATTTATTCAGGAGTGGAAATGGGAAAAAGTAACGATGGAATTTATTCTTGGATTGCCTCGAACCTTCAAGAAGCATGATGCCATATGGGTAATTGTTGATCGACTTACCAAATTAGCTCATTTTTTACCTGTGCAACAAAGTGATTCTTTAGAAAAATTGTCTAGAATATATATATGTCAGAAATTGTAAAACTACATGGTGTGCCAACATCAATTGTGTCAGATAGATATCCCCGGTTTACAATGCATTTTTTGAAGTTTACAAAGAGCTTTAGGAACAAAGCTACATTTCAGTACAGCGTTCGACCCCCCAGACAGATGAACAATCAGAGAAAACAATTCAAACATTAGAAGATATGCTAAGAGCTTGTATGCTTGAATTTAAAAGGAACTTGGATGAGCATTTACCCTCAATTGAATTTGCTTACAATAACAGTTATCATTCAAGTATTGGTATGGCTCCAGATGAAGCTTTATATGGCAGAAAATTTAGAAGTCTTGTTTCTTGGGATATGGAAGGGTTACGACAATTAGAAGGTCCTACATTGATGCAAGAAACTATGGACAAGATTCAAATAGTCAAAAAGTGTTTAAAGGCTGCAGAAGACAGAAAAATGAGTTATTTGGACAAGCATAGAAGAGGGATGGAGTATGATGTGGGTGTAAAAGTATTTTTGAAAGTATTTCTATAGAAGGGCATTATATGATTTGGCAGGCAAGGAAAATTGAGTCCTAGGTACATGTACACTGACCCTTATAAGATATTGGAAATAATTGGTCCTTTAGCATACAAATTAGCACTACCACCGAAATTATCTCAAATGCATAATATGTTCCATGTTTCCATGTTAAGAAGATATAAATCTCATCCTAGCCATGTAGTACAAGAGTCAGAAATATAGTAGACACAAGATTTAAAATATAAAGACAAACCAGTTAAAATTCTTGATAGACATATAAAAAAGTTATGTAATAAAGAAATTCCAATAGTAAAGATTAAATAGAGTCAGCATTCCCCAAATTAAGCTACATGAAAAGTGGAAAAGGACATGAGAATTCAATACCCCTACTTTTTTTCTGAGATTGGTAAGTCACATTTAATTTCAAGGATGAAGTATCCTAAGGTGGGGAGAAATGTAATGCCACCTAATGCATTAGCATAACATGCATATCATATAGACTTGAAAAATTGTATGTAATATGTGTGGTATTAATTCCAATGTTAAATAGGAAAAGATTATAAATCTTTACCATTAAGTTCATAATAAGAATTAGAAAGTTAAGGGTTTAAATTGGTTACTAGCAAAAATAAAGGGGCTTAAATTGGTTTAGTTATTGGTATTATTATCATTATTATTATTATAAAAAAAAGTTGTATGTGGCTTTTAAAGTGTGAAGGAAGGAAGAAAAGGGAGATAATCCTCATCTTCCTTCTCCTCCTTATTCTTCTTCTTCATCTTCCTTAAAAAAAAGCTAAATTTTTGAAGTAAATTAAAGGTTTAGAAATTTATTCTAATCCATAATCTTCATCTTTAAAGACCTTATATGTTTATTTAGTAAGTAATTTTAATATTTTTGGTTGAATTAAGTTAGGGTTTATAAGATGAAAAATTCGAGTTCTAAGGATCTAGTTTTTCAGTCATATTGTTTTGATCATATCTCGAGCTAGAAAGCTTCAAATTGGGTGTTCTTTAATGATATAGAAACTTTGAAGAGTATCTAAAACAATTCCTCTTTAGGTTGATCTGATTCAGACTCTATATAAGTGTAATAAAAGAAAAAATTTTATTGCTCAGTTTCCATTGCTAGCCTGAGTAAGGTGGATTGTTTCATAGAGTTCTTCCTCTATACACCTCCAATTAAAGCATAATTAATTTTAAATTACTCTAAACACATAAGGTTAATAATCTAAAAATTTTAATTTAAGATATATGTTAGAAACCAATTATAGTACTTAGACATAAATACATGTGTAGTAAGCACAAGTATAAATAGAGTAAATTTCAAAAATTTACTCATCATAATGCTTAATAAAATGAAGAATTTCATTTGCCCAAGATTCAAATTGCATTAAAATACACAACTAAATAAATTAAGCAATATACAAATAAATAATTAATTAATTATAAGTTTGTAAACTTACTTGTTGAAGAACTTAGCCTTCCTTTTGTTCAATTCCTTGAATCAAATGCTTAGCTCTCCAAATGTAAGGCCTCTAGTTTGAAACACCAAAGCCTTATCTATCACTTACTTGTGTTAATTAAACTTAGTAACTTGTATTAATTTAATTAAGAGCACAAGTGTAGAGTATATGTTTAGTATATGTTGTGTTTATTTTTGGTTTATGATCCTATCATAACCAAAATCACTTAGTGATTTTTCTTATCTCTTTAAGCAAAAACTCACTTAAGCACTATTTTTCCTCTTCCTTCTCTTACCAAGTCACTTCACTTGCCTTAGATATATGAAATGATATATGTGTAGTAATTTCCCATTAAGGAAAAGTATGCATTAATTAATTAAGTGATTATTAAGTACGCCACCTTAGGTATACACCCAACCATCCAAATGATTAAAAATGACACCTTAGGCATACTTTAGAAATATCCACTTAATTAATATGCCACCTTGCTTAATTCAATAATTGAGCTTGCCACCTACACATATTAATGTATAAATTTGTATGTAAAGTATACATCAAATGTATTATTTTACATATTAAATTATACATATACATAGACATGGACTTTAATTAATCTTTGGTCCAAAATAAATTTTGGCCTATGTCCAAACCAATTTGGACCATTAATATAAGTCCATAAATAAATAACAACATATATATATTTATTAATTTAATATATATTAATTAATATCTAATATTAATTAAATATTAATTAATAAATAATACTCTTATTTGAATTAGATTTCATGATATACTAGAATCATTGTTCAAAACATAAATCTAATTCTATTAATCTTGATTAATTGATTAAACTCTTTTAATCAATAATTAGATTAATACTATAATGAATAAATAAAACTCTATTAGGTGTGACTTACTAGGTTCATGTCTAACTGGCAACGAGAAAATATAATATTACATTTAATATTATTTGAAACTATTTTCAATTCTAAATGTGAAAATCCCAATTATTCACATTTAGCTCCCATAAGCTATGAGTGACCCCTAGTATTGATATCACAGCTACCCAATTAGAAATGAATGCATATTATGATTCACACGAACCTAATCATAATTACCGTGCACTAAATTCCTTTTATTAAAGATCCTAATATAGCCTAGAGTCAAGGTATTATCAAACTCCAATAGCTTTATTATATGACCTCATCTTAAGTTTTAATTCTTGATAAAATACAACAAATACTAGAACTCTTTCTAATACTGAAACTCTTTTTCAAACTGTGTTGTATTTATCCTAGCCAGGAATTTATTCATCAAGAATAAACTTAGATAGCATAGGATCTATCCCGGTTCACACCAGGTAATGAATCACATCTTGGTTAAACATTCATCCCTACATTTAACTAATTAGAGCCACCACAAGACATATACTCATGTGATGATTAACACAAGTATGTAAGCGGTAACAAACTCTAACCACCTAAATGTGGATGACTATGTCACATCAAGTCTAAGGACTATATGCACCATTATAATCTAGATTGTGATTGTTGATTATATATGAATATGCTTGCAATCACAATACTAATGTCACTGTTCGATTAACCCATCCAATGAGTATCCACATGTCTATTCTGATCACTCATATCAAGTAGCATGAGATTCACTACCTCCCATTATTAGTTTCTCACACCAATTAATGAAAATAGATAGAGGTGATAGTCTAATTAATATTATCCAAATATTAATTAATCGACTATGAATAATTTATAGTAAATGTACTGAATAAATTTATAACTCATAATATCAACTCTTTGATAATAAATTTATTCAACATAATAATAAAGGAAAAATATTCAAAAAATAACATATTTATTTAAAAGAATATTTTATTGCCACAGGGATTATATACAATGTCTAAATAATTACAAGAATGCCACTAGGGCATACCTTATACTAACAATCTCCCACTTGCACTAGTGCCATTTACTATAATATTTAAGACCCATCTTTTTAAGATGACAGTCTAATTGTAGTTGTGTGAGTGCTTTAGTCAGTGGATTAACAACATTATTTGTTGAAGCTACCTTTTGGACAACCACATCGCCTTTGCCAATAAGTTCTCTAATAATATGAAAGCGCCTTTCTATGTGTTTGGATTTCTGGTGAGACTTTGGTTCCTTTGCCAATGCTATGGCTCCATTGTTGTCATAATAGAGAGAAATTGGAAACTCAATGGAAGGAATAACTTGTAGTTCTATTACAAACTTCCTAATCCAAACAGCTTCTTTAGCAGCATCTGATGCAGTTATATACTCGGCTTCTGTAGTGGAATTAGTAGTGATACTTTGTTTGGAACTTTTCCAGCTCACTGCACCTCCATTACATATGAAAATAAACCAGAATATAGACTTTCTATCATCCATGTCTGATTGAAAATCAGAATCTATAAAGCCATTAATCTGTAAATCACCTTCTCTATAAATTAAGATCAAATCTTTAGTTCTTCTTAAGTACTTAAAGATTGATTAACAGCTATCCAGTGTTCTAAACCTGGATTGGATTGAAACCTGCTAGTCACACTAATATCATAGGCAATGTCAGGCCTAGTACACAACATAGCATACATTAAGCTTCCTATTGCTGAAGCATAAAGAACTTTAGCCATTTGTTCCATTTCCTCGGGTGTCTTAAGAGACATACCTTGGATAAATGAACACCATACCTAAATGGTAACAATCCTCTATTGGATTCAAGCATATTGAACCTCTTCAATATCTTTTCCAAGTAAAGACTTTAGGATAAACCTATCATTCCCTTCGATCTATCTCTATAGAGTCAAATCCTGAGAATATACGTTGCCTCCCCTAAGTCCTTCATAGAGAAAGTTTTAGATAACCAGACTTTTACAGAAGTCATCATCCCTACATCATTTCCAATTAATAAATTATCATCCATATACAAGACTAGGAAAGTGATTTAACTCCCATTAACCTTCTTGTAAACACAGGGCTCATCTTTATTCTTTATGAAATCATAAGAACAAATAGCCTCATCAAAATGATGATTCCAACTCCTGGAGGCTTGCTTTAAGCCATAGATTGATCTATTAAGCTTACACACCTTAGAGCTTTCCTTGGATTCAAAACCCTTGGGTTGCTCCATGAAAATTTCTTCCTCAAGATAACCATTAAGGAATGCAGTCTTGACATCCATTTGCCAAACAATCATAGTGTGCGGCTATAGCTAAAAGAATTCAAATGGATTTAAGCACGACTACTGGGGAAAAGGTCTATTCATAATCGATCCCTTCTCTTTAGCGAAACCCTTTCGCTACAAGCCTAACTTTAAAGGTGTTAACCTTTCCATCTGCACCAGTCTTTCCCTTGAAGATCCATTTACATCCAATAGGTAAAATACCTTCTGGAGGATCAATAAGTGTCCAGACTTCATTTGTATACATGGAATCAATTTCGGTTCTTATAGTGTAATATCCCGTATTTTTAAACATTTTTTACACTGTACCGGGATATGCAGTGTTAATAATTTTTGTGTATATTTTACGATATTTTTACGAGTTGATATGTATTTAAAACCTATTTTAATTACTATGTCTTATTTACAGTGCTTTACGTATAATTTTCCCGGGACTTGCATTTTCGGGGAAATTTTCACGTAAATATGTTATCATTAATTATTTTAAATATATTTTCGGACTTGCATGAACTCATACGTATTTTTAAAACTACTAAACACTGTGTATGTGTGCGATATTTATTTAAATAGGGTTTAATATATATTACCCTAATATTTTATTATTTGTTTATTAATTTATTGTTATTTAATTATTTTATTTGTTATTAAATTATTAAAATATTAAGTGTGTGGATGTAAATTTTTCTAAATATTTTATTAAAATTATTTATTTTTTTCTTTTTTTTTATTTTTTTCTTTTTTTTTCTTTTTCTTTCTTTTTCTTTTCTTTCTTTTTTTTTCTTCTTCTTCTTCCTTCTCCCGTGCGCCCGACCACCCATCCCTCACCGCTGCAACTCTCGATTCCCGGCCGTCGGTGTGCCACCAGGAGCTCCGCCTTCCCCAGCCAGCCACTCCGCCGCCCCCAGCTCCTTCCCCGGCGCCGGTTAGCCCCCGTTTTCCCTTTTGGTCGAAACTTCTTCCTTTTGCCGTTTCTTCCTCTTCCGGCCACCATTTTCGACACCGCTGGTCTCTTTCTTCTCCTTGAGCTCCGGTGAGTGTGATTCTAGCTTTTTTTGAGCTTAAATGGTCTAGAATTGCTTAAGTTTTGAATTTTCCAATTCGGTCACATTAGGGTTTTTTATTTTTTTGAGCTTCAAATTGATTGATTCATGATAACTCCCTTCACAAATGTTGATCCTAGTAGCTTAATCTACATGTATGAATTTTTGTGGAATTTTTTGAGATTATTTGAATTTTTGGGTATTTTTGAATATTTTAATATTATTTTCTAATTTTTGGAAATTAATTATTTAAATTATGAAATTGTGTTTTATGGTTAAATTAGGTGTTGAAATGAATTATAGGAATTTATTTGGAATTTTTATGAATTTCTAAGTATTTATTTTGAATTATTGAAGTTTATGGAATTTTGGAAAATTAGGGTTAAATGTGTTTTTATTTGAATTTAATTGGTTAATTGGGTTTAATTATTGATATTATTGATAAATATGTTGAGAAAATTAATTTTGGATAATTATACTATTTTTGGTGAATTTTTGAAGTAATTTAAGTATATTTATATATAGGGGTATTTTGGTAATTTTACCCTAAATTGGCTAAAATTGTAATTTAATTGGTTTTAATAGTTATTTAAGGTATAAAAATGATTTCTACAAATTATTTGGTATTTTTAACTAATTAAAACTATTTTTCGTAAATTATTTTCAATTATATATATAATATACGGTTTTTCTAATAAAATGAGTTTTTATCGGTTTTTACAGTGTTTTAAGTTTAATTATGTAATTTCTACTTATAAAATGAATTTCTATGTATTAAGGATATTTTTGGTATTTCTGGAATTATTCTGTGTTTGTGGACCCTGGTCGGTAGGTTGTAGTCTGGAGTCCGACCGAGGGGTTGTGGTTAAGTGTTGAGCTTGTTTTTCGAAGTGTGTTTCTTTGCAGGGTCGGCTCTACTCTTTTGAGTAGAGAGATGTCCGTTTTACAGGGGAGGTTCCGCCGGATTTTCGATAGAATTCTCGTAAAACTTGATATCCGGTCGAACCCTAATTCTGATTCTGTGTTTAATACTCTAGATCGAATTCTAGGATTTTTTATTAGGTTTATTCTAATGTTTGTCATTATTGCTTGTTTAGTTGCGCCGAGACCGAGGGCTAGTGGACCACGCCCATCGGACCCGTCTCGTGGAGCGCACTAGGTGAGTTACTATACTATATATATATGCTTAGGATGCATGATTTAGAAATATATATTTTATTTCGATTAAAAATGCATAAATAATATGATTTGTATTTAAGTATATTTTTGGTTTATTTTTGGTATATATTAAATTATATACATGTTTTGTAAATAAAATATATTTAAAATGTTTTTAAATATATTTCTAGCTTAAGTTATAATTTGATTGAATTCATTTGATATATATATACTCGAAATATACCAGGTTTACTTTTGGTATATTTCCGGTATATATATGGTTTATGTTGTTATTTTATTGAAATTCATGCATCATTTATTTTGTGAATGTATGTTTTATATTTATTAATGAAGGATATCGATAGAACGTGCTACCTAGTGGGCAGCACTAGGACCGAGTACGTACCGGTACGCCTATAGTATTTAGGCTATATTACTAACCTATTTATGGATATTGATTGATTATGATTATTGATAGGTGAGATATGGTTTGGGGTGTGATTGCTGGAGCTCGGTTGACCAAGTGTCTCGGGGCCAATCACACTGACAGTCAGACGGCTGGAGCTCGGTTGACTTAGTGTCTCGGGGCCAGTCTACTGTCCAAATAGATTAAGTGGATATATTTGGAATAAGTGAGCCTGTATGGCTAGAGTGTTGTCTAACACTATTTCTGAGGTTGCGATATCATAGGGTTCTATTTGATCCTTCATAAAAGATGATTTTCATATAAAATATATAAAAATGATTTTATTGCATCTGTGTGTAATTGCCTGTATATATATATTAGATATATACTGTTGACTGTATGCATTATCATTTAGTGTGTATGTATATATATTATAGTAATTCACTCAGTGAGGTCTGACTCCCCTCCGTTGACTATTTTTCAGGAGAGTCAACATCTTCAGACCTCAGTAGCAGGTCGATACGCCGGATTTCTTCCGCCCCGGCTTCTTTGTGTAAATTATTTACTTGAGTCTTATTTTTATAATCTAGACACTACAGTAGTTGTGAATTAAAATGTGGGATTTCATATATTTTATTTAAAGAGATGTATTATATTGAAACTGGATTTGTATTTAATGATTTATATATATGAGATGAGATTTGATTTAAATCCAGTGATGAGAATGTTATTATTATATTTATGATTTTTATTTCCACTGCATTATATAATATTGTTATTATTATTGCATTTTTATTTTATTTTTAGGCTTGCTACGGGTTCCGGATTCGAAAGAATTCCCGTTTCCTAGCGCCGGTCATGGCCCCTGTTTTGGATCGTGACAAAGTTGGTATCAGAGCAGAGTTCTGTGTCAGGGCTTAGTTATATGAGTTGTGGCCCTAGTTTTTAAGTTGTGCTTTCTGTTGAACTACTGCAGTGAAGTAGGTTTGAGTACGTCTTAATAAGTATTCCTTGCTTAGTTTTCTGCGTTATTCCTCCGTTGTCTGTTTTGTCTGAATCTTTCCGTTTGTCTTTTCAGTATGAGGAGGCGAGCGCGTGTCGCTCCACCGGTCATTGAGGCCGAGGATGATGAGTCTTTTCAGGATGAGGTTTTACCTCCTGAGCAGCCAGTTAGACGTAGAGGTCGTGGCAGAGGTAGACCTCGAGGAGCGGTAGGTCGCCGTAGGCAGAGAGAGTTATAGGACGAGGAGCCTGTTGAGCCTGAGTTTGATGTTCCTGTTCCTCCTGTTGTTCAGCCTATTCAACCTGCCTATCAGCAGGGTATGTCTGACCCTGAGGCAGCTTTGTTCTATGCCCGAGTTGGCAGGACTGTGTTTGATGGTACTTTCGATCCGTTAGATTTCCTACATGCGATTGAGACTAGGACTCGGACTGCTCATACTGAGTACCAGCGGATCATGATCGTTGAGTTATCTATCAAGGGACCAGCCTTAGATTGGTTCATTCAGATGATCCAGCCTTACATGATGACGATGACCTGGGCTCAATTCTGAGAGCGGTTCATGAGGAGATTCTGTCCAGAGCCTCTTTGTTTGAGCTATCGTCTTCGTCTGACCAGTATTTCTCGTGGAGATAGATCGGTAGAGGAGTATACCCGAGAGTTTCTTCGTTTGGGTAGATATGCTGAGGATCCGATGCAAGATCAGTATTTCGCGATCACTACGTATGTCACTGGTTTGGGTTCAGCTTTTGCTGGTATGCCTACAGCAGGCCTTACTCTAGAGTCTGTGATTGAGTTGGCTAATGAGATTGAGCTGAGGCTAGTTAGGCAGGGAGCGATGCCTGATTATTACCAGCTAAGAGTTCAGTCGAGTGGATTACAGGCTACTCCGTACTCTAGTTTTCATGTTGGATCGAGTAGTCAACAGTGAGGTCTAACTCAGCAGAGTCAGAGACAGCAGCAACGAGTGCATCAGAGCAGTAGACATGGCCGTGGAGGTCAGCGTAGATCATTCAGATTTGGGTCAGGTGCTTCGAGCAGTAGTAGTGGTCGTAGTTCTAGATCAGCGGTCAGTGTTTGTCAAACTTATGGTAGAGTCCATCAAGGACCGTGTTATCTGACACCATTGACATGCTTCAGATGCAGGTAGACAGGACATTTTGTCAGATCATGTCCTTATTCCGGGTATCAGCAGCAGCAGATTCCGTGATTTCCACAGTAGTCGATTGCTAGTGCTGCACCCGTGCCATTTCAGTTGCCACCAGCCCAGCATCAGAGTTCCATTCAGTTTGTTCCACAATAGAGTCATGGTAGAGGTACTAGAGGAGGTACCAGAGGTGTTGGCCAGGCTTCTACCAGTCAGCAGGGAGGTCGAGGTCAGGCCAGAGTCTTCCATCTCACTCCGCAGGATGCTCAGGCATCTAATGCTGTCGTGGCAGGTATTGTTTCTATTTGTTACCTGGATGCTTGGGTTTTGTTTGATCCGGGTGCCACGCATTCATTCATTTCTCCTGTTTTTACTTCTAAATCTTGTTGGCAAGCTTCGAGGATGGCTTTTCCTTTGTCTGTTGCCACTCCTCTGAGCGATTCCTTGGACACCGATATTGTTCTTTCGAGTTGTCCAATTCTCGTGGGAGATAGAGAATTATCTGCTGATTTGATTCTGTTGGATGTGATGGAGTTTGATGTTATTTTGGGAATGGATTGGTTATCTCAGCACTTCACCGTGGTAGATTGTAGGAATAAGGAGGTGACGTTCAGAATTCCTAGTGAAGTAGAATTTAAGTTTGTTGGTGATAGGAGTTCAGCATCTCAGAATCTTATTTCTGTTATTACGGCTAGGAAGTTATTGAAGAAGGTTGTCAGGGATATTTGGCATTGGTCAGGGATACGTCAGTGGAGAAGTTGTTACTCACAGATGTTCCTGTTGCTTGTGAGTTTCCTGATGTTTTTTCCGAGGAGTTACCAGGTTTACCACCTCATAGAGAGATTAAGTTCTGTATAGATGTGGTACCAGGTACTACTCCTATATCTATGCCACCCTATTGAATGGCACCTGCAGAGTTGAAAGAGTTGAAGGAATAGTTGCAAGAGTTGTTGGATAAAGGTTTCATTAGACCTAGTGTTTCCCCTTGGGGTGCACCAGTCCTGTTTATGAAGAAGAAGGATGGTACCCTGAGATTGTGCATTGACTACAGAGAGCTGAATAAGGTGACAGTGAAGAACAAGTATCCTCTTCTGAGGATAGATGATTTGTTTGATCAGCTACAGGGTGCATGGTTCTTTTCTAAGATTGACTTGAGGTCGGGTTATCATCAGCTGCGTATCAGTGAATCTGATATTCCTAAGACAGCGTTCCACACTCGATATGGCCATTATGAGTTTCTGGTGATGTCTTTTGGTTTGACTAATGCACCAGCAACTTTTATGGACTTGATGAACAAGGTATTCAGGCCATATGTGGATCAGTTTGTGGTAGTCTTCATTGATGATATACTGGTATATTCGAGGAGTATGGAGGAGCATGTATATCACTTGAGGATTATACTGCAGACATTGAGAGATCATCAACTTTATGCTAAATTCTCGAAGTGTGATTTCTGGATAGAGAGTGTTTCTTTTCTTGGACACGTAGTGTCTAAAGAAGGTATTCAGGTTGATCCACAGAAGATTAAGGCAGTGTCTGAGTGGCCTAGACCTACTTCTGTTACAGAGATTCGAAGTTTTATAGGTTTAGCCGGGTATTATAGGCGATTTGTGCAGGATTTTTCCAGAATAGCAGCCCCTATGACTCGCTTGACTCAGAAGAATGTTAGATTCGAGTGGTCAGAAGCTTGTGAGAACAGTTTTCAGTTATTGAAGGAGAAGTTGACCACAGCGCCAGTATTAGCTTTGCCTAATAGTGTGGATAAGTTCACAGTTTACTGTGATGCTTCTAGAATTGGTCTTGGTTATGTATTGATGCATAATGGAAGGGTGATAGCCTATGCTTCGAGGCAGTTGAAGAAGCATGAGCAGAACTATCCTACACATGATCTGGAGATGGCTGCAGTGATCTTTGCTTTGAAGATTTGGAGACATTATTTGTACGGGGTGACTTGTGAGATATTTACCGATCACAAGAGCCTTAAGTACATTTTTCAGCGCGAGATCTAAATTTGAGGCAGAGAAGATGGTTGGAATTGTTGAAGGATTATGATTGTGAGATCTTATATCATCCGGGTAAAGCTAATATGGTAGCAAATGCCTTGAGTAGAAAGTCCTCAGGTAGTCTTGCTCACATCGGTGTTGAGAGGAGACCATTGATCCTGGAGTTGCATCTGATGGTGGATCAAGGTCTGATGATGAAGATTAGTAGATCAGGTGGACTGCTAGCTCAATTTAAAGTATGATCTGTACTGAGGGATAAAATTAAAGCAGCTCAGAGCCGAGATCCTATTCTGGAAGAGCTTGCAGAGAATGTTTGAGCAGGGAAGTTCACTGATTTCACACTCGATAATGATGGTGTATTGTGGATCAGTGGTAGATTGTATGTTCCTGATGTGGATGATTTGAGAGAGGAGATTCTAGAGGAAGCACACTCTACAGCTTACAGCGTTCATCCAGGTGTCACTAAGATGTACCACAGTATCAGAGATTTATACTGGTGGGATGGATTGAAGAAAGATGTCGCTGATTATGTTGCTAAGTGTTTGACGTGTCAGCAAGTGAAAGCCGAACATCAGAAGCCTTATGGGAAGCTTCAGCCTCTTCCTATTCCCGAGTGGAAGTGGGAAAGGATAGCTATGGATTTTGTGGTCGGTTTACCTCATTCGAAGGATGGATACGATTCCATCTGGGCGATTGTAGACAGATTAAGGAAGTCTGCACATTTCTTGCCTGTGAAAGCCACCTATTCAGTTGCTAGATTGGTGAAGTTGTATGTGAAGCATATCGTATGCCTTCATGGAGTACCTGTGTCCATTGTGTCAGATAGAGGTTCGGTGTTTACTTCTCATTTTTGGTAGAAGTTACAGGAAGCGATGGGCACTAGGTTGGATTTCAGTACTGCTTTTCATCCTCAGACAGATGGCCAGTCTAAGAGGATGATCCAGACACTGGAAGATATGTTGAGGATGTGTGTCTTATATTTGGGAGGTAGCTGGGATGATCATTTGTCACTCGTTGAGTTTGCATATAATAACAGCTACCATAGCAGTATTGGCATGGCACCGTATGAGGCGTTGTATGGAAGGAAGTGTAGATCCCCTTTGAGTTGGGATGAGATTGGTGATAGAGCTTTGACTGGACCTGAGATGGTTCAGGATGCTGCAGAGAAAGTCACCGTGATTAAGCGAAGATTAGAGATTGCAATTAGCAGACAGAAGAGTTATGCGGATCCTAGGCGCAGAGATGTGGATTTTCAGGTTGGAGATTTTATTTTTCTGAAAGTATCTTCGATGAAGGGTGTGATGAGATTTGGCAGGAAGGGTAAGTTAGCACCGAGATACATTGGACCGTTTGAGATTCTGGAGAGAGTTGGCACTGTTGCATATCGATTGGATTTGCCTCCGAGTATGTCACAGGTGCATCCAGTGTTTCATATCTCGATGTTAAGGAAGTATATCTCAGATCCTTCACACGTGTTGCAGCCTGACAGTGTAGAAGTGAGTGAAGATTTGACGTTTGTGGAAGAACCTGTGGCGATCGTTGATTATCAAGTTCGACAGTTGCGATCGAAGCAGATTTCGATGGTCAAGATTTTATGGCGTAGCGATAAAGTTGAAGAGCATACGTGGGAGACTGAAGCTGAGATGCGAGCTTCTTACCCGTATCTCTTTCCTTCTTGATCCTGTAATCTTTTCTTTCTGGAATTCGAGGACGAATTCTTATAAGGGGGGAAGACTGTAATATCCCGTATTTTTAAACATTTTTTACACTGTACCGGGATATGCAGTGTTAATAATTTTTGTATATATTTTACGATATTTTTACAAGTTGATATGTATTTAAAACCTATTTTAATTACTGTGTCTTATTTATAGTGCTTTACGTAAAATTTTCCCGGGACTTACATTTTCAGGGAAATTTTCACGTAAATATGTTATCATTAATTATTTTAAATATATTTTCGGACTTGCATGAACTCATACGTATTTTTAAAACTACTAAACACTGTGTATGTGTGCGATATTTATTTAAATAGGGTTTAATATATATTACCCTAATATTTTATTATTTATTTATTAATTTATTGTTATTTAATTATTTTATTTATTATTAAATTATTAAAATATTAAGTGTGTGGATGTAAATTTTTCTAAATATTTTATTAAAATTATTTATTTTTTTATTTTTTTTCTTTTTTTTTCTTTTTTTTTTCTTTTTCTTTTCTTTTTTTTTTTTTCATCTTCTTCTTCCTTCTCCCGTGTGCCCGACCACCCATCCCTCACCGCTGCAACTCCCGACTCCCGACCGTTGATGTACCGCCAGGAGCTCCGCCTTCCCCAGCTAGCCACTCCACCGCCCCCAGCTCCTTCCCCGGCGCCGGTTAGCCCCCGTTTTCCCTTTTGGCCGAAACTTCTTCCCTTTGCCGTTTCTTCCTCTTCCGGCCACCATTTTTGACACCGTCGGTCTCTTTCTTCTCCTTGAGCTCCGGTGAGTGTGATTCTAGCTTTGGTTTGAGCTTAAATGGTCTAGAATTGCTTAGGTTTTGAATTTTCCAATTCGGTCACATTAGGGTTTTTTATTTTTTTGAGCTTCGAATTGATTGATTCATGATAACTCCCTTCACAAATGTTGATCCTAGTAGCTTAATCTACATGTATGAATTTTTGTGGAATTTTTTTGAGATTGTTTGGATTTTTGGGTATTTTTGAATATTTTAATATTATTTTCTAATTTTTGGAAATTAATTATTTAAATTATGAAATTGTGTTTTATGGTTAAATTAGGTGTTGAAATGAATTATAGGAATTTATTTGGAATTTTTATGAATTTCTAAGTATTTATTTTGAATTATTGAAGTTTATGGAATTTTGGAAAATTAGGGTTAAATGTGTTTTTATTTGAATTTAATTGGTTAATTGGGTTTAATTATTGATATTATTGATAAATATGTTGAGAAAATTAATTTGGGATAATTATACTATTTTTGGTGAATTTTTGAAGTAATTTAAGTATATTTATATATATAGGGGTATTTTGGTAATTTTACCCTAAATTGGCTAAAATTGTAATTTAATTGGTTTTAATAGTTATTTAAGGTATAAAAATGATTTCTAAAAATTATTTGGTATTTTTAACTAATTAAAACTATTTTTCGTAAATTATTTTCAATTATATATATAATATACGGTTTTTCTAATAAAATGAGTTTTTATCGGTTTTTATAGTGTTTTAAGGTTAATTATGTAATTTCTACTTATAAAATGAATTTCAATGTAATAAGGATATTTTTGGTATTTCTAGAATTGTTCTGTGTTTGTGGACTCCGGTCGGTAGATTGTAGTCTGGAGTCCGACCGAGGGGTTGTGGTTGAGTGTTGAGCTTATTTTTCGAAGTGTGTTTCTTTACAGGGTCGGCTCTACTCTTTTGAGTAGAGAGATGTCCATTTTACAGGGGAGGTTCCGCCGGATTTTCGATAGAATTCTCATAAAATGTGATATCCGGTCGAACCCTAATTCTGATTCTGTGTTTAATACTCTAGATCGAATTCTAGGATTTTCTGTTAGGTTTATTCTAATGTCTGTCGTTATTGCTTGTTTAGTTGCGCCAAGACCGAGGGCTAGTGGACCACGCCCATCGGACCCGTCTCGTGGAGCGCACTAGGTGAGTTACTATACTATATATATATGCTTAGGATGCATGATTTAGAAATATATATTTTATTTCGATTAAAAATGCATAAATAATATGATTTGTATTTAAGTATATTTTTGGTTTATTTTTGGTATATATTAAATTATATACATGTTTTGTAAATAAAATATATTTAAAATGTTTTTAAATATATTTCTAGCTTAAGTTATAATTTGATTGAATTCATTTGATATATATATACTCGAAATATACATGGTTTACTTTTGGTATATTTTCAGTATATATATGGTTTATGTTGTTATTTTATTGAAATTCATGCATCATTTATTTTGTGAATGTATGTTTTATATTTATTAATGAAAGATATCGATAGAACGTGCTACCTAGTGGGCAGCACTAGGACCGAGTACGTACCGGTACGCCTATAGTATTTAGGCTATATTACTAACCTATTTGTGGATATTGATTGATTATGATTATTGATAGGTGAGATATGGTTTGGGGTGTGATTGCTGGAGCTCGGTTGACCAAGTGTCTCGGGGCCAATCACACTGGCAGTCAGACTGCTGGAGCTCAGTTGACTTAGTGTCTCGGGGCCAGTCTACTGTCCAAATGGATTAAGTGGATATATTTGGAATAAGTGAGCCTGTATGGCTAGAGTGTTGTCTAACACAATTTTCGAGGTTACGATATCATAGGGTTCTATTTGATCCTTCATAAAAGATGATTTTCATATAAAATATATAAAAATGATTTTATTGCATCTGTGTGTAATTGCCTGTATATATATATTAGATATATACTGTTGACTGTATGCATTATCATTTAGTGTGTATGTATATATATTATAGTAATTCACTCAGTGAGGTCTGACTCCCCTCCGTTGACTATTTTTCAGGAGAGTCAACATCTTCAAACCTCAGTAGCAGGTCGATACGCCGGATTTCTTCCGCCCCGGCTTCTTTGTGTAAATTATTTACTTGAGTCTTATTTTTATAATCTAGTGTAATATCCCGTGTTTTTACATGTTTTTATACTGTATCGGGATATACAGTATTAATAATTTTGAATATGTATATATACGATATTTTTATGAGTTGATATGTATTTTAAACCTATTTCAATTACTGTGTTTTATATACAGTGTTTTACGTAAAATTTTCCCGGGACTTTCATTTTCGGGGAAATTTCCACGTAAACAATGTATTATTAATTATTTTAAATGTATTTACGGGTTTGCATGAACTCATACATATTTTTAAATTATTAAATAAAGCCTGTGTGTGTATATTTATTTAATTAGGGTTTATTATTTCCCTAATATTTTATTAAGTATTTAATTGTTTTATTGTTATTTAATTAATTTTATTTAGTATAAATTATTAAAATATTAATATTTTTATGTGTGTGGTGTATATTTGATGTGTGTAATTTAATATTATTTTAATATATAGTATAAAGTATATATATATATACATATATACATCAAAAATCAAAAAGTTTGCAAAATTACCATTTTGCCCCCAACTTCATCTTCTTCCTCCCGATTCTCTCTTCCCCATTTCCGGTCGCTGCCGTGCCGTTCCTTCACCGTGGGTGTGCCGTCCGGTGTGCCACCATCTTCCCCGACCAGGTTCGCCGCCTGTGGA
Source organism: Mallotus nudiflorus (assembly GCA_947683625.1). Classification (NCBI taxonomy): domain Eukaryota; kingdom Viridiplantae; phylum Streptophyta; class Magnoliopsida; order Malpighiales; family Euphorbiaceae; genus Mallotus; species Mallotus nudiflorus. The sequence goes on from CANTUR010000481.1 coordinate 449,355, forward strand.
GGCCGTTTCCGGCGTCGGGAGAGTGATTTTGGCCGGAGAAGCCGAAAATCAACTCACCATCGATCACGCCGATTCCGGCCACCGTTTTCGACACCGCCGGTCTCTGTCTTCTCCTTGAGCTCCGGTGAGTGTTATTCTAGCCTTGGTTTGAGCTAAAATGGTCTAGAATTGCTTAGTTTTCGATTTGTCAAATTCGGCCTATTAGGGTTTTCGATTTTTTTCGAATTGTTCTTGATTGATTCATGCTTAATTCCTTCACAAATGTTGTTCCTAGTAGCTTAATCTACATGTATGAATTTTTGTAGAATTTTTGGAGATTGTTTGGATTTTTGGGTATTTTTGAATATTTTAATATTATTTTCTAATTTTCGGAAATTAATTATTTAAATTATGAAATTTGAGTTTATGTGAATTTGAGAAAATTAGGTTAATTGTGTTTTTATTTGAATTTAATTGGTTAATTGAGTTTAAATATTGATATTATTGATAAATATGTTGAGAAAATTTATTTTGGGTAATTGTATGATTTTTGGTGAATTTTTGAAGTAATTTAGGTATATTTATATATATAGGGGTATTTTGGTAATTTTACCCTAAATTGTCTAAAAATGTAATTTAATTGGTTTTAATATTTATTTAAGGTATAAAAATGATTTCTACAAAATATTTAGTATTTTTAACTAATTAAAACTATTTTTCGGGAATTATTTTCAATTATATATATAATATACGGTTTTTCTAATAAAATGAGTTTTAATCGGTTTTTATAGTGTTTCAAGGTCAATTATGTAATTTTTATTTATGAAATGTATTTCTGTGATTTAAGGATATTTTCGGTATATCTGGAATTATTCTGTGTTTGTGGATCCCGGTCGGTGGACTGTAGTTTGGAGTCCGACCGTGGGATTTTGATTGTGTTGAGCTCATTTTTCGAAGTGTGTTTCTTTTCAGGGTCGGCTCTAATCTTTTGAGTAGAGAGATGTCCGTTTTACAGGGGAGGTTCTGTCGGATTTTCGGTAGAATTCTCGTAAAACGTGATGTCCAGTCGAACCCTAATTCTGTTTCCGTATTTTAATACTCTAGATTGAATTCTAGGATTTCTATTAGGTTTATTCTGATGTCGATTATTTATTTATTGTTTAGTTGCGCCGAGACCGAGGGCTAGTGGACCAGGCCCGTCGGACCTGTCTCGTGGAGCGCATTAGGTGAGTTACTATATTATATATATATGCTTAGGATGCATGATTTAGAAAAATGCATGTTTTATTTTGACTGAATATGCATAAATAATGTGATTTATATTCAAGTATATTTTTGGTATATAATAAATTATATACATGTTTTGTTAATAAAATATATTTAAAATGTTTTTAAATATATTTTTAGTTTAATTCATGATTTGATTGGATTTATTTGACATATATATACTCAAAATATACCTGGTTTATGTTTGGTATATTTCTAGTATATATATGGTTTATATTGTTGATTTATTTAAATTCATGCATCATGTATTTGTGAATGAATGTTTTATTATTTATTAATGAAGGATATCAATAGAACGTGCTACCTAGTGGGCAGCACTAGGACCGAGTACGTACCGGTACGCCTATAGCTTTAGGCTATATTACTAACTATTTGTGGATATTGATTTGATTATGATTATTGATATGTGAGATGTGGTTTTGGGTGTGATTGCTGGAGCTCGGTTGACCAAGTGTCTCGGGGCCAATCACACTGGCAGTCAGACTGCTGGAGCTCGGTTGACTTAGTGTCTCGGGGCCAGTCTACTGTCTAAATGGATTAAGTGGATATATTTGGAATAAGTGAGCCTGTATGGCCAGAGTGTTGTTTAACACTATTTTCTGAGGTTGCGATATTCTAGGGTTCTATATAATCCTTCATAAAAGATGATTTTCAGATAAAAAATATAAAAACGATTTTTCTGCATCTGTATGAATTGCCTGTATATATACATATTAGACATGTATTATTGACTGTATGCATTGTCATTTAGAGTGTATGTATATATATTATAGTAATTCACTCAGTGAGGTCTGACTCCCCTCCGTTGACTATTTTTCAGGAGAGTCAACTTCCTCAGACCTCAGTAGCAGGTCGATACGCCGGATTTCTTTCGCCCCGGCTTCTTTATGTAAATTGTCTACTTGAGTCTTATTGATTTTATCTAGACACTGCAGTAGTTGTGAATTACAGTATTGGATTTCATGTATTTTGTTTTAAAGGAGATATATTATGTTGAAACTGGATTGTATTAAAGAGATTTTATGTATAAGATGAGATTTTTATTTAAATCCAGTTGATATGGATAATATTATGATATTATGATTTTTATTTTCCGCTGCATATTATATTGTTACTGTTATGATGGCATGATTTATTTTATTTTTAGGCTTGCTACGGGTTCCGGATTCGAAAGAATTCCCGTTCCCTAGCGCCGGTCATGGCCCCTGTTTTGGGTCGTGACATCTAGACACTGCAGTAGTTGTGAATTAAAATGTGGGATTTCATATATTTTATTTAAATAGATGTATTATATTGAAACTGGATTTGTATTTAAAGATTTATATATATGAGATGAGATTTGATTTAAATCCAGTGATGAGAATGTTATTATTATATTTATGATTTTTATTTCCGCTGCATTATATAATATTGTTATTATTATTGCATGTTTATTTTATTTTTAGGCTTGCTACGGGTTCCGGATTCGAAAGAATTCCCGTTCGCTAGCGCCGGTCATGGCCCCTGTTTTGGGTCGTGACACATAGCATCAATCCATTTAGAAGAATCTTTATCAGATAAAGCTCCTTCATATGTGGTAGGATCATCTACATGAAGACTATCTTCATGAGCATGCAACTTTTGCATATCATGTAGAAGACTATATCTCTCTGGAGGATGAGATTCCCTACTAGATTTTCTAGGAGTTAGTGTGATGATATTTTCAATTGAAATAGGCTCCTCGGGTTGATCAATATTCATTTTATTAGTTTGTTGTGTTTCTTTATATAACTCTTCATCTAATATTATCTTCTTTCCTATGCCACCTTCCTTTAGAAATTCTTTCTTAAGAAAAATGGCATCTATGCTTACAATAACTATTTGTTCAACAGAAAGATAAAGGCAATATCCTAAACTATCTTTAGGATATCCAACAAACCTTCCTTTTATCGATTTCACATCCAACTTGTCTGACTTTAATTTTTTTGATAAAAGTTGGACATCCCCAAATCTTAACATGTTTAAGACTTGGTTTTCTACCATGCCATATCTGATATGGTGTAGTAGAAACAGATTTGGATGGAATACGATTAAGGATATAACAGGCAGTTTGGAGTGCACGACCTCAAAGAAAAATAGGAAGATCCGTATAACTCATCATCGATCGTACCATATCCAATAAAGTACGATTTCTCCTTTCAGACACTCCATTTAACTGAGGTGTTCCAGGTGGTGTGAGTTGAGATACAATGCCATGTTCCTTTAGGAACTCAATAAACTCGGTACTCAAGTATTCACCTCCTCGATCTGATCTCAGAGTTTTAATATTTTTCCCAGTTTGGTTTTCTACTTGGGCTTTGAATTCTTTGAACTTTTCAAAAGATTCAAATTTATTCTTTATAAGAAATAAATACCCAAATCTTAATAGATCATCTATAAAGGTTATAAAGAAGTAAAAACCACCTCTAGCCATTTCAGAAAATGGCCCATATACATCACTATGTATAATTTATAATATATCAGTGGCTCTTGCCATTTGTCCTACAAATGGTGATCTAGTCATCTTGCCCTGAAGACAAGCTTCACAAGTTGGATTAGATGCGAATTCAAGATTGCTCAAGATTCCCATCTTTTCTAACTTAGTGATCCTATCTGCAGTAATATGACATAATCTTAAGTGCCATAGATGTTTAGAATTAGAAGTATATTCAATTAGCATTGCATAATTATTACTCATAAATTGAAGCTCATTATTATTGGAATTATTATCAATATAATATAAACCACGTATTAAATAACCCAAGCCAATAATATTACTTCCAAAGTAAATATTACATATGTCTCTTTTGAATAAAAATTCATAACCCTTTCTAGTCAAACTAGAAATAGAGACTATGTTTCTATAAGCATTAGGTACATATAATACATCATCCAATAATAAAATATGATTACAAAGATCTATTGAAGTTAGCCCTATAGCTTTAACTGCAACATTTGTACTATTTCCAAGCTTTAAGGTTACTTCATTAGGCTTCAACTTTCTCTTATTTGCTAGATCCTGTAAAGATAAACAAATGTGAGAACTAGCACCGATATCCAATACCCATGCATTTGATGAACTATAAGAACATTTAGAAAAATTAGAGAAAAACATACCTTCTCCAAAACTATCCTTTCCTTTAGTCTATAGAGACTTAAGGTACTTAGGATAATTTCTTTTCCAATGTCCTTTACCCTCACAATAGTAACAATTACCCTTGTTTGGGTCTTCCCTCACCTGTCCCTTACCTTTAGATTTGGCTATCCTACCTGTACGCTTGACAACATTTGTCTTGCCTTTCTTTTTCTTATAACTCTTCTTTTTAGTCTTACTAGAATAAGCAATAAGAATAGTCTCCATCCCCTTACCACCTTGTATTGCCTTTTGGGCTGTTACAAGCATGTTCAATAAATTAGTAAGTGTACACTCTACTTTATTTATATGAAAATTTTCAATGGTCTGCCCAAATGATTCAGGAAGTGATTGTAGGATCAAATCCATTTGGAGATGGAAGTCCATTGAAAAATCTAGATTTTCTAGTTCCTCAATTGATCTTATCATTGAGTTCACATGGACTACCACACCCTCACTTTCTTTCATTTTAGCATGAAATAACCGCTTTGATATCTCATATATAGTGGTCCTACTCTATTCACCAAACAGCTCTTTTAAGTGAAGTAGGATTTCATTTGCACTATTGTACTTCTCATGTTACCGATGGATATCGATACTCATAGAAGCCCACATAATGCAACGTGCTTGCAAATCATGCTTTTTCTAATTTTTAAGAGTGTCTTGCTCCTCTTGAGAAGCATTCACGGGAAGTGAACTAGGTAGTGATTGTTCTAATATATATAGTATTTCTTCGAAAGCTAAAACTACTTTTAGATTCCTTAGCCAATCTATAAAGTTTGGGCCCGTGAGCCTATGTTGGTCTAGTATGACGGAGAGTGGGTTTGATGATTTCATATTAATAAATTATCTGTAAAGGTAACAAAATTAGTTAGTTTAAATGACATTGTATAAAAAATCATTAGATTTGGTCTTTAATCTTAATGATTTCCCACTAATTTGGCAGATCCTATTCTTCCAAGTAGGAAACGGAAATCCCTTATTGGATGGATTTCTAGTGGGTGATGAAGTTCTTAATCAATTATAATATTCCTCAGGTACCCTTTGCCATTCTTGAAAAATTAAAATTTATAAGTGACATTTTCCCGTCATCACATCTTATATGATATTTCATCAATCAAGCTCTAAATATTACGGACCTCAGGTACCCATTGCCATTCTTGGTCCTTAGCATTAATTAAGTCCATACCATTGGCACTGTGACATGTATAAATTTGAATACTACATGCCTCAGGTATGCCTATTTGCCATTCTTGGCATGTAGTATATTTATACACTTAAAACATCACTATGTTTAACAATAACATTATATATTCATCCCTACATTTAACTAATTAGAGCCACTACACGCCATATACCCATGTGATGATTAACACAAGTATGTAAGCGGTAACAAACTCTAACCACCTAAATATGGATGACTATGTCACCTCAAGTCTAAGGACTATATGCACCATTATAATCTAGATTGTGATTAATGATTATATGTGAATATCCTTGCAATCACAATACTAATGTCACTGTTCAATTAACCCATCCAATGAGTATCCACATGTCTATTCTGATCACTCATATCAAGTAGCATGAGATTCACTACCTCCCACTATTAGTTTCTCACACTAATCAAGGAAGATAGACAGAAGTGATAGTCTAATTAATATTATGCAAATATTAATTAATCGACTACGAACAATTTATAGTAAATGTACTGAATAAATTTGTAACTCATATTATCAACTCTTTGATAATAAATTTATTCAACGTAATACTAAAGGAAAAATACTCAAAAAAAATAACATATTTATTTAAAAGAATATTTTATTGCCACAGGGATTATAGACAATGTCTAAATAATTACAAGAATGTCACTAGGGCATACCTTATACTAACAATATATTGTATAGAATTATTGGTGAATTTTTAAATTCACCTTATTAAATCTGTTATAGTTGGCAGCTTTATAAGTTTAGTGATGTTATCATGGTAGATGAGGTTCTATTATTTTTAGATGTTTAAAAATAAGTGAGTTATGATCTATTTCAACTAAACCAAATGGAAATGAGGTTGTTATACAAGTAAATTCAAGTAAAGGGAAGGAAGCAATAAAGGTAAGTGAATAACTTAATGTGCTATTTATAAAATAACACTTAAAATAAATAATTATAAATTTCTTTGTCAAATTGGTTGCTTAAGAGGAAAATATGTATTATAATTGATATATGATAGTTTTTTTATTACTGTGTTAATGGTTGATTATTTTTGAGATCAGATTATACATATGAAAGAGGTTGTACTTATGAATGATAGTTGTTGAATTCGAGTGTCCTATTTATATGAGAATAGAATACTTGTTGAAGCCATATTTGGAGTTTTATAATTCCAAATGGGGTTTTGTTTGATCCTATAAAGACTTGGAGATGTTATTTACAAAATTGATAGAAATATAGAAAGCTTAATTTTGCTGTCTTGATGGTCAATTTGAGCAATACTTTTTGTAGCTTAGTCTTTTTTTATAGAATGATCATGGTGGATTGTTTTTAATGTTTCTCCTTCTATACATATCTAATTGATGTGAAATTAATTGAAAATTAATTTACACTTATAATGCTATTTATTTGGAAAATATTACTTTTATATTCATAGTGTGAAATTTTTTTGTGTGTTTTTGAATTTACATTATCAAATCTGTCATATTAAAAGATGGTATATTTTTGGTATATCTCGAGTATATTATTGTTCTTATGTATTATGAGGATGTTAATTGTTTAATGAAATGGTTTGTGATGTATATTTAAATATAAGAAATATGGTTGGATGAGTATGAGGATGCAATGGTACTTGTGAATGAGGCAATGCTGTGTGCGTTAAGGAATCCCCTTGAAATATCGTAATAAAGCTAAAGAAATATTTTGTACCAAATTATGGTGGACTGTGTGTGTATAGGGATTCATGAATAATTGAAAAGAAGTTGTGATTTTATATATATAATTCACAAGTTCATTGTTGTCCAAAAGAAAATACTATGATATTATGACTATATACATACTAAGAAAATACTATGATACTATGACTATGTACATATTATAAATACATAGTTAAATATTGAATGGATTGATATTTAATAATATTACATGATTGAATGTGTTATTTTTCATATGATATTATATTATTTATTTATTAAGTTGCAGGCTCACTCCTCTACATTATTTTTCAAAACTAGAAGAACTGTAGTCTGTCTTGAAGAAACATTTGCATCAATTGCACTAGCATTGTGTCAGGTGAGTCAGTAAGAGATCATTTTTAGTTTTTTAGAATGTAACATGCTTAGTAAATTTTCATATTTTGTATTAAGGTCAGCGTATTGTGTATAAATAAATAATGAAAGATGTGAACTGCTTGAAGTTGTGAGCCTTTATAGTGTATGTTATGTGCTATTTATATAAATAGTCTTGCATAAATATTGACTCATGAACTAAAATTTGATATTAATTGATATATTATTTATTAGTCACATGCATATAATGTATGACTGACATCCTTAATATGTGTCACACACTGTCCCCTTCCATACAAGAAATAGCCAATTTGCTTACACCCTCCAACCCATACCTATTTTAGGGGGGAAATAGGTGTTTTGGCTCCAACCCTGTCACGACCCAAAACAGGAGCCATGACCGGCGCTAGGGAACGGGAATTCTTTCGAATCCGGAACCCGTAGCAAGCCTAAAAATAAAATAAAACATGCAATAATAGCAATAACGGTATTATATGCAGTGGAAATAAAAATCATAAATATAATAATAACATTTTCATCACTGGATTTAAATCAAATCTCATCTCATATATATAAATCTTTTAATACAAATCCAGTTTTAAATAATACAATATCTCACATAAATAAAATACATAAAATCCTGCAATTTAATTCACAACTACTGCAGTGTCTAGATTATAAAAATAAGACTCAAGTAAGTAATTTACATAAGGAAGCCGAGGCGGAAGAAATCCGGCGTACAGGTCTGCTACTGAGGTCTGAAGATGTTGACTCTCCTGAAAAATAGTCAACGGAGGGGAGTCAGACCTCACTGAGTGAATTACTATAATATATATACATACACACTAAGTGATAATGCATATAGTCAACAGTATATATCTAATATATATATACAGGCAATTACACACAGATGCAATAAAAATCATTTATATATTTTTATCTGAAAATCATCTTTTATGAAGGATCACATAGAACCCTAGAATATCGCAACCTTGGAAATAGTGTTAAACAACACTCTAGCCATACAGGCTCACTTATTCCAAATATATCCACTTATTCCATTTAGACAGTAGACTGGCCCCGAGACACTAAATCAATCGAGCTCCAGCAGTCTGACTGCCAGTGTGATTGGCCCCAAGACACTTGGTCAACCGAGCTCCAGCAATCACACCTCCAAACCATATCTCACATATCAAATAATCATACTCAATCAATATCCACAAATAAGTTAGTAATATAGCCTAAATACTATAGGCGTACTGGTACGTACTCGGTCCTAATGCTGCCCACTAGGTAGCACGTTCTATTGATATCCTTCATTAATAAATATAAAATATTCATTCATAAATAAATGATGCATGAATTTCAATAAAATAACGACATAAACCATATATATATACCGAAAATATACCAAAAGTAAACCAGGTATATTTCGAGTATATATATGTCAAATGAATTCAATCAAATTATAAATTAAGTTGGAAATATATTTAAAAACATTTTAAATATATTTTATTTACAAAACATGCATATAATTTAATATATACCAAAAATAAACCAAAAATATACTTAAATACAAATCATATTATTTATGCATTTTAATCAAAATAAAACATATATTTCTAAATCATGCATCCTAAGCATATATATATAGTATAGTAACTCACCTAGTGCGCTCCACGAGATGAATCCGACGGGCCTGGTCCACTAGCCCTCGGTCTCGACGCAACTAAACAACCAATAACGATAGACATTAGAATAATCCTAACAGAAATCCTAGAATTCGATCTAGAGTATTAAACACAGAATCAGAAATTAGGGTTCGACCGGATATCACGTTTTACGAGAATTCTATCGAAAACTCGGTAGAACCTCCCCTGTAAAATGGACATCTCTCTACTCAAAAGAGTAGAGCCGACCCTGCAAAGAAACACACTTCGAAAAATAAACTCAACACTCAACCACAACCCCTCGGTCAGACTCTAGACTACAGTCTACCGATCGGGGTCCACAAACACAGAACAATTCAGGAAATACCAAAAATATCCTTATAACATAGAAATTCATTTTTATAAGTAGAAATTACATAATTAACCTTAAAACACTGTAAAAACTAATAAAAACTCATTTTATTAGAAAAATCGTATATTATATATATAATTGAAAATAATTTACGAAAAATAGTTTTAATTAGTTAAAAATACCAAATAATTTGTAGAAATCATTTTTATACCTTAAATAACTATTAAAACCATTTAAATTACATTTTTAACAAATTTTGTATAAAATTACCAAAATGCCCCTATATATATAAATATACTAAAATTACTTCAAAAATTCACCAAAAATCATACAATTATCCAAAAATTAATTTTCTCAACATATTTATCCATAATATCAATAATTAAACCCAATTAACCAATTAAATTCAATTAAAAACATAATTAACCCTAATTTCCCAAAATTCCATAAACTCAAATCATTCAAAATAAATACTTGGAAAATCATAAAAATTCCAAATAAATTCCTATAATTCATTTCAACACCAAAACACAATTTCATAATTTAAATAATTAATTTCCGAAAATTAGAAAATAATATTAAAATATTCAAAAATACCCAAAAATCCAAAAAATCTCCAAAAATTCCACAAAAATTCATACATATAGATTAAGATACTAGGGTCAACATTTGTGAAGGGAGTTTTCATGAATCAATCAATTCGAAGCTCAAAAAAATCAAAAACCCTAATAGGCCGAAATTGAAAATTCGAAACCTAAGCAATTCTAAACCATTTAAGCTCAAACCAAAGCTAGAATCACACTCACCGGAGCTCAAGGAGAAGAAAGAGACCGGCGGTGTCGAAAACGGTGGCCGAAATCGATGTCGACGGCAAAGGGAAGAAGTTTCAGCCAAAGGAAGAAAAAGGAGCTGCCGGCGCCGGAGAAGGAGGCTACTGGCGGTGGGGGACGGCTGGGAACGACGGTGGCAAGCCGAGAGGCACACCTAGGGTAGGTGACCGGAGTTGCAGCGGGAGGGAAGGGAGTCGGGCGCACGGGAGGGAAAGGAAGAAGAAGAAGAAAAAGAAAAAGAAAAAGAAAGAAAAGAAAAAGAAAAAAGAAAAAAGAAAAAAATAATAAAAATAATAATAAAAATAATTTTAATAATTTAATAATAAATAAAATAATTAAATAACAATAAATTAATAAACAAATAATAAAATATTAGGGTAATATATTAAACCCTAATTAAATAAATATTCACACACATAGTCTTTATTTAGTAATTTAAAAATATGCATGAGTTCATGAAAGTACGAAAATATATTTAAAATAATTAATAATAAATTATTTACGTGAAAATTTCCCCAAAAATGAAAGTCTCGGGAAAATTTTACGTAAAGCACTGTAAATAAAACATAGTATTTAAAATAGGTTTTAAATACATATCAACTCGTGAAAATATCGTAATATATATACAAAAATTATTGACACTGCATATCCCGGTACAGTATAAAAATATTTAAAAACACGGGATATTACAGTCTTCCCCCCTTACAAGAATTCATCCCCGAATTCTAGAAAACAGAATCAAGAAGGAAAGAGATACGGGTAAGAAGCTCGCATCTCAGCTTCAGTCTCCCACGTATGCTCTTTAACTCTGTCGCTACGCCACAGAACCTTAACCATCGGAATCTGCTTCGATCGCAACTGTCGAACTTGATAATCTACGATCGCCACAGGTTCTTCTACAAACGTTAAATCTTCACTCACTTCTACACTGTCGGGCTGCAACACGTGTGAAGGGTCTGAGATATACTTCCTCAACATCGAGATATGAAATACTGGATGCACCTGTGACATACTCGGAGGCAAATCCAATCGATATGCAACAGTGCCAACTCTCTCCAGAATCTCATACGGTCCAATGTATCTCGGTGCTAACTTATCCTTCCTGCCAAATCTCATCACACCCTTCATCGAAGATACTTTCAGAAAAATAAAATCTCCAACCTGAAACTCCACATCTCTATGCCTAGGATCCGCATAACTCTTCTGTCTGCTAACTGCGGTCTCTAATCTTCGCTTAATCACGGTAACTTTCTCTCCAGTATCCTGAACCATCTCAAGTCCAGTCAAAGCTCTCTCACCAATCTCATCCCAACTCAACAGGGATCTACACTTCCTTCCATACAACGCCTCATATGGTGCCATGCCAATACTGCTATGGTAGCTGTTATTATATGCAAACTCAATAAGTGACAAATGATCATCCCAGCTACCTCCCAAATCCAAGACACACATCCTTAACATATCTTTCAGTGTCTGGATCATCCTCTCAGACTGGCCATCTGTCTGAGGATGAAAAGCAAAACTGAAATCCAACCTAGTGCCCATCACTTCCTGCAACTTCTGCCAAAAATGAGAAGTAAACACCGAACCTCTATCTGACACAATGGACACAGGTACTCCATGAAGGCATACAATATGCTTCACGTACAACTTCACCAATCTAGCAACTGAATATGTGGCTTTCACAGGCAAGAAATGTGCAGACTTCGTCAACCTGTCTACCATCACCCAGATGGAATCATATCCATCCTTCGAACGAGGTAAACCGACCATAAAATCCATAGTTATCCTTTCCCACTTCCACTCGGGAATAGGAAGAGGCTGAAGCTTCCCAGAAGGCTTCTGATGTTCGGCTTTCACTTGCTGACACGTCAGACACTTAGCAACATAATCAACAACATCTTTCTTCAATCCGTCCTACTAGTATAAATCTCTGATACTGTGGTACATCTTAGTAACACCTGGATGAACGCTGTAAGCTGTAGAATGTGCTTCCTCTAGAATCTCCTCTCTCAAATCATCCACATCGGGAACACACAATCTACCACTGATCCAAAACACACCATCATCATCGAGTGTGAAATCAATGAACTTCCCTGCTCTGACATTTTCTGCAAGCTCTTCCAGAATAGGATCTCGGCTCTGAGCTGCTTTAATCCTATCCCTCAGTACAGATCGCAATTTAAACTGAGCTAGCAGTCCACCTGATCTACTAATCTTCATCATCAGACCTTGATCCACCAACAAATGCAACTCCTGGATCAATGGTCTCCTCTCAACACCAATGTGAGCAAGACTACCTGAGGACTTCCTACTCAAGGCATCTGCTACCACATTAGCTTTACTCGGATGATATAGAATCTCACAGTCGTAATCCTTCAATAATTCCAACCATCTTCTCTGCCTCAAATTCAGATCTCGCTGCTGAAAAATGTACTTAAGGCTCTTGTGATCAGTAAATATCTCACAAGTCACCTCGTACAAATAATGTCTCCAAATCTTCAAAGCAAAGATCACTGCAGCCATCTCAAGATCATGTGTAGGATAGTTCTGCTCATGCTTCTTCAACTGCCTCGAAGCATAGGCTATCACCCTTCCATTCTGCATCAACACACAACCAAGACCAATTCTAGAAGCATCACAGTAAACTGTGAACTTATCCACACTATTAGGCAAAGCTAACACTGGCGCTGTGGTCAACTTCTCCTTCAATAACTGAAAACTGTTCTCACAAGCTTCTGACCACTTGAATCTAACATTCTTCTGAGTCAAGCGAGTCATAGGGGCTGCAATCCTAGAAAAATCCTGCACAAACCGCCTATAATACCCGGTTAAACCCAGAAAACTCCGAATCTCTATGACAGAAGTAGGTTTAGGCCATTCAGATACTGCCTTAATCTTCTGTGGATCAACCTGAACACCTTCTTTAGACACTACGTGTCCAAGAAAAGAAACACTCTCCATTGACGTATCCCTGACCAATGCCAAATATCCCTGACAACCTTTCTTCAATAACTTCCTAGCTGTAATAGCAGAAATAAGATTCTGAGGTGCTGAACTCCTATCACCAACAAACTTAAAATCTTCTTCACCAGGAATTCTGAAGGTCACCTCTTTATTCCTGTAATCTACCACGGCAAAGTGCTGAGACAACTAATCCATTCCCAAAATGACATCAAACTCCATCACATCCAACAAAATCAAATCAGCGGGTAATTCTCTATCTCCCACGAGAACTGGACAACCAGAAAGAACAATATCGGTGTCCAAGGAATCGCTCAAAGGAGTGGCAACAGACAAAGGAAAAGCCATCCTTGAAGCTTGCCAATAAGATTTAAAAGCAAAAATAGGAGAAACAAACGAATGCGTGGCACCCGGATCAAACAAAACCCAAGCATCCAAGTAACAAACAGAAACAATACCTGCCACGACTGCATTAGATGCTTGAGCATCCTGTTGAGTCAGATGGAAGACTTTGGCCTGACCTCGACCTCCCTGCTGACTGGTAGAAGCCTGGCCAACACCTCTGGCACCTCCTCTAGTACCTCTACCATGACTCTATTGTGGAACAAACTAAGTGGAACTCTGATGCTGGGCTGGTGGCAACTGAAATGGCACAGGTGCAACACTAGCAATCGACTGATGTAGGAATCGCGGAATCTGTTGCTGTTGATACCCAGAATAAGGACACGATCTGGCAAAATGTCCTGTCTGCCCGCATCTGAAGCATGTCAGTGGTGTCAGATAACACGATCCCTGATGGACTCTACCGTAAGTCTGGCAAACACTGGCCGTTGATCCAGAACTACGACCACTGCTGCTGCTCGAAACACCTGATCCAAATCTGAACGATCTACGCTGACCTCCACGGCCATGTCTACTGCTCCGATGCACTCGCTGCTGCTGTCTCTGACTCTGCTGAGTCGGACCTCGCTACTGACTACTCAATCCAACATGAAAACTTGAATACGGAGTAGCCTGCAGTCCACTCGATTGAACTCCTAGCTGGTAATAATCAGGCATCGCTCCCTGCCTAACTAACCTCAGCTCAATCTCCTTGGCTAACTCAATCACAGACTCCAGAGTAAGATCTGCTATAGGCATACCAGCAAAAGTTGAACCCAAACCAATAACATACGTAGTGACTGCAAAATACTGATCTCGCATCAGATCCTCAGCATATCTACCCAGACGAAGAAACTCTCAGGTATACTCCTCTACAGATCGATCTCCATGAGAAATACTGGTCAGTCGAAGACGATAGCTCAAACGAAGACTCTCTGGACAGAATCTCCTCATAAACCGCTCTCGGAACTGAGCCCATGTCATCGTCATCATATAAGGCTGGATCATCTAAATGAACCAATCTAAGGCTGGTCCCTCGACAGACAACTCGACGATCATGATCCGCTAGTACTCAGTATGAGCAGTCCGAGTCCTAGTCTCAATCGCATACAGAAAATCTAACGGATTGAAAGTACCATCGAAAGCAATCCTGCCAACTCAGGCATAAAACAAAGCTGCCTCAGGATCAGACATACCCTGTTGATAGGCAGGCTGAATAGGCAAAACAATTGAAGGAACAGGAACTTCAAACTCAGGCTCAACAGGCTCCTCGTCCTGTAACTCTCTCTGCCTACGGCGACCTGCCGCTCCTCGAGGTCTACCTCTGCCATGACCTCTACGTCTAACTGGCTACTCAGGAGGTAAAACCTCATCCTGAAAAGACTCATCATCCTCGGCCTCAACGATCGGTGGAGCGACACGCGCTAGCCTCCTCATACTGAAAAGACAAACGGAAAGATTTAAACAAAACAGACAACGGAAGAATAACGCTGAAAACTACATCAAGGAATACTTATCAAGACATACTCGAACCTAATACACTGCAGTAGTTCAACAGAAAACATAACTTTAAAACTAGGGCCACAACTCACATAACTAAGCCCTAACACAGAACTCCGCTCTGATACCAACTTTGTCACGACCCAAAATAGGGACCATGACAGGCGCTAGGGAACGGGAATTCTTTCGAATCCGGAACCCGTAGCAAGCCTAAAAATAAAATAAAACATGCAATAATAACAATAACAGTATTATATGCAGCGGAAATAAAAATCATAAATATAATAATAACATTTTCATCATTGGATTTAAATCAAATCTCATCTCATATACATAAATCTTTTAATACAAATCCAGTTTCAAATAATACAATATCTCACATAAATAAAATACATAAAATCCCGTAATTTAATTCACAACTACTACAGTGTCTAGATTATAAAAATAAGACTCAAGTAAGTAATTTACATAAGGAAGTCGGGGCGGAAGAAATCCGGCGTACAGGCCTGCTATTGAGGTCTGAAGATGTTGACTCTCCTGAAAATAGTCAACGGAGGGGAATCAGACCTCACTGAGTGAATTACTATAATATATATACATACACACTAAGTGATAATGCATACAGTCAACAGTATATATCTAATATATATATACAGGCAATTACACACAGATGCAATAAAAATCATTTATATATTTTTATCTGAAAATCATCTTTTATGAAGGATCACATAGAACCCTAGAATATCGCAACCTCAAAAATAGTGTTAAACAACACTCTAGCCATACAGGATCACTTATTCCAAATATATCCACTTATTCCATTTAGACAGTAGACTGGCCCCGAGACACTAAGTCAACCGAGCTCCAGCAATCTGACTGCCAGTGTGATTGGCCCCGAGACACTTGGTCAACCGAGCTCCAGCAATCACACCTCCAAACCATATCTCACACATCAAATAATCATACTCAATCAATATCCACAAATAAGTTAGTAATATAGCCTAAATACTATAGGCATACCGGTACGTACTCGATCCTAGTGCTGCCCACTAGGTAGCACGTTCTATTGATATCCTTCATTAATAAATATAAAATATTCATTCACAAATAAATGATGCATGAATTTCAATAAAATAACGACATAAACCATATATATATATCGAAAATATACCAAAAGTAAACCAGGTATATTTCGAGTATATATATGTCAAATGAATTCAATCAAATTATAAATTAAGTTGGAAATATATTTAAAAACATTTTGAATATATTTTATTTACAAAACATGCATATAATTTAATATATACCAAAAATATACTTAAATACAAATCATATTATTTATGCATTTTAATCAAAATAAAACATATATTTCTAAATCATGCATCCTAAGCATATATATATAGTATAGTAACTCACCTAGTGCGCTCCACGAGATGAATCCGACGGGCCTGGTCCACTAGCCCTCGGTCTCGGTGCAACTAAACAAACAATAACGATAGACATTAGAATAATCCTAACAGAAATCCTAGAATTCAATCTAGAGTATTAAACACAGAATCAGAAATTAGGGTTCGATCGGATATCACGTTTTACGAGAATTCTACCGAAAACTCGGCAGAACCTCCCCTGTAAAATGGACATCTCTCTACTCAAAAGAGTAGAGCCGACCCTGCAAAGAAACACACTTCGAAAAATAAACTCAACCCTCAACCACAACCCATCGGTCGGACTCCAGACTACAGTCTACCGATCGGGGTCCACAAACACAGAACAATTCAGGAAATACCAAAAATATCCTTATAACATATAAATTCATTTTTATAAGTAGAAATTACATAATTAACCTTAAAACACTGTAAAAACTAATAAAAACTCATTTTATTAGAAAAATCGTATATTATATATATAATTGAAAATAATTTACGAAAAATAGTTTTAATTAGTTAAAAATACCAAATAATTTGTAGAAATCATTTTTATACCTTAAATAACTATTAAAACCATTTAAATTACATTTTTAGCAAATTTTGTGTAAAATTACCAAAATGCCCCTATATATATAAATATACTAAAATTACTTCAAAAATTCACCAAAAATCATAAAATTATCCAAAAATTAATTTTCTCAACATATTTATTCATAATATAAATAATTAAACCCAATTAACCAATTAAATTCAATTAAAAACATAATTAACCCTAATTTCCCAAAATTCCATAAACTCAAATAATTCAAAATAAATACTTGGAAAATCATAAAAATTCCAAATAAATTCCTATAATTCATTTAAACACCTAATTTAACCATAAAACACAATTTCATAATTTAAATAATTAATTTCCGAAAATTAGAAAATAATATTAAAATATTCAAAAATACCCAAAAATCCAAAAAATCTCCAAAAATTCCAAAAAAATTCATACATGTAGATTAAGCTACTAGGATCAACATTTGTGAAGGGAGTTTTCATGAATCAATCAATTCGAAGCTCAAAAAAATCAAAAACCCTAATAGGCCAAAATTGAAAATTCAAAACCTAAGCAATTCTAGACCATTTAAGCTCAAACCAAAGCTATAATCACACTCATTGGAGCTCAAGGAGAAGAAAGAGACCGGCGGTGTCGAAAACGGTGGCCGGAATCGATGTCGACGGCAAAGGGAAGAAGTTTCGGCCAAAGGAAGAAAAAGGAGCTGCCGGTGCCGGAGAAGGAGGCTGCTGGCGGTGGGGGACGGCTGGGAACGATGGTGGCAAGCCGGGAGGCACACCAACGGTAGGTGATCGGAGTTGCAGCGGGAGGGAAGGGAGTCGGGCGCACGGGAGGTAAAGGAAGAAGAAGAAGAAGAAAAAAAAAGAAAAGAAAAAGAAAAGAAAAAAGAAAAAATAATAAAATAATAAAATAATAAAATAATAATAAAAATAATTTTAATAATTTAATAATAAATAAAATAATTAAATAACAATAAATTAATAAACAAATAATAAAATATTAGGGTAATATATTAAACCCTAATTAAATAAATATTCACACACATAGTCTTTATTTAGTAATTTAAAAATACGCATGAGTTCATGAAAGTCCGAAAATATATTTAAAATAATTAATAATAAATTATTTACGTGAAAATTTCCCCGAAAATGAAAGTCTCGGGAAAATTTTACGTAAAACACTGTAAATAAAACACAGTATTTAAAATAGGTTTTAAATACATATCAACTCGTGAAAATATCGTAATATATATACAAAAATTATTGACACTGCATATCCCGGTACAGTATAAAAATATTTAAAAACACGGGATATTACAAACTCATACCCATTTCTTTACTTATTTTTGTGTCAATGAATATGGCAAACCTATTTTTAGGTTTGCCATGTTGACTTGAACGTATTTTGCGTTTTAAAAAAAAAAATTATAGTATTAACTTTTAAGATATTCAATTTAGTCTAATTTCTCATTATATAGACATAATTTTTTAAAAAAATTTAGTCCAAAATAGTTATTTTATTTAAAATATTTTTCTTAACGTATATATATATATATTGCAAATAAATATAATATATTCTAAAACATTATTAATTTATTATTTTAATATTATTTGATGAATACCAAAATATATTATTAGTGGATGCATTTGTTAAGAGAATATAAATACAGGTGTAATATGGTAAATGTTAAAATATTATAATATGAGATATAAAAAAATATACAGAAAATATTCTTTTTAGTGTTAAAAATGGTGTAATAGGTTGAAAAAAAATTACTGTAGAAACTATATTTTGGTGTAAATTTAACATTATTTTAGTGTTTATAATTGGAGATGACCTAAGGAGGGGGAAGGGAAGGGATGAATTTATGTCTTTTTTTTATGTCAATTTTATCCTCATGTAAAATGTTAAAATCCTATATTACCCGTATTTATTATTATTCACCAACTCGCACCTACGCTTATTATTTTCCCCCTCCTCATTTGCTCCTGAAGTCATTTTTTCCCATCTTTCTCTTTTATTATAATAAATTATTTAATATTTTATTATTTCATTAGTATTCATCTTATTGTGTTTATTTATATTGTAGATTTGTTGTGGCTAAATTTTTAATTGTCTCAATTGTTGCTTGTAAGGTATGTAATATTATCTTTCTTTTAATTTATTTTTCCTATTCTATTTTTTTATTGAAATATATTTATTTACTTATTTATTGTCATGAATTTCTTGTAGAGAATATTAGATTGTGTTGATGCAGGGATAAAAATCCTATTTGACTAAATTTTTTATTTTCTCTTTTGTGTTGTGGCCCTTCTTGCTTTATATATATATATATATATATATATATATATATATATATATATATTTGTTTCTTTTAGGTATTGTGTTTATTTTATATTGTGTTGGTACATGGATAAATATTATCTATTTAATTTATATTAATTTTGATTTTTTTTTTTTTTGAGAACACACATTAACTATGAATGTTAACTCATACTGCATTTTTTAAATTTTTTAAAAAAACCACATAGTTTTTATGCATCATTTTTTGAAAAAACCACATAATTTTTAATTATAGCTCCCCCTTAGCATTATTTTTTTTTCCAGCTAACAACGTTTTAGGGTCATTAAATAATGAGGGGTGAAGAATTTTGCATTTCATATTTTATTTCTACACTCCCTCATTAATTTTTCTAAAATGTAAATGACACCAATATTATTAATTTTATTAACTTACTTTTATTATAATTTTTATTGTTATTATCAACTATTTATATTTTCAAAATATAAAAAATATATTATATATTTGTTTCTTTTAGGTATTATGTTTATTTTATATTGTGTTGATACATGGATAATTATTATCTATTTAATTTATATTAATTTTAAACTTTTTTTAGAAGGCATATTAATAAGAATGTTAACCCATACTGAATTTTTTTTTTTTTTTAAAAAAGCTACATTTTTATGCATGAGTGAGTTTATTATTTGTAAGAATAAGTATGATTACTACTATTTATACTCATAATTTATTTTTACTATAATTTTTCTATAGATGGATGACAAAAATATTGAGAAAAATGTTTTCCTTAAAGTGCAACGTATCCATCATCTATCAACATCAAAAGTTGTTTGTATGATTATGTATCGGTTTGGATTATGAAGACATGAACTTAAAGACAAAATTCCCCAAATGATGAAATTAGAAGGAGAAAATGTGAGGTCTGAATTGTTGAATCAACTAGCAACTAGTGCTTAATGTCATAGTATTATAAGGATGGGTCCTGCAGCTTTTATAGGATTATGTGACCTTTTAGTTAAAGAAGGTGGCCTTCGACCGACATTACGAGTAAGTGTAGAAGAACAAGTAGCAAAAACACTTTACCTCTTAGGACATAATGTCACTCATTCAGAGCTTGATTTTTTCTTTTATTAGTCTAGAGACACAATTAGTCATCATTTTCATAATGTCTTAAGAGCTAAAATAGAATTAGAGGACAAATTTCTCAAACAATTCGATGGATCTCAAGTTCCTTCAAAAGTATTGAGCAACAACTTATTTTATCCATATTTTAAGGTGAATAAAAAAATCCTTATTCTAGTTTATATATATACATACATACACACACATAAATCTAACAAGAAATATATTGTTAGGATTGTGTTAGAGCTATTGATGGAACACACATTCGTGTAAAAGTTTCTCCAATTGAAGCTACTAAGTATCATGATAAAAAAGATTAGACTACAAGTAAATTTCATTTAAAATTCACATATGTATTACCTGGATGGGAAGGTACAACATTAGACTCTAGAATAATGAAAAATGCATTAACCAAAGAATGCCCTCTTAAAATTCCTAAAAGTACTTATAGCATTTTATAAACATATTTTAAATACAATTGTCTATAGTAATTTTAATGAGGAATTTAAATTTTAGGAAAATACTATCTAGTTGATGCTGGATTTATGTTGAGAAGTTATCTTATTACACCTTATAGAGGAGAACGTTATCACTTGAACGAGTGTTCAAGAAATCCCATACGAAATGCACCAGAGTTATTTAATCTTCGACATTCTTCTTTATGAAATGCAATTGAACGTGCTTTTAGTGTAATTAAGATGCAATTTTTTATTATTGCAAGTTTTACAGAACCTAATTATGGTGTTGAGACATAAAAAGAAATTATTTTGGTATGATGTATTTTACATTACTAAATACTTGATGGGTGTGGATCCAGATGAGGAATTTATTGTTGAGGTTGATGTTGAACTTTCAAATAGTAGTGTTCCAAATGAAATAGATTACAATACTAAGGATGACCTTGAGGAGACATCTAAAGGAGAAATAATTAGGGATTCTATAGCTGCATCTATGTGGATTGATTACATTATGTGATATGTTTTTTCTTCTTAAGTTTCCCCAATTGAAAAATGTAACATTGACTTAATGACTTAAGATTTTTAATGTGATGTCAAAGTTATAAGAAGTTAGTTTGTTTCTTTATTATTAATTTTTATTGCTTGTTTTATTTAAAGGATGCCTCCAAAAAAAGATGTGGACATCGAAAATGTAAATGCAAGTAAGGGTAATAGTCAATGTTTTTTGTCTAAACCAATGGATGATGATCCTTTTATGGATGCATACTTGCATCAACATAACATGGGAAACAAAGTTGGTGGATCTTTTACTCCATATGCATTTGAAAATATATTAAAGGAACTAAAGAAAAAATTTCCTAACAAATCAATTAATGAAGAAAAGATATAAAATCGCATGAAACATATTAAAAAATGTTGGTTTCCGTGTTATGACATTTTCAAAAACGACATAAGTGGTTTTGGATGGGATCCGACTACTGAGATGTTCAATGTTGAACCTGAAGTATGGAAACAATTTATTACGGTATATATAAAATTTAAAAGATATTCCTTTCATTTAATATATTACATAGTATATTTATATTACAAGTCATGTGAACTTTATCATTTTGTAGGTGAAACCTGCAATAGCTAAATGGCAAAATAAACAAATGTGAAATTATGACAAGTTATGTGAGCTTTATGCTAAAGATAGGGCTACTGGACAATATGCTAAGACATCATTAGAAATGAGGAGGCGTAAGGCTCTTACTGTTGAAGAGAACAATATTGATGCAATAACTTATACTATTGATGGCATTAATTTTATGGTATCTCAACATGAGGTAAATTTGGAAAATTTTGAAACAATTGATGAGAATGATCAAAATGTTACAAGTAATGAGTAAGAGGTAACTATAAGATTACAAGCTAACTCTCAAGCTAAAGGATCTTTGAGGAGAAAAAGTTCTAAGAAAGCTAAAATTGATGAAGAAGTTATAGTTGTAAAAGAGGGGCTTGATAATATTGCCAAAGCTATTGGAAATTCAACAATTGATCTAGTTAAAGCTAACACACTTACAATTCCAGAGAATGAAGTGTGGAGTTTATTGGTTGAATTAAATATTGATGAACAAAATCGAGGAAAATACTATCTTTATCTTATTCAGAAGCCAGAGATGTTAAGGGCTCTTCTTGGATGTCCATGGGAATACCGCAAAGATTTGTTAGTCCATATGATTAAAGGAGTTTTATATATATATATATCCTAATATTACTTGTGAATTGTGAACTTATATTTCAATTTTGTAGTCCATAAATTATTTATGTGCTTATATCCTAATATTACTTGTGAATTATGAACTAATATTTTAATTTTGTAGTCCATGAGTTATTTATGGACTTCTACCTTAAGTAATGTTAATGACTTTTATGACATTATTAATATAATATATATATTTTATATAATTTTATATTTTTATATGCATGACACGAATCTTGCATATTACAAATATAAATTGTATGGATGAGAAAGGGTATTTCTGTATTTTTATTGTTTAACCTTCCTTACCTTCCCTTACTTACTCATCCTCCCAATCAAGCTAATATGAATTACCTTTCCTTTAATTGCCCTTCCCCTCATTTCATTCCCAAACAAGGGAAGGATAACTATGTACACTTGCCTCTTCTTCCCCTCCCATCCTTTCTCGTACCTTTCCTTACCTTCCTTTAATTACCCTTCCTTTACACCCCATCCAAGCAAGGCTTTAACAACATTAACTACATAAACCATTCTACCATGTCTTTCCATAATAACTCTAGGCTACAACATAATCAATTTTCCTACATGATGAAGAAGCACTCCCTATTTTATTAAAAAGTCAATATTTGGTTGCATTCTACCTTCCAAATCAAATGTCAATAACCATGACAAGCGTTTAGTAGCAGCTATAATATTCTTGTTACTACCAAGAATTGACCTTAAAAACTTAAAACATGGTTTAATATTAGAATTTAAAGCCCTTTTTAAAATTACAGGATTGGTCAAAATAAGCTCAGGAAGAAGCTTACCCATAAACCCATTTTTTGTCAAGTACTCAAATTTTGGCTGAAGATTTTCCTTTACTTTGCATTGAAGAACTCCAAGCACTTATTGATAACTCCAAATTGATATTTTACTTGTGGAACCTGCATCGACAAGTAGAATGGGTAAAGAGGTGGCGTTTTGTCTATAAACACTTCAAAAATTAAGTCAGTAATAGCATGAGAAAAAATATAATAAAGTAAATAAGTTGAATAGAATAGAGAATGAAGGGCGATTGCTTGTGTGATGATGGAGTGATGGCTTGATGATGTGATGACGTTGAATGATGAGAATGGGGAGATGAGTGAATATGAGAATGAATGACATGAGATGTATATATAGGAAAAGATATTGCTTAAACCTCTTAGGAATATTATTCCTTAGTCTTGTAGGATTGCCTTATTTAGGAGAGGAGTAGATTTGCTTTGTAGAGTAATATTTATATTCAAGTAATCCTCCTCTTTAAGGGAAATATAACCCTTATTAGAATAGGATGCTGATATGGGATATCAAGAGTCCCCCTTGAAAATTTTTTTGGATATTTATGTCTGATGTGCTCAGGTCTGTAAGATGATAGAAACGTCATTCTTCTATCGAGAGAGAGAGACTACTTGAGTAATTACATCTAATATGGAAGGGTGAGATGAGGTGGCCAGCCTCAATCACAAGAAAAGATTAAGCTCAGTATCGAGTCTTCAAATCATCATATAAACATCGTTGAAGTGCCAATTGGACTTTAGTGCACAAAACCTGTAATAAAAATGCTCGGTGTAAGGGATTAACCCACCAGTATGGGGACAACGTGGTGAAACCAGCCATCGCTGAGTTTTGATGCTCGATGAGTTAAAAGAGTGGCTTAAGTTCCAGATAATCTCAGTGCATTACAAGCGCGGCCTGAGTGCCAAACCTCAGTACTATATAAGAGACCTGAGGGTGCCAGCATTAGTCACAGGACTTAGATGCTCAAGGCTTAGATGATTAGTGCTATAACTCGAGGCTTAGATGCTCAGAACCTCAGTACTATAAAAGCAACCTAAGGGTGCCAGCTTCAGTCACTGGACTTAGATGCTCGAGGCTTAGATGCTTGGTGCTATGACTCGAGGCTTACATGCTCGATAATATGTCAAATGTCATTTGACAATTTTTGCATGTTGATGTCGAGTGAGGTGATCAAAATGTCTAACTACTTGGACTGATTGGTGCTTAAAGCGACATCTTCAGTAAATACGTTTTCTTTATTTATAATGATAGATAAAAGAGAAATATTTTTAGGATCATTTAATTGATCTCCATTTTTATTTATCAGTCCTTATGTAATAAATATATTAAATGTAATTGATGTATGTTTTGCACAAATAATAATCATGTATATATGAACTAGCATCTGTGTGTAGATGTGTAAGCGTGCTTGTGTGACAAGCTATAAATATTCATATAAGAATAAATAATTAAGTGAAAATAAATAATCAAAATAAATATTTAAGAAAAAAGAGAAAACTTATCTCCGATGACCTCTTGTCCCACCTTTAAGTTTAACAAACATTTATGTTCGTCTCTGTTTACTTCAGTAGTTGTTTAGTATGCTGTGTTCGAGTGCCATGATCATAGTTTTTGCTAATAACGTCCATATGGTCCCAAAATGCAAATCCTAGAAGTAGAAGATTACATCTGAAGCTTGTTGAATACATTAATGTTGCTCATTCATGATTTTTGACAACTATTTACATTGAGTCTTGCCAAAGTGTTGTTTGATGCTAAAGCTTAACATTATCAATATTGCTTTATTCCGAGCATTGTTGATATCTCTGATGTGCTTGTCCCTATCCGAGTTTATAAATATTCGCCTCCTTGGCATCTTGTATTATCTTGAATTCATCATTTGAGAATTTTGAATAGTTAGTTCTCGGGCTCTTTCCATGCTTCATTCAGTCATGTCATGTACTTTCAAGCTCAAAGATGTGCCTCGATGTTGCCTTCCCCCTTAAGTTTTGACTATAGAGTTAACTACTTTTGAAGGGCAATGTTATATTCTTATTGGAATTACTAAACTACTTTGGTGCAAGATTTGGCAATCTGATTGGATCTGACTTCCTTGGTCACTCAAAATCAACAGCTTCGTTCAGGGATAAAGTTTCACTTGTGTCCACTCTTTGGCCCCATCTTTTTTTTTATTGATTGTAGTTATGTCCATAACTCAGCATCTCCAAGTAATAGAACAGTTGCTTAATGATCTTTGTATGACTTTTTCGACTACCAAACTTTATGTAAAAGAATAACAAGACCAGAATTTGATAAAAAAGAGAAATAGGTGCTCGAAGATAGCATGCATCTGAGAACTAGGTGCTTTGAGGAATCCCGCAAGCTAGAGGATGATCAGTTTGGGTGATTTAACTTAGAATCTGCTGCCCGTTGCTCAAAGTCTAAACACTTATGAAGTCAATGTCTAGTAGTGGATGCTTGTTTCTAGTTGATGCTTGGATATCAAAGGCTTCGATGCTTGATCACCAATGCTCATTCTTGGATGTTCAAAAAATCACAGTCCAGTAGTGGATACTCGGTAAATGTTGGCACTTTAAAAGCTCAGCTCATGACCTTTGTTTCTTGTTGACTGATTTAAGAATCAATCTTGTTTGACAGTCTTTTACTATGTTGACCTTTTGAATTTCTTCTTTTGAGTAGTAACAAGTTTGAGAACCACTGAATCAGATGCAGTGTTGAATAGAGTTGATGCTCTGGAGTTTTTTCATTTTGATAGTATCATGCTCCTTTCCATTAAATACCAAGCTTCAAAGTGACCCTATTTGATTCCTATGCTAGGAATGGCACCTTTTTTTTAACTTTGAGGCCTTGATCTTAGTTTGTCGATCATCACACTTATGGCTTCTTGTACTATACACATAAGTAACACTAAGTCTATAGTTCTCCTTTGTATCCTAATTCGATTGCCATAAAAAACCTGTCAACCCTTTTACTTTGTTTCCAATTACTTTTGCCCCTCTCATCCATCCACCAAGTAGCTTGTCATAGACTATCAAGTTTGACAGTTGCATTCGAAGCAAATTCCGATGGTCAAGGTGTTATGGTGCAGCAATAGAGTAGAAGAGCATACCTGGGAGACTGAAGCTGAGATGCAAGCTTCTTACCCGTATCTTTTTCCTCCTTGATTTTTGTGTATTCTTTTCTTGGAATTCGGGGATGAATTCTATTAAGGAGGGGAGACTATAATAACCCGAGTTTTTAAATTATTTTATTTTAAAATAGGATATGTAGTGTTAATAATTTTAAAATTTTATTTGATTATTTTACTATTTTGTGAATAAATATTATTACCTTTATGTTTAATTAAAATTTTCTACGTAAATGTATGTTTTTAAGTTTATTATTTCGGGCAATATTATTTTAATAATATTTAATTTGGTGATTTAGTATTTTAATATTATTATTTTAATAATTTACATTATTTAAATGTATTTTATAAGGTAATATATATATATTAGGGTTTAATATATGTGTGTATTATTGTTTTATTATGAGTAATATATATATGTGTGTGTATATATATATATATGCATGTGAATAATGTACAATATAAATATATATTATAATATATAGTTGAGTAAAGATAAAATATATAGTTGTTGATTATTATAGACAATATATATACACAAAATATCAAACCCCCCCCCCCCCCTCATCTCCTTCTCTCCCGATCACCATCTTCCCCTACCCTCACCGTCTGTTACCTTCGATCGACGGTTGTCACTATGCCTCCCCCTTCAATTCTTATCGTCGTCATCTTCTTCTCCCTTCCCCGGCGCCGATGTCGACTTCAATAGCTCATTTTGGCTGAAAGTTACTCCCTCGTCGTTCTCCTATGTCCGACTACCAAATCAAGCATTTTTGGTGGCGTTGAACTTGTGGAGCTTCAAGGAGGACGATTTCGAGCTCCTTTTGGCTAGAAAACGCGTGGTGGTGAGGTTTTAAGCTCGTTTTTGTTTCGGCCATTTTTTATTTTTCGATTATTTTTGCTTGATTCATGAGAAATTCTTTCACAAAAATTGTTCCCCTTAGCTTAATCTACATCCCTAAATTTTTGTGTAATTTTTGGGAATTATTAACTTTTTATTATTTTATTATTTTCGTAAATTAATTAAATAAATTATGAAATTGTGATTTTTGGTGTTATAGGTGATTAATATTAATTTTAGAATTTAATTTATAATTTTTGTGTATTTTTTGTAATTTTTATAATTATTTTTAGTTTATGTTAGTTTTGGAAATATAGGTTAAATATATATTTTTTTAGTAATTATTTGTTAATTAACTGTATTTGTTGATTTTAATGAATAATATGTTGAGAAAATAATTTTTGTGTAATTATATAATTCTTATTGAATTTTTGAATATTTTTAGTATTTTATGTATATTTTTATACATTAGGGGTAATTTGGTAATTTGGTAGTAATTTTAGTTAAATATTAAATTTCATTGGTTTTAATATTCTTTGAGGTATAAAAATGATTTTTACAAATTATTTACTAATTTTAACTAATTAATATTATTTTTCGATAATTATTTTTAAATTATATATAATATACTATTTTTGTAAATAAATGGAATTTTAGTAATTTTTAATATGTTTTTAAACTAATTAAGTAAATTGGATTTATAAAATGAATTTCTATAAATATTTATGGAATTATCGAGAAATGTCGATTTTTAATAATATTATATTATTGATTAGAGTTTTTAAGTAATTATTGGTAAATTAATTACTTTTGGTGTTTTAATACTTAAATTGCCATATTTTGATATTTAAAGGGCATTTTTGGTATTTATTGAATTTTAATATATTTTATTGTGTTATTTGACTTGTGTTGAATTGTGGACCTCAGTTAGGGATTGTTGAAGTTTGGGATCCCAACCGAGGGTTGTGAGAATTTTGTATTCGAAGTGTACTTTTCTTGCAAGACTGACTCTACTTTTTAAGTAAAGAGATGTCCATTTTACAGAGGAGGTTCTGTCGAATTTTTGGTAGAATTCTCGTAAAATGTGACATCGGGTCTAATTCCGATTCCGTATCTGTTTGTGTTTAGGAATTCTAGAACGAATCTCTAGAAGCTTAAGTTAGATATATTCTAATGTCGTGATCATTTTATTTGTTTAGTTGCGCCGAGACCGAGGCCTAGCGGACTAGGCCCGTCAGACCAGTCTCGAGGAGCACATCCCTGTGAGTTATTATGATATATATACATTGCTTTAGGTTGCATGTTTTAGAGTTATATGTTTTAAATGTAAATTTTGCATAATTGCTTTATTAAATGTTTAAGTATATCTTAGGTATATTTTTTAGTATATTATTGGTATATTTTAAATTAAATGCATGATTTCTTTTTTACTTATATTCAAATTATGTTTGAGTATATTATTGGTTGATTTTAAGTATACTTCATGATTTAATTGAATTTATTTTACGTATATATACCTGAAATATACTTAGTTTATTTTAGGTATATTTCTGGTATATATATGGTTTACTTGATCATTTTGGATGACTTTATACATTATTTTGTTACTCAAATGTATGTTTTAATATAAATGAAGGATATCGATAGAACGTGCTTCCTAGTGAGTAGTACTAGGATCGAGTACGTACCGGTGCGATAGATGATAGGTTGAATTACTAACTTAGTTATGGAATTATGACTTGATTGACTTGATTGATGTGAGATGTGATTAATGGTGTGATTGCTGGAGCTCGATTGATTAAGTGTCTCGGGGCCAATCACACTGACAATCAGACTGCTGGAGCTCGGTCGACTTAATGTCTCGGGGCCAGTCTACTATCCAGTTAGACTAAGCGAATTTATTTGGAACTAAGTGGGCCTGTATGGCTAGAGCGATTCCTACTGATATTTGAGGTTATGATAACTTGGGGTTCTATTTGATCCTTCATAAACTGATGATTTTCAGTATTAAATATAAAAATGATTTTTCTTTGCATCTGTGTGTACTTACCTGTATATATATTTATTATATATACTTTTGAGTGTCTACATTTAACATTTAGTTATACGTGTATATATATTATAATAATTCACTCAGTGAGGTCTGACTCCCCTCAGTTGATGTTTTTACAGGAGAGTCCTCTTCTTCAGACCTCAACAGTAGGCCTATCCACCAGATTTCTTCCGCCCTGACCCTATTATGTAAATTACTTAGTTATTTATTATTGTACTCTAGAAAACTGCAGTAGTTATATTATGTATCAGTAGTGAGTTTATTTATTTTGATGTATGAGATTTCAATTCAGATATTTAATCTGAATATTGTACTAAATTATTTCATGATATGAAAGATTATCTATTTATGTTAAATTGAAATTTTATCGATGGCATATTTTAATTCTTTATTGTATGTTTTTATTATTTTAAGGCTTGCTATGGGTTCTAGATTCGAAAGAATTTTTGTTCCTTAGCGCCGGTCATGGCCCCCGGTTTGGGTCGTGACAGATGGTGAACTTGAGAATCTCTCGATTCTTAACTAGAATGGTGAGTGACCAATTTTGAAGGATTTGATTTGTTTGGTCCTTTTACTTCTTATACATGTTTGTCCCTCTTGGTGCTAATAGAGGGTCAAATGGTTGAATGAGAGCACACCTATATATGCTCACACTAATGTTTGAAACAGGGTAAGCATCATCCTAACTTAAGATATACAATTATAGCTTGTGCTTCCAACTTCATAGTATCCATAAAGAAATCCATCACATTCTTAATTTTTTTTTTCTCTGAATAGGTCATACAAAGGGCTCTTTCTTAAAAGCTGTCAAAATCTCCTCTTCAATCCATCCTATTCTCTTTATAAACTTAAATTTCCTCGTCTAAATCAACTCATTCATTGATATAATGACTACAACAACATGTATAAACATACAATATATAGGTTCAAGTCTTAGATTCTTAACAGCATTAACTGCATAAACCATCCTACTATGTCTTTCAATCATAGTTATAGGCCACAACATAATCAATTTTCGTAAACAATGAGCAAGCACTCCCTTTTTTATTAAAAAGTCCATATTTAGTTGCATTCTACCTTTCATATTAAATGCCCATAACCATAGCAAGTGTTTGATGAATTTCTATTCTTTATCTACCGTAACTCCCCATTTATCGCCATTTAAGAGAACAACCGAACCAGTTCTATAGCCAACTTGTAATGGGCATTTGAATTATAATTAATTTAATTATTCTACAATTGTGATCAAAAGACATAGTAGGATGAACCAATTCTATAGCCAACTTGCAATGGGCATTTGAATTATAATTGCACAAGTGTATTCTTTTAAAAAAATTGGCTATGCACTCAGGTTACATGCTCTCCATCACAAATAAACTTCTAAGGTTTGTTGATTGTTTCACTCCTAAAATGCAAACATTCATACAAAGGCTTAATTGCCAATTGTAGGATAGGAGAAGTGATAAGGATCAAATGCATTACAGTTTTTTTACGAGTTCGATAAGAGGGGCATGCACAATGGGACTTTGAAGAGCTCTACCTTGTAGCTTCAGATGAACTGTAGAGCTCATAATATATCAAATCAAAACTAATTTAGAGATCTATATTTGTTATTGGGTTTACCCATAATGGGCCAAATTTTAGGCCCAAATTCAGTCGTTTATGGCCTCAAAATTAGTTTTGAATTTTACTTTTTTTTTGCATCTTTTTTTGTCTTCTTGCCTTCTTCTTCAAAGGTTTTTTTTAACCACATTTATTTGTCTTTTTCATGTTTTTAGGGAAAATTTTGACTCAATTTAATAGAATTATTTATTTTTTCCAATTTTCATTATTCTTTTGAGAATCAACGATTATTGATGCTTATTATTCTTGAAAATCTTTGACTAAATAGATTAATAAAAGATTATTTTCCTGGGCATTCACAGACTAAATAGAAATCCAATATTTATCTCGAATTTACTAAGCTTCTGCTATGTCAAAAAAGCCACCCTTGTATACTGGCACTAATCTCTAAAACAGCATAAACATTATCCTAATGCACTGTTATTGATGATGTTGGTGTTGTTTTTTTGGCAACAATCCCATATCATTTATTTTTTAAGCAATAGGGAAGTTTTTTAGTTATAAAAGAACTTCCCCCCCCCCCCTTTGTTATTTATTCATCCCAAAATTGTCTCCCTCCTATATTTAGGCAATTATATTCTTTCTCTCTCTTTTGTAATATTTCTTTAATTAGTGAAATATTATTTTGATAGTGTTCGAGGATGTAAGCATAATTGGCTGAACCTCATTAAATTTTGGTGTTCTCTTTTATGTGTATTTAATAGCTATTATCAGGTATAGTTATTGTTAATTATTGTGCTATTAAAATTACTTGTATTGGTAAAATTCTGTCTGAGGAGTGTGATTTTTAAGTTAGACCATTGTGACCCCACCACTCTTTTTTGGAAATCTACCTTGAGGTAATTTTTAGTACAATCATTTACACTCTAGTCACCTGTGCAATAGTTCTCAAGAGAAATTTATTATTATTAGTGAAAATTAACCCAAATTCTATAACAATTGGTATCAGAGCTCTTAGTTAATTTTAATATGCTTTGTGGTTGGGGTTTAGGCTAATCGTCCACATCAAAAAAAAATATCCTTGGGCTAGTTGGCATTCCACATCTACAACTATTAAATAGAATTTGTAGCAGAAATGACAAACAGCACAAAAGTATCCACATCGGCATTAACAGCTTCTTCATCTTTAATTTTGGTAAGAAATGTTGTGATAAATACTAGATTTAAGTTGGAGATTTTTTATGGTAAAGGTCATTTTGGCATATGGAAAAATGAGGTTCTAGATGCCCTCTTTCAACAGGGTCTAGACATTGCTATTGAAGGACAAAAATCATATGATGTTGAAGAGAAAAAATGGAAGGTGATTAATAGATTGGCATGTGGTACAATTCGATCATGTCTTTCTAGAGAGCAGAAGTATGCATTTTCTAAAGAAACTTCTGCAAGTAAATTATGGAAGGCACTGGAGGAGAAATTCTTGAAGAAAAGCAGTCTAAACAAACTCTACACGAAAAAGAGATTGTTCCACTTTAACTATGTTCCATGCACCACGATGAATGATCCTATTACTAGCTTTAATCAACTGGTAACTATTTTGATGAATATAGACATGACTTTTAATGATGAAGATATGGCTCTAATGTTAATGGGATCACTTCCTGATGAGTTTGAGTATCTTGAAACTACTCTACTTCATAGGAAGGTTATTATGTCTTTAAGTGAAGTAACTGCAGCCTTGTATAGTTATGAATTGCGAAAGAAAGAAAAATAAGAAAATACAAGTGTTAAAGCAAAAGCTCTTATTGTTAGAGGTTATTCGTAGAGTTAGAATAAAGGAAGGAGAGGGAGATCTAAGTCAAAGTCCAAACTAAGCAATGTGATTTTTGTCTAGAAAAAAGGCACTGGAAGAAAGATTGTCCCAAGCTAAAGGACAAAGGCAAACTTAGAAATGGAAAGGCTATCTCAGATTCAAATGTAGTTGAGTGTGATGATGCAACTTTAGATCTTTCAATTGCTGCTACACCATCAACTAGCTATTCGAGTTCATGGTTACTAGATTCAACTTGTAGTTACCATATGACTCCCAATCGAGAATGGTTCTTTGACTTTAAAGAACTAAAAGGTGGAGTTATCTACATAGTAAATAATGCCCCTCTTAAGACATATGGGATTGGTTCAATTTGCTTGAGCAATTAGGATGGATCAATCATAACTTTAATAACTTTTCATTATGTGTCAGATTTGATGAGGAATCTCATTTCTGTGGGAACTTTAAAGTCAAAAGGTTTTGAAGTAAGGGCAAAAAATGAGATAATAAGAATCATCTCTCGTGCACTTGTGATAATGAATGGGATTCGAAGAAGAAATAATGTGTATTACTTTCTAGGTAGTACAATTGTTGGGACAGCAGTAGCGGCAGCTTCTAATAATCAAGACTCATAAGCAACTAGGTTATGGCATATACGCTTGGGGCATGCTGGAGAAAAATCCTTGAAATTACTGATAGATCAAGGATTATTGAAAGGAGCTTAGGCTTGAAAATTGGATTTTTTTGTGAGCATTGCATCAAAGGGAAGAAGACAAGGGTGAAATTTGGAATAGTCATCCATGATACTGAGGGTATTCTGGATTATATTCATTCAGATGTGTGGGGGCCTTCTAAGAATGCTTCATTGAGAGGAAAATAGTATTATGTTTCCTTTGTTAATGATTTTTCTTGAAGAGTATGGGTGTATATAATGAAAATGAAGGATGAGGTGCTAGGAATTTTCCTTAAAAGGAAAAGGATGGTGGAGACTCAAACAAGCATAAAAGTCAAACGTCTCCACACAGACAATGGTAAAGAGTTAAAAAATGATCCATTTTTGAAAGTTTGTAAAGATAAAGGTATTTTCAGACACTTCACCGTCAGATATATACCACAACAAAATGAGGTGGCAGAGTGAATGAACAAGACATTACTGGAGAAGGTTCGGTGTATGTTATCCAATGCTGGGTTGGGCAAAGAATTTTGGACTAAGGTTGTAGTATATGCTTATCACCTTATTAACCTCTTACCATCGATTGCTATTGGTGGTAAAATGCCATTAGAGAAATGGTTTGGAAAACCTGCTATAGATTATGATTCCTTACATATGTTTAGTTCCACTGCATATTATCATGTTAAGGAGTCAAAGTTGGATCCAAGAGCAAAGAAGGCAATCTTTATGGGAATCACTTTTGATGTGAAAGGCTATTATTTTTTGTGTTCAGAAACAAAGAAAGTAATCTTCAGCAGGGATGTTACCTTTGATGAATCTACCATATTGAGAAAAGTGACTTCAGAAAAAATGCAATAGACAGATGGTACTCCCAAATAGGTGGAGTTTGATGGCAAAAGAATTTTCCCAGCCAATATAGAAACTGATAATGACTTTCCTATGGTAGAAGAAGAGTCAAATGAAGAAGAGGTTTAGACCTAAGAACCTCCACAGCAATATGAATCAATTGTATTATGGAAAGGAAAAAGGACCATTATACTACCTACTCGCTATGTTAATATGGTCTCTTCTACATCACCAATTTCCATTGATGATGTTCCTACCACTTATAATAAAGTAGTCCAAAGTTCAAAACATGAAAAGTGAAGGATCGACATGAATGAAGAAATACAGTCCCTTCAAAAGAATCAAACATGGAAACTGGCTAGTCTTCTGAAAGGAAAGAAGGAAATTGGGTGCAAATAGGTATATACAAAGAAATATGGATTTTCTAATAAGGATAATGTTCGCTACAAAGCAAGATTAGTGGCTAAAAGTTATGCACAAACTAAGGGAATTGATTATAATGAAGTATTTTCTCCAGTTGTAAAACATTCCTCCATCAGAATTTCATTAGCTTTGGTAGCACAGTTGGATTTGGAACTAGTTCAGATGGATGTAAAAACTGCATTTTTACATGGAGACTTGGAAAAGGAAATCTACATGACTCAACCATATGGATTCAAAGTTGCTGGTAAAGAAAAGATGGTTTACAAATTGAAAAAATCATTGTATGGATTAAAGCAATCTCTGAGACAGTGGTACAAGCGATTTGATAAGTTTATAATAGGGCAAAAGTACATAAGAAGCAAATATAATCATTGTGTGTATTTACGTAAGCTACAAGACGGATCCTTTATATATCTTTTTCTTTATGTTGATGATATGTTGATAGCTTCCAAAAGTCAAATAGAAATTGAGAAATTGAACATTCAATTAAATAGGAAGTTTGAGATGAAGGATCTCAGTAAAGTAAAGAAGATTCTCAATATGAAAATATCTAGAAATAGGAAATTGGAAAGGCTTTATTTGTCTCAGAAAGAATATTTGAGGAAGGTACTAAAACGTTTTGGCATGAATGAAAATTCAAAACCAGATAGTACACCACTTACTTTTCATTTCAAACTTAGTGCATCCATGTCACCGAAGAATGATGCAGAACAAGAATATATGTCAAAGGTACCATATGCAAGTGCTATTGGTAGCTTGATGTATGCAATGGTATGTATGAGGCCTGATATTTCATAAGCAATTAAGGTTATGAGCAAGTACATGCATGATCTTGGAAAGGAGCATTAGTAAGCTGTGAAATGGATTCTATGGTCTATTTTGAACACCGTAAATATTGGTTTGGTATTTCACCATGATAGATAAGATGGTCAGTGTGTAGTTAGGTATTGTGATTCTAATTATACTGGTGATTTGGATAAGCGTCGATCAACTACTAGTTATGTGTTTACTTTTACAAAGGCACCAGTCAATTGGAAGTCCACCTTACAATCAACAGTTGCTTTGTCTACTACAGAGGCAAAGTATATGGTAGTTACAGAGGCTATAAAGGAGGAAATTTGGCTTCAAGGGTTGCTTGGTGAACAGGAATTGAACAGAAGCACATCAAAGTGCATTGTGACAATCAAAGTGCTATTCATTTAGTAAAGAACCAGGTTTATCATGCAAGAATGAAGCATATCGATGTTCGATATCACTTTGTACGGGATATTCTGGAAGAAGGTGGAGTTATAATCCATAAGATTCAGACTATTGAGAATCCTGCTGATATGATGACAAAAGTGGTAACTGCAGTCAAGTTTAAACATTGTTTAAACTTGATCAATATTGTTACAAATTGAAAGATGAAATTTACAGACACTACTAAAGGTTGGATTTGTGAGAGAATTGTATAGGA
The DNA here is from genome assembly GCA_947683625.1 of Mallotus nudiflorus. Classification (NCBI taxonomy): domain Eukaryota; kingdom Viridiplantae; phylum Streptophyta; class Magnoliopsida; order Malpighiales; family Euphorbiaceae; genus Mallotus; species Mallotus nudiflorus. The sequence continues at coordinate 485,966 of CANTUR010000481.1, forward strand.
TTTTACCAAAGGTGGAGATTTGTTGTCTTTTTTGCAACAATCCCACATCATTTATTTTTTAAGCAATAGGGAAGTTCTTTAGTTATAAAAGAAGTTCCCCCCCCCTTTGTTATCTATTCATCCCAAAATTGTCTCTCTCCTATATTTAGACAATTGTATTCTTTCTCTCTCTTTTGTAATATTTTCTCAATTGGTGAAATATTATTTTGGTAGTGTCCGAGGACGTAAGCATAATTGGTCGAATCTCATTAAATTTTGATGTTTTCTTTTATGTCTATTTAATAGCTATTGTCGGATATAGTTGTTGTTAATTATTGTGCTATTAAAATTACTTGTCTTGGTAAAATTTTGTTTAAGGAGTATAGTTTTTAAGTGAGACTATTGTGACTTCACCACTCTTTTCTGGAAATCTACCTTTGGGTGATTTTTAATATAACCATTTACACTCTAGTCACATGTGTAACAATTTTTAAGAAAAATTTGTTATTATTGATGGAAATTAACCTGAATTCCACAACAGGTAGTATATGAACTGTCACAACCCAAAACAGGGGCCATGACAGGCGCTAGGGAACGGGAATTCTTTCGAATCCGGAACCCGTAGCAAGCCTTAAAAGTAAAGCATGCAATAAAATAAAATATTTATTCAGCAAAAATTAAATCTCAAATAATAAAATAAATCCCTCAACTTCCTTTAATAAAATAATATCTCATCTCATATCATAAATAAAATTTCTTAATACAAAACTTCAGAGTAACACTCTGAATTAAAATCTCATACATGCATAAATTCAAATACAAGTCTCGACAGAATCGAATACATCTACTACTGCAGCGTCTAGAGTACAAAATAAAACTCAAGTAAATGATTTACATAATAGGGCCAGAGCGGAAAAAATTCGGCGGATAGGTCTACTGTTGAGGTCTAAAAATAAGAACTCTCCTGAAAAAATATCAACAGAAGGGAGTCAGACCTCACTGGGTGAATTATTATAATATATATACACGCATTACTAAATGTCAAATGCAATCAATCATATGTATAAATATATATACAAGCATGTACACACAGATGCTGAAAATCATTTTTTTTATAATAATGAAAAATATTAGTTTAAGAAGGATCAAATAGAACCATAAATGATCACAACCTCAAATAATAACAGACATCAATCTAGCCATACAGGCTCACTTGTTTCCAAATAAATTCACTTAATCCTTATTAACAATAGACTGGCCCTGAGACACTAAGTCGACCGAGCTCCAACAGTCTGACTGTCAGTGTGATTAGCCCCGAGACACTAGGTCAACCGAGCTCCAACAATCACACTCTCATTCACCTCACACAACAATCAAATCAATCAAGTCATGATCCACAAATAGGTTAGTAATTTAATCTACAATCTATCATCGTACCGGTACGTACTCGGTCCTAGTGCTGCCCACTAGGAAGCACGTTCTATTGATATCCTTCATTAAAAATAACTCATTTCATTCATAAAATAATGATGCATGATATCATTATAAATAACATTATAAACCATATATATACTAGAAATATACTTAAAATAAACTAAGTATATTTCAAGTATATATACGTAAAATCAATTCAAATAAATCATGGAATATATTAAATTAAACCAATAATATATTTGAAAGTAATTTAGATTTAATTAAAAAAAAACATGCATTTATTTCATAATATACCGAAAATATACTTAGAATATACTTAAGCATTTATTAAGTTATTTATGCATAAATCATACAATTAAAACATATATTTCTAAAGCATGCAACCTAAATGCACGCATATATAAAATAACAACTCACAGGTGTGTGCTCCTCGAGACAGGTCCGACGGGCTTGGTCCACTAGATCTCGGTCTCAGCGCGACTAACAATAAAATAATAACACGAAAATCAGAATAAATCTAACTTAACTTCTAGAGACTCGATCTAGGATTACTAACACAGACAGAGAATAGGAATTAGACCCGATGTCATGTTTTACGAGAATTCTACTGAAAATTCGACAAAACCTCCTCTGTAAAACGGATATCTCTCTACTTAAAAAGTAGAGCTGGTCCTGCAAGAAAAATACACTTCAAACCAGAATTCTCACAACTCCTCGGTCGAGATCCCAAACTATTAATTCCCTCGACTGAGGTCCACAATTCACAACAAAATACAATAAAATATATAAAAATTCAATAAATACCAAAAATACCTTTTAAGTACCAAAGTATAGCAATTTAAGTATTAAAACACCGAAAGTAATTATTTTACCGATAATTACTTAAAAACCCTAATAATAATATAATATTAATAAAAATCGATATTTCTCGATAATTCTACAAATATTAATAAAAATTCATTTTATAAGTCCAAATTACTTCATTAGTCCAAAAACATATTAAAAATTACTAAAAATCTATTTATTTACAAAAATAGTATATTATATATATTTTGAAAATAATTTTTGAAAAAATAGTATTAATTAGTTAAAATTAGTAAATAATTTGTAAAAATCATTTTTATACCTCAAATAATTATTAAAACTAATTAAATTTAATATTCAACTAAAATTATCACCCAATTACCAAAATACCCCTAATATATAAAAATACACATAAAATACTAAAAACATTCAAAAATTCAATACAAATTATATGAATACTCAAAAATTATTTTCTCAACATATTATTCATTAAAATCAACAATTACACTTACTTAACCAATTATTTCTAATTAAATATATATATATAACTAATATTTTCAAAATTGACATAAACTAAAAATAATTAAAAAAAATTAAAAAAAATACACAAAAATTATAAATTAATTTCTAAAATTAATATTAACCACCAATAACACCAAAAATCACAATTTCATAATTTATTTAATTAATTTAGGAAAATAATAAAATAATCAAAAATTCACAAAAATCAAAATAATTCCCAAAAATTACACAAAAATTCTGATATGTAGATTAAGCTATGGGGAACAACATTTGTAAAGGAATTTCTCAAGAATCAAGCAAAATAATCAAAAAAAAATTAAAAACTCAAGAATGGCCGAAAATGAAATCAAGCTAAAAACCCTACCAAATCACGTTTTCAAGCTAATAGAAGCTTGGAATCCTCCTCCTCAAAGTTCCAGGAGTCCATCGGAATCAGAATCAACCAATTTGGTGGCTGGACGGAGGAGGAGAAAATTTTCGGGTTTCTGGCTTCAAATGGACCAAACGGCGCCGGAGAAGAAGCTAATGGCAGTGGAGTTGGCTGACAGGCGGTGGAAGACAGGGAGGCACACCGACGGAAGAAGAAACGAACGACAAACGTGAGGGAAGGGGGTGATCGGGAAAAATGAGGGAGGAGGGAAGGTTTTTGTGATTTTTGTATATATATATATATTAATAAAACTTTTTAATAAAAATTAATAAACTATATATTATATTATACATTATTTTATTCAACAAAATTCACACATCACACATTAAAATACACACATACATTAATATATTACACACTAATATTAACAATATACACATTTAAATAAATATTAAACCCTAATTCATAATATATGCATATATATATATATTAACTCATGAAATTACATTTAAATGATGTAATTTATTAAAATATTAATATTTAAAATGCTAAAGCATCAAATTAAAGATTAATAAAATACTATTTCCCGAAATAATAACTTAAAGACATACATTTATATTAATTAAACGTAAAATAATAACGATAATAATTTATAAGATAATAAAATAATCAATTATTATTTTAAAATTATTAAAATTATATATTCTATTTTAAAATAAAATAATTTAAATACTTGGAATAAAAAAGTGCATACGCGCTCTTCAAGGAGATTCTACATTCATTAAATCCAATCCCTCTCAAGAACAAACTGAAAATTGGCCATTTGATCTGTCAATTCAGCTATGCTATGTAGAGGGGGTGAGGATAGGGACAAAGAGAAGCTCTAACTCTTGGCAAGCTGATAAAAGTACAACCATGGAAATTAGCAGTTGGCTAAAAGATAAAGTGCCATTAATTTGAAAACTCGGAGACATACAGATGAACAGATTCTCACATTAATGTTGTAAGTTTGAACGGTAGGGAGTGACTCAAAGCAGATATCAGAAAATAGGGTGGCAATTAACCAGAGGAATGATCCAGAGCAAAAACTTCATGAAAAAAAAAAAAAGGAACATCAAGAGTTGACCCTACAAAACAAATATTGAAAATGCTATGACATGAAACTCATTCATTGCGTTTAGATAAACTGGAACAGCAATATCAAAACTAAGCTCTGGTTCAGTTAGGTAAAATCAATAAACTGCTAGTGTGTTTTACAATGCATATTCAACCTTACTTCTTTGTCTGCCGAGTGTCTTTATCTTTAGCTTTTCTGGTACCAAGATGCATCTCCTTTATACCTGGTACCTTATCTGCATATTTACTAACATATTCTCCAGGAATTCTCCCTCGCTTATTTTTAGCAGCCGCACAATCTTCTTGTTGTTTCCTTCTATCAGATTTTTCGACTGCAAAACTTTCAAAACATTTTACCTTGGACGAAGCCTTGTCTCAACTGCATGCACAAGAAACACAGGATATGCAATTATAGCCCGTGGTTCCAATTTCAGAGTATTCACAAAGAAATCCATCACATTCTTGATTTTTTCCTCTGAACAAGCCAAAGAAAGAGGGTATCGCTTAAAAGCCGACAAAATCTCCTCTTCATTCCAACCCACACTCTTCATGAACTCAAATTTCCTTTTCCAAGTTAACTCACTCACTGACATAATTACTCTAACAGCATGTATAAACATACAAGATGTAGGTTCAACACCTAGATTCTTAACAGCATTAACTGCATAAACCATTCTACCATGTCTTGCCGTCATAACTCTAGGCTGCCACATTATCAATTTTCCTACACGATGAGCAAGCACTCCCTCTTTTATTAAAAAGTTAATATCTGGTTTTATTCTACCTTTCAAATCAAATGCCAATTACCATGACGAGCGTTTAGTAGCAGCTATAATGATGTCATTACTACCAAGAACGGTCCTTAAAACCTCAAAACGTGGTTTAATATCAGAATCTAAAGCCCTACTTAAAATTATAGGACGGGCCAAAATAAGCTCAGGAAGAAGCTTAACCATTTTCTGTCAAATTTGGGCTGAAGAGTTATTTTGCTTTGCATTGAAGAACTCTAGGCGCCTTTACGATCAAATTGGCCAACTGGGTATCGCTAAAATTATAAGATTTCAAGAGATCAAGTACAGCTTGATTTTTCTGTTGCTTCTTTTCGTCAAGCTTTAACTTCTGAGAGACTGAAATTGCAGATTTTAATGGAAGCCCACATGAGTTCAGTAGGAACTGAACCGTAAAAGATGATGAAGAAGCGGTGGTGGTAGTGTGTGGGGATGTTGCAGATGAAGTAAAGAAACGTTTTGTTAGTAGAAGTAACAGGTTTCTGATTTGGGTATTAGTCATTTTTGGAATATCGGAATATAAAGCTCAGATCTTTTGAATAAGAACTGCATGAATTTAGAACAGAGAGAGTACTACGGAGGAAAAAAACATTGAGAACTGGAAAAAAGCGCTTTTTTTTTTTTTTTTGGTGGGTGGTGTTATTTGGGCGTAGAAGAATGGGCCAAGTTTCATTTAGACCCATATCAATAGCAAATAAAAACATTATTCTAGTTCACTTATTGTAGTTCTAGTTCAAAAAAATAAAAAATAAAACTTCACTTATTCTAAATCTAAAGATAAGATTTTTATATGAATTATTAATCACTAACGCACGAATCTTTACTAATTAGTTTCTTTTCAGAAAATTGAGTGTCAAATTCAGTTCATTACTCGAAAAAGAGTGGAGTTTTCGTTGTTGATGTTGGGTGCTTCTGGGTAGCTGGAAAGAGAAGATCATGGATACAAGATATCAAAATCGCCACCATCAACGTCAAAACCAATTCTGCTCCAATTCATCATCATCATCTTCTTCGTTTGAATCAAAGCGCTCCGCATCAAATAAGATTAAAAGCACTAAAGCTTCAAGCTTTAACTCAAGCACTGTGAGCAACAATAGTGTCCCTCAGAACATAAGCAATTCCCGTTATGTTCCACCAGGTAGAAGATCAAGCGGTAGCACTACCCACAATGAAAAAGTCAAAATTTTCGGACGAGCAGGAGGAGAAGAAGATGTTTCGAAAGATGGTAGTTTTCCAGTTTTAATTGGAACTTGTCCTTTTATGTGTCCAGGTATATTATTTATCTGTTTCACGCAAGCTAATAATTCAGTTGAGTTTATGGATAAATTAGTTCAGGAATGTTACTAGAGTTTATGCGAGGTGGACAGCAATTGAAAATTTAGCATCTAGTGCTAGTTTTGGCTACTTTTTTTTTTTTTTTTTTTTTTGATAATTGCAAGTTTTGGCTACTTGATTCACAACTTTATGTTGGAAGATGTAAACTTTTGACCTGGTTATTAACTTTGTATTAATCTGTGGTTATTAACTTTGACCTGTTTATTAACTCGTGGGATTGGTATTTGAATTGATTGTATATGATTTAACTTTGAGGTTTCTCAAAGTGTTAGACAGATGACGAACTTGAGAATCTCTTGATTCTTAGCCAGAGTGGTGAGTGACTAATTTTGAAGGATTTGATTTGTTTGGTCCTTTTACTTCTTAGGTTCTTTGTGGCGTTTTAAGATGATGTATAGCATGCATGCGAAGGTGCATTTGTTGTTTTGATTGTTACTATTTAGCTGGTTATATTTGTTAACTTCTTAGACATTTTTGTGCTAATAGAGGGTGAAAGGGCCCAACGAGAGCGACTGCGAGACTTGGCTGTGTTTGAGAGGCTGCATGGAAATCCAGGGAAAACGTCTCCAAGCTTAGCTGTCAAAAAGGTACTCTCATCTTTTATGCCTTTGCACCCCGTAGCCTCTCAGAGTTGATGGTAATCATCATGTACTTCACAAAGAACAGTCCCGTGTATTTTAGCTGTGATTGGCTTGTTTTGTGTTCAAGCTGGTTGAAATACTTTCAGAATGTTGCTGCCATTACATGTCTTTATCAGTAACCAGCAAAAAAGTACTGTCCTTTAGTAATCACTACTTTAAGATAACTCAGTTCCTAATGCATCTTAAGACAATGTTAATAAGCATACCTGGTATGTGATATGCATCAGCCCATTCTGAAAATGCCTTTTTTTCAATAGTCTATTATTTTCCGGGATTGTTCATCTTTTAGATGCAAGCGACAATTATCCATATTTTATTAGTTTTTGGGACTAGCCATCTTTTGAATGCAAGGAATAGTTACCCTCTCAGTCTCCTTTCTTTTATCTCATGCTTGCTAATGTGATTGTTTCACTATTTTTTTTTTTTTGTTAGAGTGCTTCGTTTTCTATAGTAAATATGTTTTTGTGATAACCATATGAGCAAAAGCATATCTATGAGTTTCCTACACTTCTCGTTAGACATTTTTGGAAAGAAAAAGCCTCCTCTTATTACAATTCAACATAGAGTTACAATTCACAGTCCTCTTCTCTTATTAGTTTTGCAGAACAATATCAACCAAGCATGTGCAAGCATCTGATGTGCGGCCACTCCCAGTACTAGAAGACACCTTGAGCTATCTTTTAAACTTGGCAGATTCTACAGACCATCCTTTTGAAGCAGTTCATGATTTCATCTTTGACAGGACAAGATCCATAAGACAAGATCTTAGCATGCAAAATATAGTCAATGATAAAGCAATCTACTTGTATGAGAAAATGGTATGATTTTTGTTGGAAGAAACCTTTACATTATTTCCCCTTCCTAGAAATCTTCATCTCCTGATTTGATCTTTTGGAGCAAGTAATATTCTTTTGTGAACATAGCTTTCACAGAAAGATATATTGAGTAATAGGCTTGCTCATGATGTTTCATCTTTTCATTTTGTTCCTCATGAAATATATTAAGGTTTATCATAAGCATTGAGACTTATCATAATAATAACTTTTCCTATGGAAACTGAATGCCTAGAAAAGCAACTCTTTTCCTCTATTTTCTTTATCTCCTTGCTTGGAGTATTAGGCATGATTTAATACTTGTTTTCGTTGCACAGGTTACATTTCACGTTAAATCTCACCATAAGCTTCAATGTGGTGGTAGCGATGAAAATCTTTATTCAGTGCATCACCTCAACATGGAGCAGCTTATAAAGGCTCTGACATCTCTTTATAATCTGTATGATGCAAATCGAAATTTCAGTTCCACATATGAAAATGAGGCTGAGTTCCGTTCACTTTATGTGCTCCTTCATCTTGATTCTAGAAACCAACCAAGAGTTTGTACTCTATTTTGTTGATGTGGTTAACTATGTTCTTCTTTCATGAAAGCATCCTTGTACTAAGTGCTAAATTGATTCAATGCAACTGTTTGATTCTCAGGGGGAGTCACTTTCATTGTGGTTTCGCCATGTGCCTCACCCAATTATCCAGTCAAAAGAGATGCGTTTTTCTCGGAGCGTATTACGGTACATGCTTAAACTTTTGTATCATTTGGTGTTTTCTGCTGTTCCCTCATCTAAAATAAGGTTCTCTTTTTATTTTCCATTTCCATTTCCTTTAGCTTGTTTCAGTCACTCCTTAAATTTCAATGTCTATGATTTTCTTTCTCCTGCAGATATTTTCGCATGGGCAATTACAAGGGGTTTTTTTGTACCATAGCTGCTGAGGCATCCTATCTGCAGTACTGTATGATTGAAAATTGTCTTAACGAGGTAATCAAAAGTGTTCATGTGATTTGAACTTTTACTCTCTGTAGGAGTGTTGATATTAATTAAAATTCTACTACTAATCTGGCCAGCCTTGACTTCATAGCTCATATCCATTTTTTGTTTTCTTGTAATACATCCACTGTTATTGGTCCTTGCACTCGTTTTGTTGTGCTTCACTTTTCCTTTGGCTTATTAATTTTGATTATGTCAGTTTTTTTGGTCCCTTATTTATACAAATTTTATCATATCCAAAGTAGAGATAGAGCCTATCTTTGGCCAGAGATAGATCTGATGCTGCTATTCTCATATTTTTTAACAATTCTTTCATCATGAAGGTTCGAGCGCAATCCTTATTATGCATAAATAATGCTGGCTACAAGCATCATCCATATCCTTTGGCGCACCTATCAAATCTCTTGATGATGAAGGTATATATTTCGCAATTTGGAATTCACTGCATGATGGTTGGATGACCAAGTTGTAAATTGATTTATGAAATCTGCATGTGCTTTTAGGTATCAGATCTGGAACTTTTTTGCAATGCTTGTGGTCTTGAGACCTGCACAGATGAAATGGGAAATAAGTTGCTACCCACCAAGCAAACAACTTTCTGTATCCCCAAGGGAGGTTTTCGAAGCTATAACTTTCCAGGTTTAGAGCAATTTGAAAGTTAACTTGAATATCGAGTCCATCGCAATGACAAAAAAAATAAGAAAAGGAGGAGCAGGCTGGGTTTTCAATACACAACCCAGGTTTCACAATTGAACCAAAGAATTCTTTTGTGCATGCAACCCCGGACATAAACTAACCTGTTAGAGGACCGTAACAGGTTTGTTGCCTGGTTCTAGATTGCCATAACCCTAGCTTACCTTTATAAAGAAGCCATTCACTATCCAGCTTGTGAATCATGTGTCTCAGAAGGTGAGTCAAAATTGATTTGCCCCCCCCACAAAAGCGATGCTCTCACTCCTGACGCCTGTGCATCTATTAGTATTGTTCCTTGGACATAAAATCGATTGAAGAATAATTGTATTGATGTACAAACCGAAATATCAATAGTTTGAAATCTTGTATTCCATGTTGCTTCAAAATTCTGGATTACCATATAAAATTTTGCTAGTGATGATCATGATCTTACAAATTTGAGGATAAACAAGGCATGACCCGGATAATATAATTTATAATGTTGAACTTATATTTCAATATTCGCTGGGGTTAAAAGAAAAAGCTACAACAGCTTCCTGTATTTGTGTCCTCTCTGTACATGAATGCAGGGGTGTCAGCGACTCATCTTTTTCTGTCAACCACAAATATCAAATATGTCAATGACTAATTTGTGAAAGGGCAATTTATAAAGTGAAAGAAATCATGAAATGAGAAAAATACCTAGCACAGCTGCATGTGAACCAAAAAAATGTTATGCCCAAAGAAATGTCACAATAAAAAATAAGACCAAAGCAAGTCCGAAACATAATCCAACAATCGCCATGAAAGCCTGGAAACCAACGAACAAAATTAAATGAAGCAACGGAAATAAACAAAATTCGTAGGTAATCCAAGAATCCAAATCTTATGTACCTTCCCTTGAGACTCGAACTGGAATTTGACAGTGAACCAGGACAGCCCTCTGTCAACAAAAGGTGCAAGAGCAAGGGCCCTGGACAAGCAAACAGATCCTTCAAGCTGTACCATTATTATTTGCTTTAATGCTACAGAGAAAATGAAAATAATAACCGCCATCTATGAATCAGAAATATGCAACTCTAAATAGAAATAGCCACCTTAAACTTTCGGAGAAAGGGGAAGAACAAACAGAGACAAAAGAAATAATGATGCATATGAGAAAATCAGTCTGCAGACATCAGAAATAATATGCCAACTAGATATGGCCATCCAAACTCATCAGTAACTAATGCTATCCATTGCTAGACCACAAAAATAGAAGGAATGTATCATAGAAATTTAAACAGTTTGAACTAAGAACTTATGGATTGAAGGCCTTGAAATGATTAAACAAACCAGAAAATTTCTACCAATAATTAGCAATTGGACAGCAGCTAAAGGACATAATCATGTTTACGCTTGGAAAATAGGATGGCAATTGAGTTTGAGAAGCTTACCCTCCAGCCCTTATAAGCTTAGTAACCTGACTCCCACCCCACACCATGGCCATAACTTTTAGAAATCTGCAAATCTTTGCAACATCAGAATCATTTCTACTCTTATTAGCATTAAGAAGATTAGTTGTTACCTCTTTACAGCAGCAAAGTAGCCCATTTTACCAGGAGCTGGAGCAACATAAAACCTAGAAAGCAATTTTAACAGCCATAGGATATTAAACAAGCAAAATACTAGAAAACAACACTGAAAACTGAAACAGTCCAGAAATGACACATTCTTTGGGGCATGGTACCCTTAAATTTGCATTTGGAATAAATCCTGAAACATAAAAACTTATCTTGAACATTGTTGCAATAGAAACCCTCCCCACAAAACTCGGTACACTACTACACTCTTCTAACTGATATTTTCACAACAAAAAGTTTTTTCTCCTCTAGACTTCAACTTCCATGTCTCACTCTTTGGTTGGATGTAGGCAGAGGGAGATCTGACCATTTAAGTTTCTATCATTGTCTGCACATCTATTTATAGAGTGTTTAAAAGTACAAATGACACCAAGTATAATATACACCTCCAAGTTTGTCATATGTGTTTGTCAATATTAAAAGAAACACATACATCAATAGAAATTGAAAGTTGTTCCACTCACCATACCAACAGAAAGGTTGTAAGATAGTAGACAGTATTCAGAAGCCCATAGGATAATATTCCAGAAATTCCATATCTTTTTAGTTTCTCCAGTACCCTGGCAAATTGAGATAAAAACAAAAAAACAAAAAACAAGAATTTAACCAAGTATCGAATAACTCAGACGACAATTAACTAGTTCAAACTAAGAAAAATATAATATCATGGAAAGAAAGAACACAATGCACTTGTCATCAGCATGCCATTTTCTAAGAACAAGTGGCTACTAAAAAAATGACCTAAATCACATTAGGGCAAGCATTAAGTGAGGAAGTACTCGATAGACGACTTGAGGGATCCTCCATCGGCTTCAGATTTTTCCTCTGAACCTAAAAAAAATTAAAAATTTTTAATGAAAAAACATGACAGCAAAAAGTGCATAGAGATGGCACTAAAAAGGAAAAAAAAAACATAATTAATCAGAAATACCTTCGGAATTAGAACAGATGATCTTATCTGGATAAGCCTGACATTAAAACCAAACAGAAACTACATAATTAAGCATGTTTTTAAGCACTGTACAACAATAAATTTGGGATTAGAATTGGAATGCATATCACTCACATTGCTTTCGCCATTAATTGAGCAAAGTCGTCGTGTAAGATTCTGATTTACCAACGAATTGTGGCATTTCTGCAAGTAATAAGGGCTTGGAAATCTACAAATTGAGGTGCAGGGCAGTTTGCTGAAACCCTAAATTAAATGTGTCAAGAAATCAAATGAAAATTTTTTTGAAGAAAAAAATTGAAATTGAGAACTGAAAAAAAGCTTTAAGAAGTGGGTACCAGCTGATACTGATGCAACAATGGTGCAGAGCAAGAGGTAAATCTCATTGAGGAAGACATTGAGGGATACGATAGCTTATGCAGGAGATCAAAATTACGCGGGAGACGGTTGTTGACAACGAGAAATTTTGGGTTAATTACATATACCCACTTGATGTTAGACCAGATTTACATTTAAGTACTCTTTTTGTAAACAAATACTTAAATAATCCTTAATCTTCACTTTCACTACACTTTTATATCTTTTTTTTTTTTTTTTTAAATTGAAATGCCTTAAGGAGAGTTATACTACTAGATTAGTAGATTACTCAACCTTTGACATTTTTATTTTCCTATTAAATACTAATTTCAAATTTAATTAAATGAAATTTAATTTTAGTCAAAAATTCAAAATGTATTGGAGTATTTTTTTTTTTATCAGTATATTATTTGATATATAAATTAAGTGAATTGAATTTTATTTTAAAAGTTATTCGAACTATATTGAATTTTAGTGGACCAATACTAATTCAAAACAATAAAAGAAATTTATGTTAAAATTTAAAATTTATCATATGGTTAATTAGATTTAGTTTTAATTAATTTAATTTTTTCAATGAGTTAACAAAAATATATCATTGAGCTTAAGCATTCAAAACTTTGTTAGATACTATGGATTAAATGATGGATTAACACAATAATACTATTAATTTACCTTTTAAATTTGATATAAATAAATTTTATATAGTTCATTTACAAATTTATTTAAACCAAACCTTGCAAATGTGGTAAAACCTTTTTGTGGCGTGCATCGTTTCCCTGATGAACAATCATTACGTTTGAATTCAAGGAAGTTGATCGTCAACTTTTGTTTCAGCAGCATCCAGTTGTTATGGGTCATAAATTAGATTGCAACCTCTAATATATGGATTCAAGAATTTATTATTTTGTGTAAACCTTCTATTTTTTTACCTAAACCATCCGTAATGTGTAATATATACTAAACTTTTATTACTTCAATTAAGTGATAACTCTTTTCAAAGGACATCAAAAAATACAGAACTTAATTTTTTTTATCGTCAATTTAAAAAAGAAATGTTGTAAAGTCATATAACCTCTCAATTTACTAAAAAAAATAAAATAAAATAAACTAATTTAAAATGACTATGACTCAAACTTAAAATATGGCTTAAACAAAAATAATCTTTGCCAACTAATTGCACAACTTAAACTTTAAATGTGGCTTATGCAAAATTAACTCTCGCTGGCTAGCTGATAGCTGTTGATCCTATACCTTTTGTTTTAAAACACAGAATTTTATAAGTTTCTTGTTTTTTATTTCAATGTGAACTTTCTTTGTTGTTGTTTTCTAGTTGGCCATTGATTGGATAGTTTATAATAAATTCCTTAATCTAATTGTTTACAACAACGATAAAAACAATTGATAATTTCTTGGATAAGATAAATTAAGGTATCTTAATGATTATTAACTAGAAAATTGCAAAAAAGAAGAATTATTGAAATAGCAATCTTGAATAAGCTGGGGAAAATTCCAGGAGGGATGCGGAGAATCTTGTGTACGATAAAATGAAAGTGACCCTGTATATAGTATCTTTCTTGTCTTTGATGCTTTAGGGTTGGTTAAACCGGATTCTAACTACATCTCCAACGTTATCTTGTTAGAACAAAACATTACTTTGCTACAAAAAGAAGCTAAATTTTGAGTTATTTAATGAGCTATTCTGGTGAGCTACTTTAATGAAATTTCTAAGTTTACATCCATAAATGGGTTAAAAATAATCTTGTCCAGTCAGTGTTCCGTTCAAGTGGCAAAGAGTTTGGATTTGTTTCAAAAAAATTTCGTCTTTTAGGTTTTATATATGGAGACACAAGTGTTGGATTATGTTTTGGAAGATACACTAATGCGCTACCGAAATTCAAAACCATGCCTGCTGTCAGATTCAAATCTTACAAAATGTAAAAATTTTCCATCTCGGATGCTAAAAAAAAATGAAGCAAATCGTATATTCTTGACAAGGAAAAAAAAAAGTACAAATGAGTGTTTAAATTAGACCATGAATTCAGCTACGGACAAAAATAGTCACTTTGCAACTTGAGCGGGGTAATACAGAAACAAAGGACAGCAGGTAGATTCTTGCAAAAAACTGCAGAACCAGCTTCTGATAAGCTGTATTGTGAATTGGATTAACAATGTAAGGCTGGATGACAGGCAAAGTCACTATCAGCCATGACAACGAAACAATTACACAATTATTAAAAAAAAAAAATCTCTTGCCTACAATGAGAGAACCTTGTAATCATCGGTCACAATCACCATATTCCTTCTCGAGATTTACAGGCAACGAAAACCATGGATGCATAGGGATCATCAGCGTATTGTTTAATAACCACATTAATTCCTTGGATACCCGAATATGCGCTCAGGCTAACTCCATTGATGTAAGCTTGGATTCACCACCCTCTCCTTTTCTCTATAGAATCTTGATGTTATTTTCTGTTTGACAAGCAGCATTAATGCCTGAAAACTCATTTCTGAAAGTTCTTTTTCCAACGTCCATCTTTTGCAGTTTCTTTGCATTTTCTGTTAACTTTCAGTATTAGCTTCTTTCTCAGGATTTCATCTTCCTGATCTTTAGCTTTGAAGTGGTAAAAACTATGCTTAAAACAGTATTGGGTACACAATATTTCACGATTTACCCTAAAGAAAATTATAAGACTAATTAACACTGAACACTTAGCTTAAAACTAATCATCGAAAACCTAGATTTATAGATTTTTTTTTTTTTTTAATTTCTTCTGTTTTGTTTTTTAAGACAAGATCATCCTGACAAGGCATAATAAGTGATCTCCAATTTTCTCCAACGAGTAGCTGTATACATCATGTCTGTAGAACATTATTCTCAGAGAGTAGTGGTGATTCAAGATGCATCACGGGATGTTAGCCCAAGCGCAATCAAACAGCTACTTGATAACTTTTTATTTAAGCCTGGAGATGTGCTTATACTCATTGCAGTTCTTCACCAGTTTAATAATCCTAGTACGTTATCTTTCATAGGAGCTGGGAGACTCAGTAAGAATTTATCTTTGTTTATTTTCATTCCTAGAATCAATAAGCTCAAATCACGCTACAGGTAAAGCATGAAATTCCAACATTTTAGCAGACAATTCCCGGTACTTAACTATTTTTTTCCCTTCTATTATTTTTTGTTTCTGTTTCTTAGTGGGGTACAAAGTGAAGGTGGATTCTAGTTCAATGTTTGGGGTGAACCCAAAATACATTGCAGAAGAAGTTGATAGGAAGAAAGAAGAGTACTCTGCAAATGAGGAAATCAAGAGAATTATGAAGTACTGTGAAGCGGAACAGGTCAGGATAGTGAACTCATTATAGTGAAAATTATCTTGATAATTGCCTGTGATGGCACAAATCTTAGTCTGAAAGTGTACTGTTATTTGCTTGGAGGAAATGAAACATGTTACTGATCATACTAAACAAAATTGCTTTATGAGAACCAAAATCACATGGATGAAGAACATGATTCATGGTCTGCTCTCTTTTCTCATAAATGGTTTAGCATTTGACATCATCTGATTTATGATGCTAAATCTCACATGCAATAGAAAATTTCTTAACCATTCATAAATTGTCAACCTGCAATCTAATTCAAGCTTTTGTAAGGCTTGGTCTTAGTGCTCACTATAAAGATAGTTCTAACACTTCACCTCTATGGCTGATCCTGTTCTGTACGTGAAATTTATCAGATTGAGTTCCATATGGACGTGCGTGCAGGAGCTACTCCAAAGGTTGTTGCTCTGAAAGCTGCCAGAAATTTAAAGGCAACATGGGTGGTGCTTGATAGGTCTGTCAGAATTTCAAGCTTACATATAGCCTTGCAAAGTTTGAAGCCTTAAAAGCAGAACTTGTCGTTCTGAGAGCAAAAAGGAAAAGAAACTTTTAAAAATTAATGTATGGCCTATGCTGCAGGAATATGAAGAGAGACAAGAGATACTTCAGGGAGAAGCTCCAATGTGGGATAGCAAGAATGAAGCGAGACAACACTATTGAAATAGTAAGAGGGATAAAAGCAATAGTGACCACAATATCACCTCCACAAAGAACAATTCAGACGAAAAGTCAAATAAGATATGATGAAATGATTCCAGGAAGCCCCGGAAAACGAGACTCTTCTCAGAGTAAGTGTATATATCTCATTGCCATAACAATGTCTCAAAAATTAAGCTCTGTCTATCACAAGAATCTAAGCATGTTGCTTCAGATCGCTTCACACCTTCAGGAAGCAGTTCAGGCAAAGACGTAGATGGGATAGAGATCCCTCGCCAAAGCTATAGCAAGTCAACTCCATTTTCTAAATCTTCATCAAGTGATCAGCTGATGAAAGCTTCTTCTTCATCTTCAAATTCGGGGTATCATGAAGCTTCAGGTTCCAGTTTAACTGAGGCAAGGCACTCCCCCTTTAATTATCAAGAGGAAGACAACACGAACACTGAACGAGAAACAGCCGGAGAGCAGTCGCCATTTTCAAATGCAGAGGGGCATCATGGAAGTCAGAAGGAGGTCAACAAGGAAAGCCCAAATGAAGGGCTTAAGCAGCATAAGAGCTATGATGATTGGATGGGAGGGGGTCCGACAGATGAGATGTTCAACAATTCCATTTGCTCCATTTGCAAGAACAGGCGACCGAGGATTGGATGGACAGGAGACTTCACTTATGCAGAGCTCCATGCTGCTACTGAGGGATTTTCCCCTAAGAATTTCCTATCAGAAGGTGGTTTTGGTTCTGTCTTCAGAGGAGATCTAGGCGGGCTGAAGTTTGCTGTAAAGCAACACAAAAGTGCAAGCTTCCAAGGAGAGAAAGAATTTAAGTCTGAAGTTAATGTACTCAGCAAAGCTAGACATGAGAATTTGGTGATGCTGTTAGGATCATGTTCTGAAGGAAGCCACAGGCTGCTTGTTTATGAGTATGTCTGTAACGGTTCGCTGGACCAACATCTCTCAAGTAAGCATCCAATACCCCAGAAACTGATTCTGCATATATTCATCATACGACTATTCAAGGAGTTGCATTACATTTGCTAAAATGATGCAGAACACACCCGAAGACCGCTCAGTTGGGAAAAGAGGATGAAAATAGCTTTAGGAGCTGCAAATGGATTAAAGTATCTGCATGAGAACAACATTATCCACAGAGACATGAGACCAAATAACATTCTGATAACTCATGATCATGAAGCACTGGTAATAGCACATACATTTACTGATTTACACCTCTAAACTCATGTTTATGTTGTCAAAATGATCTCATATAACGCATAATTGATAATAATTTTCCAATTCGATCTTATAAGCTTGGAGATTTTGGACTTGCAAGAACTCAATATGATGATTCAGATCACTCCTGGGAAACAAGAGTCGTTGGAACTCTGGGGTACTTGGCACCAGAATATGCAGAATGCGGGAAAGTTTCAACTAAGACAGATGTTTATTCTTTTGGGGTTGTGCTATTGCAGCTGATCACTGGACTCAGGACCACAGACAAGGCACTTGGAGGGAAAAGTCTTGTGGGATGGGTAATAAACTCAACACCACAGACATCTATCACCAGAAACACACCCTTCCTCTTTAGTCTTATAGTATTTGCTACAACAGGCAATTTACTCGAGTTCATTCTTTTTCGCTTACAGGCAAGGCCACTATTAAAAGAAAGGAACTACCCAGATCTTATTGACCACAGGATCTTGGACCCCCATGATGTCCACCAACTCTTTTGGATGGTTCATGTCGCAGAAAAATGTCTTAGCAAGGATCCCCGCAAGAGAATAACCATGGATGAGGTAAGTTTCGTGGAAACCACTACCCTAAATTATCGACTGCTTCTGCTATTGTGCTATTGGCCTGCTGATACTGACTACCTCTGCTAAAGCAAAATGACCAACTTATACACAGGTCTGAGGTAAAAGCTTTCTGTGTGGTGTTTGATAACATTGCAGGTGGTTAATACCTTTAGTCGCATTATGGAAAGCGACACAGCATGTGGATTCAAAGGTTACTCCCCACCACAATCAAATTCAACAAGTAGCTCTCCAGAGACCTATGGTACACGAGATGATGATTCAAGTTCTGCCACAGAAACTACACCAAGCAGCATGAGTCAAATGAGTTTCAGGCTGCCGTCATCACCTCCAGTAGGATTTCCATCATCACCACCATCGCTGGCCAGAAGCCATTTCTATAGGAAGCTCTCTGACATGTAGATGACAACCAATTCCCTCAGTTTCTGGTGATGATTAATGCCGTATTAATTATCTTGGTACTTCAACCAAGTATTTCTTTTCACGGTTGGATTTCATGGATATTTGTGAGTTGTAAGCTCTATAAGCATACTTCCCCAATAATAATATTTCATTGATAAAAAAGTTCTAGTAGAAGAGCTTGCAGTTGATGTTTCTAACTGGAAACTTTGAGCTTCTGATTTGGCTTGAACAGATTTCAATTAGATGAAGAATACCCTTTTTAGAACTATATCTAAGCCAAAGAAGCATGGAAATTACAGAGAAATACAAGCATATTGTCCAAAAACAAATGCAATACATCAAAAATCGAGTTGAAGTGCTTAGTTATTCTACAAATTGAACAAAAGCAACAATGCAATTTGTATACCTCCTTATATTGGCATACATGCATTGCCCTGTTTCACAATGCAAAAAACCAAAAACCACAACTCACAAATAAAGCAACTTTGGTCCAGACATATTGTACCATAAACCTTTTTCTTAGTCCACCAGGCACCAGGCTCACACCAGGCCTGACCACCCAAACTGAAGAAATGATCAACACAAACAAAGTAACAACAGTATCAAAAGTTCATAAATTTTATAGATAGCTGTTTTTACGGGAATTCAGACATTTGACAGACGGCAGGCATGTTGTTCCATGCACAAGAACTGAGTCCCCATCCTTGATTTGACGTAGAAGCTCCAACAGACATTTGCTTATAATCACTGCTCAAATCATCACCCAGAAGCGTTGATATATTATCCATCATAACGACTTGGTCTTTGACATAACCAGAACCCTGCCCTAGCCAATCAGAAGCAAGCAAAGCATCAGGACGGGTAATATCCAACCAAGCAACTGTTTCTTTATCTCTTTCTGGATTCCAAGGTTGATCAACTAGTTCTGATTTTATATTGCAACCTGCACACCATTCAAATTTAAGTTTAAACACTAAAACAAAACAGGTACATATTAGGAGTGCACAGTAAACGGAGACTCAAATGAACAAATACAAATTAGAAAATCATATTAGAATTGTTTTGGAACAATAACTGTAGATTCAAACAAGAAATCAGACCATGTTGAAAGTTCACTAAAAGGTCCTTTGCAACACTTTCAGACATATTGATTATGACTATAAATCCTTAAAAAATGTATATACTAAAGATGCTCACCAGTAAAGGTATCAGGAGGTGGTGGTTCATCCAGTGAACTTCCACTGGCACTTATAGGAGTGCACTCACTGAAAAGAGAAGTTGCAGTGTGACCCAGGGGGGAAAGTGAATCACCATAATCTTCCCATTCTGTCTCACAAATATTAATGGCAGAACATTCAGCAAGTTCACCAGGAGTAACAGTGGATGAATTTGAACTCTTCTCAGATGAATAATTCTTTGCACTGCTTAAAGCTTTAGACTCATGAAGTAATGCATCCAATAGGCCACTATTACGTGAAGAAGATTCAAATGTCGGTGTAGGTGGAGACTGGATAAAATTGTCTACAGTCTCAAGTAAAGGTCGTGGGGATGTCCCCCAACTACCTAAATCAGTTTCTGAATATTGGAGTGAAGGGAGCTCTAACTTCACAGGCCCAGAGGTGGGCTTAGAAGTAGAGAAATTGCCATGTGCAAGGATATGGCTACCTTGATTTTCACCGAAGGACTGGGGGTTCTTGGTGGGATCAGGATCACAGGGAAAAGACAACCCAAAAGGTTGGGCAACTTTATCACAAGAGTCATTCTGAAGCTGGTCAAACAAAGGAAATTCACTTTTGACATTGCCACTGTAACTAGGTATTAAAGTTGTTGATTCTCGAAGACGCTTTTGACGATGCATTGTGGGCGACATGAAGCTACCATATTGAGAAGAACTCAGACCTTTCATCAGAATGCTGCTTGTAGTAATATCAGTAAGTTCAGGAACATAAGGTGAGATCCCTTGGTTTGCCTTTAAATTGTCAAATATGACATCAGGTATTTCATAGCCATTGGTCCGCAAGAGATCAGTGTAACCCTTATCCCCAGTATTGATACCACTAATGTTCAAGCCTCGATGGTTCTCCTGCAGTGCTTGTAAAGATACCTCAGGAGGATATAGAGGTAAGCCAGCCCGTTGACGCCTCTTAATTCTGGTGTTCCAATAATTCTTTATCTCATTGTCTGTACGACCAGGCAACTGTAGACATACAAAGGACCAAAATTACCAGTGATGTACATTGATTTTGAAACTCAAAGCGAGGCAGACTTCTTTTGCCATTTGTTTAGGCATTTTAAAACTTCATGTTGAATGTAAACCATGCAAGGTAAAATGACTTCTATAAAATTCTTGTAGTTGATAATAATGTTATTTGTACACATAGAAGGAAAAGGGATCAAAAAGGTATTATATGAAAAAGTTGCAAGTCACAGCTAAAAATTGTACACTAATACATTCTCAAAAAAAAAAAAAAAAAAAAAAAAATGCCAGGCCACATTTTCTTTGCATGCATAACTACAAATGTCAAGTGCAGTTAGTTGAAACCACTTTCAGTTCAATAATACTTAGTTTGAGAGCTGTTTTAGGTTTTGACTTCCAAATTAAAATTACAATGCAACACAATTTAAAGAAAAGGGACTGCATATGTACAACAAATCAAATAGGAACAAATATAGACTTACATGCGCAGCCATGCGTGCCCATTTGTTTCCCATCTTGGCATGGAGTTCAATGATTAGCTGTTCTTCTTCTTGGGTAAATGCCCCTTTCTTCAAGTTAGGCCTCAGGTGATTGGCCCATCGCAATCTACAGCTTTTGCCACATCGGGAAAGTCCCGAGTGCTTCTGAACAGCATTCCAGTTCCCCTCCCCATGTTTCTTCACATATTCTATCAAAATTGCATCTTCAGCGGACGTCCATGGCCCTTTCTTCAGCGCAACTCCTCCATTTACACTTCCACCACAGTTGCCTTCCTCAGCCAATGGCGAATCAACTCGATCCTTAGGGAACAATCCGTCATCACTCTCATTTGTCGTGTGACTCATCTCCTAGTAATCACACGGCCAGTCCCTATTAAACAGCTCAGAATCATCCAATCAGCAGCACAAGAACCTGAACCAAAAAGAAAATGAGGAAAATAAATCAACACAAATAAATGAAAATGAAGTGTCATACACTCTCCACTTTTTGATACTTGTACTCCACCTCCCACGCATTCATTATTTCTCCAATAAAATCACTTTACGAAATACGACAAACTACAAGTGGGGCAAAAAATAGTGATGGTTCACGCAAATATACAAACTCAAAAGCAGCCAAAGCTTGAAGAAACAAAATTAAGCCACAAAAGGAAATAAAACAAATTATGACAACCTTAGGAAAAATATATAAATATAACTACCTTGAAAAGGAATCACACATGTAAAAGTCAGACGGTAATAGAAACAACTTATGCACGGAACCAAAGTTCTTATTCAAGTGTTGAATGATGATAAGCTCCCAAATATAAGAGAAAGCATGGACATTACATATTTTTGAAAAAAAAAAAAAAAAAAAACAGTTAATAATATTCCCTGTGTAAGTAAATGTTTCCTACCCCATCCAGAAGCCAATAAACCATGAAAGGATAAGCCATAAATTGAAACTAAAATATTAAACACAGCATATTTCTAAGACTGTGAAAAGTGAGCATACTCTTTACTCATAATTTAATTGGTTACAGGCAAACACTCCATAGGAGGAAGGCTTAGTATCATTTATTGCAGTATATAGCATTCATTATTACAGATATAAAATTGGCAAATTGAATTACACCATGCCAAATGTAGCAGAATATACAACCAAAAAGCAATGAATATGCTATCAAGACTACCAATAACACAGAAAAATTGAAACTTTTGCATCACTTAACACAAAATAGAAAAACAACAAAAATAGAAATTTAGTAATAAAGTAAATAAAGAGAAAGAGATAATAAAGTACTAAACAAAAAAAAAAAGAGAAAAACAACAAAATATACAAAAAGAATTAAATACCTGAATCAGACCAAGATACCAAAAACCCAAAGCCAAAATCTTTGAGTTCCCAAAACTGGAATCCTCGAAAAGTTCAGATATGGTTCCTGAATGAGCTAAGAGCCGAGAAAAGGGCAAAGACAGAATACCTGAAATAAAAACAACAAGAACAACAAGCAAAATTCAATTCATTGATTATCACCCAGATAAAATCTACAGTGCATCTTAACTAGAATCAGCTCAAATTTGTAATAATGAATTCCATGATTTATAACATCAAACCACCCCTATTTTTTACCAAATAAAAAATAAAGAACCATAATAATAGCTATGCTGTAGCTTCAAAGTTCCATTTTTCAGATCCAAATAAACAGAAACCCTAGCTCAAAAAAAACACAACAAGATCACACATATAACAAGCCGAAAAGAGAGAAACAGAGATCGTAACTGTAATTTGTGAAAAAGCACATATAAGATCTGAGCATAGAATGAGCAAAACATTGAAAGATCCGAAATTTTAAGCCCACACCAAACAAGACACTAACTGTTCAAAAAACAGAGATTTTTACACAGAGAAAAGGGATGAAAATATTTTGTTTTTCCAAAAAAAAAAAACTAGAAATAGAAAGCTAATATATGATGATATTGAATATTCACGGAAAAAAAAAACTCTTTAGAGAAAGAAAAAGCAATTAAGCTACAGGAAGAAATGGCAAAAGAAGAGTGAAAATAGAAGAGAAAATTCAGGAGAAAGCTCCACCTCTACCAAAAAAAAACATTAATCATCTCCATAATTCAGCTTTAGTTGCTTTAATAAAATTGAAAAATTACATAAATAAACAAGAGCAATTTACTAAACTACACAAAGCTCAGATTTTTAGCTTCCTTTTAGCTTCTTTCAAAAATCTAAACGTAACCCATTTGCAGAAATAGTGTAAACTTAGAAACCCATTACTTACTTTTGCTAGAAATATACAGAAATGAAAAGAGATGACTTGACTTGATCAACAAAAACTCTTTTTTTCCTTTTTCTCCTTAACCAGAACACTTTTTTTTTTTTTTCTGTTTCTTGTAGTTGCTGTTTTTATTGGCTATATATCAATCAATGAAGCATCCAAATCTTGATGGTCTTGAATTTTTCAATACCAGATTTTATATATATAGCAGGAGAAGAGAGAGGCCATAATTGGTAAATTGGCACGGCGATAGGAAGAAGCTGCTGGTGGGGGGTGGTGGATGGGACCCACTTGCACATGAGAGATATATATGTACTTCGGTATTAGGTTATTGGGGCGTGATTAGCACGCGAAGTTGAGTGAAAGTGGGATTTGGGGTGTCAATAGAGGCAGACCATTGCATTGCATGGTCTGATATTGACATTGATTGAGTATATTATTGAATATTTGCATTAGTCTTTGCTATACTAAGGAAAGCACACATTGAGAATGAATGATTTTGATTGCTAATGGTGTTTTTATTTAGTGTAGTAAGGTCTATCTTTTTCCTCATGTGGATGTGAACTGGTCAAATAAGGATTTTTCTTTTTTTAAAATGAAGTGGTTAGACTCCGACATAATAAAAAAATGAGGAAAACTGTATTCGATCCTACTCTACACAAATTTTTATATATTTTATCAGAATTACTCATAAAAAATAGTCAACTAGAGTTAGCACAATTATATCCTCCACATGCCAAAAGTTAAATAATTTAATTATATAATTTACATATATTTTGAGATATTTATAGGTTAATAGTTTCATCTTTATTTTTTCTCTACAGTTTTTTTTATCAAAAAAAAAAGTTTTATTCTGAAAACTTTTCCCTAAATTTTATACTTTGTTTGCTAAAAGATATCCAATAGATTTATAATTTGATTTTAATGAATTGAAAAAAAATTATTTAGCTAAAAATAAATAAATAATTCATAAATTACTCTATATAATTATGTAGCATTTAAATATTGGAATTCATAAAAAAAATTATAATAAAGGTTTATTTTTTATGTAATTTTTATTTTTCTTTTATATAATTGACGTACATATGTTAAATTGTTATTGATCTATTTTATTAATTTTAAAATATTACATATATTATATATGTGTAATTCATTAAATACTTTAATTTTTTTATAAAAAGAATTTACATGAACTTTAAAAATGAAAAAAAAGAGCCACAATTAAACGTGGCCTAAAGTCCATTATTTAGGATTAAGTAAATTGGGCCCACTATATTCCGCATTGTCCCTCATACAAACTCTCCCCTTCCAACTAGTTTCACTACATCAATAGACATACATATCCACAAAGCCCCAATTCCAGTTGATGATGGGCCTTAATCATCTATTAGCCCACACACTAATTGCATCATCAAACTTGGCCTATAATAAATAAGTAAATAAAATAAAATAAATTAAATTAAAGAAGGAGAAGAAGCAAAAGGAAGCCGATTTGATTTCATCTTTGTTTCCTTCCTCTTATTGCCATATGCAAATATAGATGAAACAACTGAGGTCATTCAATTCAAGAACCAATGTTATATATTTCAAGAAAATTATAAGTTCTTTTTCCTTTTTATTATTTAGAATTCATTAAATTTTAATTAATTCAATTTAATTTTAATAAATTTTTTCAATGGCTAATTATATCACAATTTTAATATGAGATATTACTTTAGCAATAATAACCTTTTACAAACTAATCCTAACAGTTATTAATAAATATTTTGAAAGAAATTTTTTTAACATGAAGACATTAATAGACTGTATAATGAGAATAATTTTTTCCATTTAAATTGACAACATTATAATTTGAATCATACATCTTAAAATGTCTTTAAAAAAAATTATTACTTTAATATTCATTAACTAGCGTGTCATTAATTATAGTTGATTTCAATAAGGTGGTATTATAAAGTTTTCTTGCTTTGAATATCATGCCAGTACCTAACCTACGTATTGCAACCATTGAATTGAAGATGATCAAGTTGGCATGATCCAGCTGGAAGCAAGAAGAAAGGATATAATTTTCAAATATTTATTCAACGAACCAATTTTCTTTCCATACACAAATACATTTTCTCGTTAACCAAACAAAGACTGGATAAGGAAACATATGTATATGGACGGCTAGCAATGTTATGTCATCATTTTATCCATTTTTTGTCCCGCTATATGTGCATCAGCGCATGCAATGGAACAATTATTACGTGAAGAAAAAGACCAATAATTTAGGGGGAAAAAAAAGAAGACGTTAGATACATAATATCTTTATATAAAAAATTATAAATTGTACAAAGACAGG
The DNA here is from genome assembly GCA_947683625.1 of Mallotus nudiflorus. Classification (NCBI taxonomy): domain Eukaryota; kingdom Viridiplantae; phylum Streptophyta; class Magnoliopsida; order Malpighiales; family Euphorbiaceae; genus Mallotus; species Mallotus nudiflorus. Next base: position 511,933 of record CANTUR010000481.1, read on the forward strand.
TATAAACAAAATAAGAAAAATTTTCCTGAATTAAAGGAAAAAATCTGGGAAGCTTTTATATATTTTATCAAATGCAAATTTTTAAAAAAAATAATAAAGTCATACCAATGATCGAAACAACAATTATTTTATTTTAATTAATATTTTTAATTCGATATAATATATATATATATATATATATATATATATATATATATCATATTAAATAGTTATTGAGATATTTTTATTATTATTATGATTTTATTTTATCAAACTAATTAATAAAAAATTCAACAAATTTTAAATACAGTGATTTATATATATATATATAATAAAGTAATAAAATATTATTTAGATATTTGTAGGTGTAAACTTCTCATGGGAAAGCTTCAATCTTATTGCTTTTTTTATTTTTATTGCAATATATATATATATATTCCTAATTCAACTTGCAAGCAAACCACATATGTAAGCGTGTCAGAAAAAATGAATGCTTTTAAATTTTATTATTCTACAATTTCTTTTTAACAATTATTATGTTAGTATATTTTGTTTATTTGTTCTCATTAAAAAAACTTGTTATTGTCTATAATAAAAATCTTGGTTTATTATAAGTGGGAATCTTTTTCTATTTGTTTTAGGAGTTTTTCCTTTATAAGCAGCTTTGTTTAGAAAAATAAAAACCATAGTTAAATAATGAGATGGATAAATGAGTTATAAAAAAATTATTCAAAATGAATATTGCTAGCACTCTGCATATTTCCAAACATACATTCAAGTAATTAAAATATTTCGAGTAATTAAAATATTTAAGTTTGCTAATTATTTAAATCCACAAGAACAACTTGAACACAACATTTCCAAAAGGTCTTGAACTTCTCCTCTAGCAGCTAGCAGCCGCATCAACCGTTAATTTTCTCATGAATCCATTCAACATACAATGGTATATAATTGGTAGCATGATGAAAATATTTCATGTTATATACACATATATATAAGATTTCATATCAGCCATTCACACTTATATGCAATGTCTATACAACATAAAAATTCATAGAATACTATAGAATACATAAAATTACCTGATGAGTAAACTAAATGTGTTGTTGTTAAAAAAAAAAAACTAAATATGTTAAGAATTATGGGTTTGCCTCAATTTAGAATTACTGTTCTAATATTATATTAGAAATTTGAGGAATTTAAAAAAAAATCAAGTGTTATGACATTATATTAGAATTTTTTTTAATAATAAAATCACATAAGCTAAATTCTTTTAAAAAAATTATCATTTAATTATTATTTTTTTAATCGATATTATATTGAAAATTTTATGAACTCAAAAATACATTCCAGATAATCTTGGTCCATACGCCCGCACCCAAATCCTAGAGAGCCCATGGAGCGTATCCTATAATAATACAATGTGAGAATTTCTTTTTCGGCAAAATTACATTGAAAAGGGTAATATTGTAACATTAAAATGTTAGTAGTGTCTCATGTAATTCGCCAAACATTAGAAGTGTTCATATTCGACCCACAGCATTCTAACATTTTACTGCAAAATTTTTAATCGCGGCATAACAACACGTGGCACCATCGTAAAACAATTTTTTCAGTAATTCATTAAATCGAACGGCCAAAACATAAGGGTTAAAAAAAAAAACTCTCGAATCGCACTGAAAAAAGTCACCGACTCGGTGGAAAACATAAAGAACCGAAAGAAAAAAAAAAAACAAACAGACACAGACATCCCTTTGTTCGCCATTGAAGACTCCTCCTCCACTGCTTCCACTAAGAAACAATCATAGCATTTCGCTCTTCGATGCTCTCTATTTGATCATCTCGATTATTTATCAGTTTTCTTTAGATCTCAGATCCGAAGGTAACGATTCTCTATGCTTCTCGTATCTGTTTTACTCATCGATTTTGAACGAATCAATCAAATCAATTCGTTTCCGGTTTTTCCATTTCATTTTCTGCTAATTTCATGATTTTAGAATCGCATTCTGTATTAACTGTTGAAGAATCATAAGAAGTCTTTATTTGTTTGTTTGTTTTGATCGTGCTTATGATGATGATGATGATGAAAAGTTTGTGATTGTTTGATTTGTTTCAGCGATTTAATGGAGAGTTTAGCTCAACTAGAAGCATTATGTGAAAGACTATACAATTCTCAAGATTCAGCGGAGAGAGCTCATGCGGAGAATACGTTGAAATGTTTTTCAATGAATACGGATTATATTTCGCAATGTCAATACATTCTTGATAATGCATTGACTCCTTATGCTTTAATGCTTGCTAGTTCTAGTCTTCTCAAGCAAGTCACTGAGCATAGCTTGTCGTTACAGCTTCGTCTCGATATTCGGAATTATCTTGTTAATTATCTCGCTACTAGAGGACCTGAATTGCAGCCTTTTGTCATTGCTTCCCTGATTCAGCTTTTGTGTCGTGTTACCAAGTTTGGTTGGTTTGATGATGATAGATTTAGAGATATTGTTAAGGAATCTACTGATTTCTTGGGTCAGGTAAATTTCTTTACCTTAATATTTGGCGAGATGTACTTAGATGAACATTTTGTTACTTCTTTCTTTCTTTATTTTTTTTTTTTTATCAATTTATATATCATTCAGGTGTGTTTGGAAAGGTTATAGTTACTAGAATTCCATTTTTTTAACTAAAACAAAAGTAAAGAATTCTGAAAGAAATAAAATCTCATTGTGGACTTAGGACAAGAAATAAATCTAGTCATCATGCAGAAGCAAACGAATTAGGAGTTGAAAGGGGATATGTTTAGTCTGTTAATGCATTAGCTATTAATCATTGATTGTGCTGTTTCGTGGTGCATGATTCTTCATGTTTTTTGTAGTTGTTTTTCCTGTTCTTTATCGTTCTCTTTGGTTTCTTGCAAAACAGGCAACATCAAATCATTATGCCATTGGTTTGAAGATACTGAATCAACTCGTATCTGAGATGAATCAGGTTGGTTATCATATTTGTAAATATTATGGTGGTTAGTTGCTGTTCTGCTTTAGAAAATGAAATATTTACCTTCTGGGAAGAACCTAAAAGTATCTGTAGCTTCGGAAAACTTGTTATTCTGTCTTTTTGTGTAGCGGATGTGGAAGTTTTTGTTCCATAAAATCTGTAGCACAAGTGTCCATAAAAAATGAGAGAGTTTATTTATACCAGCTATTATACAAGGGATGTCAAATAGAAATACAAAAGGTCAAGCATGGTAATTCTGATGTGCCTTTGGCATGCCTTAATGTCTTGCTACTAATTTTGTTAGCATTTTATGCAGTGGTAATCCTGATAGTCTATAAGGAGTTACCATGGACATTAAAAATGTATACAGTGCAACTAGTTTTAAACTGGTAACCTTGAGGTATCTTTATGAAATATCTTCACCATTAGAATTGCATATAATGCAACCAATTTGTAAATTAGAATTTGTACTCTGTTATTGTTATTGTTTGTGACTTCTACTACTGCTGCAGCTACTACTATTACAGTGATGATCTGCATGCTGACATCTACTTGTATTGTGCTCTTATACATAAATTGTCAGCCTAATTCAGGTTTGCCTTCAACACATCATCGGAGAGTAGCATGCAACTTTAAGGATCAGTCGCTTTTTCAAATATTCCAGATATCTTTAACCTCATTGCTTCAATTGAAAAATGATGGTAATGGGTCAGCATTCTTACTTTTTTTTTCCTTCCCTCTTGCCCGTCACATTTATCGTCCTGTTCCCCTTAAGTTATCTGCTTTCCATTTTGTGTGACTGTTATTCTGATATATGACATTTGTGAGGTTACAGTTGCAAGTCGATTGCAAGAGCTGGCACTTTCTCTTTCGCTTAAATGTTTGTCTTTTGATTTTGTTGGGACATCAGTTGATGAAAGTTCAGAAGAGTTTGGCACTGTTCAGGTAATTTTACATGCTGAACTAATGTTGTATGGATATGCTTTGATTTTTATATTTAATTAGTCAGATGGCCTTGAAAATTATTTGCCTTTTTTATTGTGAAACTCTAAGCTAATATTTTGACCATTTCACAGATTCCATCATCTTGGAGGCCAGTTTTAGAAGATCCATCAACATTGCAGATATTTTTTGATTATTATGCTATTACAACAGCTCCTCTTTCGAAGGAGGTTAGTTCTATTTTTTTGTATATGTTTAAGTTTTCTTAAACTGTTTCTGATAAGCCTAGTTCTCCAAAAGTGTTATGCATTATTCACATATTTGGACTTGAGATGAGACTTGTTTGCTTATTTGTTTGATAACCTTTTTAATTTCCCCTTGCCATTTTAGGTTCTATTCTTAACTTCATGTTTTGATGAGTTTAGGTCAGATCACTTTAGTCTGTAAAATTTAACTATTAGTGGTATTTTTATTTCTTTACTTCAAGTACTTGTCCAATTACAATAACACCTATTGATATGCAAATTGTTATTTTCTACGCATAAATGTGCAATGGAGGATTGATGTGCTTGAAATATTTATAGGTTGCTTAAAGTTTATTGATTGGGTAAAAAAAAATTTATACAAATAAATTTGCAAATTGTTATTTCTACACATAAATGTGCAATGGAGGATTGATGTGCCTGAAATTTTTATAGGTTTTCTTTTGATAGAAATCAGAAAATTGACTCATTAGCTTTCTGCTAACTTGGCTTTTTTACATTCTTTAAAACTTGGATTTAGTTGTCGTTTTCCATTTTTGGTACTAATTTGTTTGAATTCTCAATTTTCTAGGCACTGGAGTGCTTGGTCCGGCTTGCATCTGTACGTCGTTCTTTGTTTACAAATGATACTGCCCGTTCTAAGTTCTTGGCGCATTTAATGACAGGGACAAAAGAAATTCTACAAACGGGACAAGGTGCTGTTGACTTGTTACTTTCTTCATGTTTCTTTCCTGTGCAACTATGAGTCCATGATGTTACTGCATATCAGCCTAATGATTCAATCCCGTGTGTCTTTTGGTCCATAATTCTTGCTTTTGCATGTTTAACTATTTGTTGTCTTAGTACTGTCTGAATCGAAGTACTTTCGTAGTTGAATTTTGGTGTGACCAAAGACTAGACTGGAAATCAACTGATCTTGTAGTTTTCAATTTTTAGAGTGGAGTTAATGATTAACATAAGGTTGTAATATACCTAAAAAAGCACTTGGATATGTTGAAGTTCTATTTCTATATTGTTACAGCCTTAAAGGTTGCAGTAGATGAGTCTTGATGTCTTAATCAAACTTATTCTTTCTAATTTTCTTGTATGTGTAAACTAACGTGTTTAATGTGAAGTTTGTGCTATTACCTTGAATATAGAAAGTGGTGCTAAGTTGTTTACATATTGCTCTTGGTTCTATCCACTGGAATTGTTCAAAATTGCTGGTTGTCTGTGCCTATATGCCTATTATTTTGGGTTTTTATTTGCTAATTATGTATGGAATGGGAATCAGGTCTTGCTGATCATGATAATTATCATGAGTATTGTCGTCTCCTTGGACGTTTCAGAGTGAACTATCAGGTAACTTTATTTAATATATTTCAACATATATTTTATTCCTTAATGTTCCTTGCATCTCATTTTGTATTTTTAGTGCTTTTGGTTTTCAATTTATAGTCTTTTTTGCATATATGCATCTCTTTGACCAATTTGAATGTTGAGGTAAATTTGCCAAACATTGGCCAAATCAGAACATTTATGCCACAATTAAACAGATGGGACACATTTGCCAAAGGTCATAAAGATTTGAATTTTTTTTATACTTATAGACCTTACTAATTGCATTTCTGGAATTCTGTATTTTTTATGGCATGTTGTTTTTGTAAATTTTTCTTCTTTTCAAACAAATCTGATGTCTTTGATATCATCTTAATTTATAGATATTGAATATGTGTATTTTCTGTAAATCCATAATGGTGATTCTGCATGTTCACAATATCTGGAATTGCATTGCAGCTGTCAGAGCTTGTGAATGTTGAAGGCTATGGTGATTGGATACAATTGGTAGCAGAGTTCACTTTAAAGTCTTTGCAATCTTGGCAGGTTGACTGGCATCCATTACTTCATTCTTTACCAAAAAGATTGATGATTGTAGACTTGTTTGATGTACACTTTAACTATGGTGTATGAACTATTTAAAACACATGTTCAGGATTGAAAGAAATGCATTATGCTACTTCAAATGCTAATTATGTTACGATTCACAGTGGGCAAGCAGCAGTGTATACTACCTTTTAGGGTTGTGGTCCAGATTAGTGACATCAGTACCATATTTGAAGGGTGACGCACCAAGCTTGCTTGATGAATTTGTGCCCAAAATTACTGAAGGTTTTATTACGTCAAGATTCAACTCTGTGCAGGTATGATTTTTGTTGAGAAATGATTTTGGTTTTTTCAGCTTTTGTTGGAAAAATTTTCTTTAACATCGTTTGCATTTTGTAGGATGGGTTTCCAGATGACCTTTCAGAAAATCCCTTAGACAATGTTGAACTTCTTCAGGATCAGCTGGATTGCTTTCCTCATCTCTGTAGATTCCAGGTTCAGTTTCTATAGTACATTTTTATCCTAATTGTTACTGATTTGCATGTAGTTTTCACATGCATGGATTTTGAGTCCCTAACTTTGTCAGCTTTATGATTTTTCCCCTGCTTTTTTGGCAGTATGAAAGTAGTGGTTTATATATAATAAACATCATGGAGCCTGTTCTGCAATCTTACACGGTATAGTATTGTGGGATGGATTTAGTGCTTTTTGAACATTTAAGCTCTTGGGATGCATTATAAAGTAATTATAATCATTATTTTAAATGGCTTATATAGGAAAGAGCAAGGGTACAGACAACTGATGGCAATGAACTTGCTGTTATTGAGGCAAAGCTTGCTTGGATTGTTCATATTATTGCTGCTATTCTTAAAGTCAAACAATCTACTGGCTGCAGGTAATTTTTCTTTCCAATTTTTGCAGTTTCTGTTAGGATTAACATCATTTTTTATTTACTTTAGGGATTATTAATATTCTGTTTCATTTACCTGGTGCAGTGTGGAGTCACAAGAAGTGCTTGATGCAGAGCTTTCAGCTCGTGTTTTGCAATTAATCAATGTCACAGATAGTGGGCTACATAGCCAGGTATTTGATCTAGAATAGCCTCTTACTATTACATGTTTGGATTAACTTGTTTGTTGCCAATGTGCCCCATCAGTTTGTGTTGATTGATTGATTGTGACTTTTGCATTTGTGGGAAAATTTGATGAAGCTTCTGAGGAGTAGAACCATTTAAGTTATTAAGTAGTTTATGCTGTATACCTGGGCCTAGCTGAGGTGGATTGGTCTAGTTTTAATGTTTTCTTTGTATACCTGACAGAGGAAAACCTGTCATATAACCTGTTTTTTGTTTAAAAGTTGTTAGAAATAATGCTGAATTGAAACTGAAGTGCTGACCTGATCTTCACAACAATTATCTAGGTTACAATAGGAGAAGTGTCTACCATCATCCTCCTATAAATTCTTACTGAATGTAAGAGTTCATCCCAGAGACATTAGAAAGGTTTAGACTTGGTCCCAGGGGGTCTACTGACATGACCTCTCTATACAAATTTGCGATATAGCTTCCATATGAGCCCTGAAAATTATATAAGATGTGAAAAACTCCATTCAGCAGCACCTTCCAATCAAGCATCCAATGATAAAAATTGTAGATGAAGGATTATCATGCTTCATAGGAGATGGAAAGCCTTAAGGCCATATTTATTAATTGAACTTAACAACTCTGGAAAAGGTTATTATTGTGATTCATTATGTTGACATCTAACAGAGGTATGGCCAATTGAGTAAGCAAAGACTTGATCGAGCAATTCTCACCTTCTTTCAGCATTTTCGAAAATCTTATGTGGGTGATCAGGCTGTGCATTCATCCAAGGTAATGAAAATTTTTCAAGCTTTGATATATGTACTTGATTTATGATGTTATCATGTAGTCTATATATTTGCTTTAATTGTGTTAAGACGCTTAGGTTTTCTCTTTCTATTGCAGCAATTGTATGCTCGCCTGTCTGAGCTTCTTGGACTACATGATCATTTGGTGTTATTGAATGTGATTGTTGGGAAGATTGCTACTAATCTGAAGTGCTACACAGAGGTGGTGGTCTCATTCATGATTTGTTACTTTGTGTGTTATGAGTTTGGCTGCTAATGCTGTATCTCCATTTGTGCTTATTCCAGAGTGAGGATGTCATTGATCACACTTTAAATTTGTTCCTGGAATTGGCATCTGGGTTAGTCTAAGTGTTTCAGTATTTAGCTAAATAATTCAAGTTATTTGTTCTCTTTTTTTTTTTTTTTTGGTACTAATGTAACGGTGAATTTGTTTGATAGTTGCTCATATTTTGCTTCCTCTTTTTTCCCCCCTCTTCTTCTAACAGCTATATGACTGGAAAGCTACTTCTGAAGCTGGATGCTGTTAAATTTATAGTAGCTAACCATACTGTAATTTTGGCTCTTATGTTTCCTTATTCTTTTTTTTTTTAGAATTTTGATTGATCAATAATCTAAAATGTTTCTTCTTCTCTTTTTCTTTTGTACTTATTGAATATTTAGAGGGAGCACTTCCCTTTTTTGGAAGAATATAGATGCTCTCGTAGCAGAACAACATTTTATTACACTATTGGCTGGTTGATATTTATGGAGGACAGTCCTGTGAAATTTAAGTCTTCAATGGAACCACTGTTACAGGTACTCTCTCTCTCTCTCTCTCTCTTTCTCTCTCTCTCTCTCTGTGCATGTGTGTGTGCATGTTTATCTGTGTGTGAGTGTATGCTCACTTGTGCCCCCATTTTCTGAGCCTAATCTTCCTAGAAATTTTGATATGCTGTGTCCTTGAAACTGCTTCTCTCTTTGGAGCTGCTCTCAAGTTATGATACATAAGTTTGTTTATGTTTTATTGTATACTTGTGAGCTGAACGTGGAGGTCTTAGGTTCCTTAGGTGGCCTTTTAAATTTGACCACCTCAAACACTTCATCATCATCACCATTATCGTCTGTGGCATTTAGTAGTTACAATGGTATATTTTTCATTGTTCTTTTGGGTGTCCTATCATTGAGAAATGAGATATTATTATTGATGTCATAGGTTTTCATCAGTTTGGAATCAACACCTGATGCAATGTTCCGGACTGATGCGGTTAAGTTTGCTCTAATTGGGCTAATGAGGGATCTTAGAGGAATTGCAATGGCAACAAACAGGTATTTGTACTTTTGAAATGAAGAGGACAAGACAAGATCCTGTTCAAGATTTGTTATTTATACTAAAAGCTAGAGTTAAAAATCCATTTTTATTATTCTTCAGTCGCAGATCATATGGGCTGTTATTTGATTGGCTATACCCTGCTCATTTGCCACTTCTCTTGAAAGGGCTTTCGCATTGGGCAGATACCCCTGAGGTAGATATAGTTAATTTTCTCTTTGATGTTTTCAATTGTTATTTTACTTATTTGAATGCTGCTGAGCTTCCCAAGACATATAATCTTTTGACGATAACTTTTTTTATTTGCCATATAGATTCTTTACTTATGTTGTGATATGTTTGCTATCTGCGGGTTACATTCTTTTTTGGCACATATTTTCTGGTTGTTAGTGCAGTATATGTCCATGCTCCAAGTGGTCAAACAGTCCCTAGGTCAGCCAATGAGATTAACTTTAGGCCAAAAATGCATTGATACAGATGTTGGTTGGTATTAAATGACTTTATTATCAATTATAAAAGATCTGGTACTAAGCTCTTGAGGGGAACTAATTAAATGTTTGTCTTGAGGAGTCAATTAGTCTTACAGGCTGTAATACTTGGAATGTAAGGAAAAATCAGCTTCTAGGACATCTGTAATATTTTATGATATGTTATTAATTTAAACATGTGTCCAGTATATAAATGTGATTTCTGTTTTTGTTCCACCAAAAATCTGATTTTCGTTTGTTTTGTGTTCAATTTTTCAGGCAAGTTCAATACTTTCTTTTTCTTAGTCTTTCCCTATAATAGAGCAATGTGTCAATTTTTTATTTTAATAAATCACACTATTCAACATGAGCCTTCTGTTTTATTATATATAATGCATGTTTTCTTGTACACTAATAAACTTTTTTTGGCTTAATTTGTAGGTTACTACCCCATTGTTGAAATTCATGGCTGAATTTGTATTAAACAAAGCCCAACGCTTAACTTTTGATTCATCTTCTCCAAATGGCATTCTTCTTTTCCGGGAGGTCAGCAAACTGATTGTAGCCTATGGCACCAGGATTTTAGCTCTCCCAAATGCAGCTGATATATATGCCTACAAATACAAGGGAATTTGGATTTGCCTAACTATTCTCTCCAGAGGTTAGACATGGGCTATTGATTTCCATTTACTTTTTTCATTACTGGATTCAATGCATTATTGTTGGTAAAAGCTGCATGACTTTTTCTGTTTGCTTTATATTTTGAGTTTATTGTTTGTGGTATGTATGTGTGATTGAAATCTAAGCCAAAATTTTTTGCTTGAGAAGTTTTTGAGGTCTATTTTGGTTGATGAATGATATTATATATGTGCATTAGTGGGAAATATTTTCTCCTCACAATATCAAATATGCTGCACTTATGTACTGTTTATGTTTGATCTTGAAATTCATATGATGCATCCTCCTTTTATCTTGTTTTTGTAACTTCCTTTGGTTATGATGTTCTTACTGAGCATTTTTTGTATAACAAGTCACATTATTTTACTTTGATCTGCAAGAAGTGATACGTTAATCACTGTCAAATAATCCAAAATGAATTTATGAGGATTCTTTGGCTTTGGAGCTAGGAGAATATAGTACAACTGATATTTATGACTCCTGTTTTAGCTGCTCTTGTATACTCTCCATTTGTATGATGCCCACCCCCTTTTTGGGAGTAATTTTTTCTTTGTGATGATTTTGATAGTAAAATGGAAGGAGCTACCATAATCAAAATGCAACTTAAGAGAGTAGGCTCATCAAGAAACCTAATGGAGACCTTTTGATGGTTTGTAGGTGGACGTCCAAAAGAGTATTTCATTCTTATAATGGGGCATGATTACCCTTGCTTTGTGGAAAGGTGGGTTAGGATTCAAGGAAGCTTTTCTTGGGAAGTGGTTGTGGAGATGTGTGGTTGAAAGGATAACCTGTGGAGGGGGGGTGACTATGGCCAAGTCTGAGGAATCATTATCATCAACATAAATCTTGATCAATGGCTCTTCCTTTTTAAGAAGGGCCATGTTCAAATCATTTCTTTTAGTTTGGTCTGGTCTATTCTCTCAGTCATTTAAATAAGTAAAAATACTTTATATGGTCAACCATCGCTGTCATGTTGAAAAATGGATTCTGCGTTTAGAAATCCTCATGGTGTGGGATCATGGAAACATATTAATCTTCATTGCTTTCAAAACTTTTGAAGTGGGGTTCTATATCTTTCATGGTTCTTAGTGCTCAGATTTTTGTGTTAGAGCAATCCCTATGCCTTTTCAATTGTCTAGGTCAAGGATGCTTTGATTAGAAACATATTCAATGTATGAGGATAATCATCCCTGTTTATGAAGGATTCTCCATAATTGAGGGATGGAGGTGATCATAATTTGAAGAATGATGTTTGTGACCAATGAGCACTTTATGTATGTGAGTGTTGACAGAGGAGAATGTTATGTACTGTTTTGGATTCTTATTATTTTTTTTGCTACTATTTTGTGTTTTCATTATTGGAAATCATTAGGCAGTCACTGACGTGCATTTTTGTTTTGTATTTAATTCTTAGTCCCATGGGCAGTGAACTCAATGATTGGCAGATTTTTTTTTTAATTGCACGCTACAATATGATTTTTTTTTTCTTTGCTACTGATTTTTTTCTTTGCTACTGATTTTTTGCAGCTCTTGCGGGAAATTATGTCAATTTTGGTGTGTTTGAACTCTATGGCGATAGAGCTCTTGCTGATGCACTTGATATTGCCTTAAAGATGACACTTTCAATTCCTCTGGCTGACATATTGGCATATCGGAAGGTATGATTGACTGCTTGGCTGCAAGTTGCAATGCTCCATGGATAGAATTCTTGGGCTTTCTTTCTTCCTCTTTTCATGATTCCCTTCTTAAAATTACTTGTTTTTTTTTTAGATCTCTTGGTGTATGACTGCGGACTATCCTTTAGGGTTTATTTTAGGGCTCATTACCAAAATTAAATCTAAGGTTTGGCCCTATGCTCAGGAGCCTCTTTACTATTATATAGGGTTTACACCTTTATGGGACAAATCAGACTTCAGGTTTTATTTTTCCCCACTTTAGGTCACTATGTGCTCTCATGATTTTTGCATTGAAAGGCATTTCTCTCAAGTGTGAAGGTTATCATTGCAAACAAGGCATTGATAAAAATCTATGTTGACCTCTTTCTTATTAGAAGTTGGCTGATGACTTGAAATTTCAGCGTAGTGGTCTTTCTTCTTTCTTCAATGAATGCTTTTGAATTATAGATTTATGGATTTCCTTTCACGTGAATGAACTCTGCATTGCTCACTATTAGGTGCTTTAAGTTTACTTGTCATATTGTTGTCCTTGTTCAAATTTAGAACCTGTAATTAAAGTTACTGTTTTACTTTCTCCATTTGACAGCTGACAAGGGCTTACTTTGCATTCTTGGAGGTTCTGTTCAGTAGCCATATTGTTTTTATCTTGAATTTGGACACAAACACCTTTATGCATATAGTTGGATCCCTAGAATCTGGTCTTAAAGGTCTGGATACAAACATCTCATCACAGGTATGTAATGCACTTTAGAATGCCATAATTTTCCCCAGATAGTTCCAACTGCCATTTCTCATATTAGAGGTGTTTCGAACATCCTGGAGTGGATAAATTCACCTAATTTTACTGCTGAATGCATGGTTTGTGTTTGATTTTCTTGCTGGATCAACTCATTAAAGCTGAAAAAAATCTGTGTATATTATCAGTGTGCATCTGCTGTTGATAATTTGGCTGCTTTCTATTTCAACAACATAACAATGGGGGAGGCACCGACTTCACCTGCTGCAGTTAAGCTTGCTCGACACATTGCAGATTGCCCCAATTTATTTCCTGAAGTAAGCTATTGTATTCTTTATCATATTACAAGTTCATCTCGCTTATTTTCTTTGAAGAAGAAAAAAGAAAAGTTCGTTCTGGTGAGACAATTTATTGCTTGACAGGCATAAGGTCATTGAGTAGTCTCCAATCACATTTTGGTGATACGTAGATATTGAAATTTCTCTTGCTTCATATTGTTATTTTTGTGCTTTTGTCTTTTTAAATGGAGTCTTGAACCAAATTTACTGTGCTTTTGTCCTTTTTAAAACTTTGAATTAACTTTGCCATAACTGGCACTGTGATGTTAGCTCCTAGTTTCAATTGCCTGAATTGGTGGAGGGACAGATAGGCATCTGTTTTTCATTGACATGATACAAAACTGTAGGATGACAAACCTTTGGATATACTTAGTAGTTTTGGGATTTGGAATGAATTTGGTGTTAAAAATCTGCTGTCACCACAGTGCCAAGTTTCACCATTTAGATCATTTGTGCTGTCTTTTTGAGCTTGCTCTTGGTTATCTTTATTCTTTTACATTTGTTGTATTTTTCCACATGTAGTCTACTGCATGTACTTTCACTTTGCTTTAGAGTTTAGACTATATCTGGTAGAAGTGTGAAATTTTTTTGATTGCAGAATTCTATGGAAGATTTTTTTTTTTTTTATTTTGCCATCAGAAATTAGAAATTTAAGTATTTTAAATGAAAATGCAAGAATGATGTTTCATTTGGTTGTTGATTACTTGTGTTCACCTGGTTTGGTTTCCTTTACTTTACAGATATTGAAGACACTGTTTGAGATCGTTTTATTTGAGGACTGTGGCAACCAATGGAGTCTTAGTAGACCTATGTTGAGCTTGATTCTTATTAGTGAGCAGGTACAGCCGAGTTAAAAGAAAAAAAAATATATTCATTACATATTTAAAGTGGAATTACAAGATCTAAACAATTCCTTAATTAAATTTACGTTAAAAGTTAGATGAGCTTATAATCTGCATCTGTAATGGTAATGATTTGTCAACCTTTATTGTAATGGAGAATTGGCATGATCTGCATAATTTACTATAAGCAGTAAGCAGTTTTCTACCCCCCCTCTCTCTTCTTCTCTCATTTATTTTACCTGTTCCTATTCTATTATAGCCTTTCCTTTTACTGGAAACATTCAATTGTGGCACTGTTGAAGCACATATTTTGGTTCCTCCTTTTTCCTCTCAACAGTTGCAAAGAAAATTTTTATTTAATTTTAGTTTGATGATATCATATCACTAATGATTGTGGGAAACTATCAGGTTCTCCATGTAGCACTTTTTTATGCTATATTTCTCAACCCTTGTTCACTGTATAGCTGACTATGGGATCTTTCATTTTCTTGCAGATATTCTCTGATTTGAAGGCTCAAATTTTGGTTTCCCAGGTAAATATTTTCCTCCTGCTTTTTTTCATAAATGCTGATCTATAAACAGAAAAGTAGCTTAGATCTGATTTTCTGAAAGGTAAGACATGAACTTTTGTCTATGCCTTTAGTTATCAGGGGTGGTTTTGTAAAGGAATATTGATGTCAATTTTCAGATGTATGGTATGGTTCATGGTGTGGTACACAGGATAATTATATAAAAGATGAATTAGTTTTGTTGTAATTTTGATTTGCTAAAGCTGCATGCTGTATACTTGGGTTCTGTTAAGGATGAACTACAAAAACTATAAATAATATTTTTAATGTTCCTGGTCATTTCATAGGCACTTCAATGCACATTTTTCACCTACGCTAGAATATTGTGAGTTGCAGAACACTTTTTTGAATTTTTTCACAAGATTTTGGTACAGTTTGGTTAGGAATTGAGATGGAGTTTGGAACAATTTATAGTTTTTTTTTTTTAATCATTTGCAGTAATAAGATTTGTTGACGTTCAATTTCAAGTCAAAGCTCCCATGATTTAGCAGTAGGGACAAATACATACTTTATTACTTTCATTAGTTGGAAGTTTCTACTGATGTATATTCCACAATTCCTGGCCAGTTAGCATCCTTAGTTGCGTCAGTTAAAAAGATTTGTGATGAAGTTTATTACTGGATGCCATTACCTCAGACTTAGAGGTTAAGTTTTTAGGAGTAAATAGTGTTGCATTTTATTATTGGATCTTGGATTTGTTAGAAATTCATAGTTTTTCTAATGCGTGTTAAGGAACTATGAGTGAATAAATTTTACACATTGTGTCATGATGCAGCCAGTGGATCAACATCAGCGGCTTTCCCTTTGTTTTGACAAGCTGATGGCAGATGTTACTAGAAGCTTGGATTCAAAGAACAGGGACAGGTTTACACAGAACCTGACTGTTTTCAGGCATGAATTTCGTGTCAAATAGCTCCATCTTTGTTGCTTTTTGGCTTGTTTTGGGGACTGCATTATATCTGCAAACCAATATATTGTTTGAAGAATCCCAAGTAACATGCATCAATTAGGCTTTGTACATGGACGCAGTACTCAGGGAGGGGAGCATCTTTTGGATGCAGTACCTGTATTTTCTTGGTTGAATCAATTAGAAGCAGATTTCTAGAGAGGAAAAAAAAAAAGTTTGCTCTGAAGGCAGTGTTGTATGAAATTTTTGTGGTGTACAGATTTGCCTTTTCGGTTTCTAAATTTCCTATTTGATGGGAAGATACTAGAAATGTTAGATGGTATACTATGGCAAGGGGGATTACGAGAAGTAAAGCTTGCAGGAGTGACTGGTGAGTTTGATAGTTCATCATTTTTAGGGTATCAATTCTTTTTAGAACAAAGATGTAAAAATCATTCATGAGGTTTGTGTTCTAGTGCTGGGTAAGCAGTTTTTTTTTTTGTACGTTAACCTCAACATATTCTTTTGTATCTGTTGATTATAGAAAGAAAAAGAATGAGTTTTCAGTCTATCGATATTGTTCATCTCCCTATTGCTTCAAAAATTCTTGTTAGCATCCTCTGAAATGAACACGGAGGATCTAAGAAGCAACTCTTTATTCTATTCTTGCTCTCTTTCCTATGCCTTGAGATTCTTCTTACTCTTGATTCCAGAACATGAGAGAAGTACAAAGCTGGCAAGGGCATATTGCTTCTGACGCCGGATTATTGGTGAATTAGGTCCAACGATGTTACCGTTTTTGGGTTGAACGATCTCACCGTCTGTTTTGCTTGACATGTCTTTATGTATTACCATGTATGTGTCTGCTTGTCATGTCTTTATGTATTAAGTTTGTCTGCCTTTTCATGTAAGGCCAAGTACATAGAAAGCTTGATATTATGTCAGAAAATGCCTGCAATAGTTGCTTTTTAGCAATCAGGAGCCTCTACGAAATTAGATTTTGATCAAGATAACTATAGGTTTATGTTCCATTTGAATTTCCTAATAATTTCAGCATTCATTCAGAAAGGTGTTTTCGTAAATTTTTAAAATAAATTAAATTTTAAGAACATGCATTTGATATTTCTATATAAGCAAATGTAATAAGAAAATGAAAATGCTTTGTTTAAAAATTTCATAAAAAAAGGTTATAAAAATATATTATTTTCAAATTGTGTATGTTAATTTTGCTTGTAAAATGATATATTTACCTTTGGAAAAAGGAAAATGGAATTGGATATTAACAAAATGAAGCCTTAATTTTGTGTTAATGAACTATGAGTGAATAAATTTTACACATTTTTTAAATTAATTATATGAAAGTTTGCAATCCGATTTATTAATGTAAATATTCATGCTCTTTTAATCAAATTATTTTTTTTATTGATAGGTAAAAGAATTCAAAATCTAATATTAATAATTTTTTATGACAATTTTCTTTAAGAAATTTTTTTTTATTAATTTGTCTCAAAATTTTCAATTGCTTTACTTCAAGAGAATTATTTTCTGTTTTCATTTTTTAATTTTCAAAGAAAATGAAAATTTTTTATTTTCATAGAAAATTTGTAAAATATGTTTACTTTTTAGAAATTAAAAATTATTTTTCATTTTTTGAAAATAAAAAATGTGTTTACTTATTTTTATTTACAACTTATTTTTCAAAATAGAGAGACAATAATATTACTAAAGTAGGGAGATAATCTAGAACTTAAAAAATAGAGTTTTTTTTATCTTTTAATATTAAAATAAATAATAAATAATGAATAAAAAAATAGAAAAGAGGCCGTAATGAAGACAACGTGTTTTTAATTAAAAAACACCGTATTTTCACTTTATATTTTTAATGAGAAAATTTTTTGAAAATAATAAAAATTTATTTTACACTTTTTTTTAAAATTATAAAAATAGTGAGAATTTTGTGAAAATATTTAAAGTAAACACAATTCTATTTTCTATTTTTATTTTAAAATTTTTTTCAAAAAATTGAAGTAGTTTTCTATAAGCAAATCACTATTAAATCCATCCTAAAAGAAATTTCACTTTTTTTAATATTTTTATTTTATATATAATCACTATTAAATGTATAAAATAATCATCAAATAATAATTCAAGCAAAACAAAAATAAAATCTAATAAATTAGATTTCGTTAGATTATTAATTTTCTTCTTTAAACAACTATTAATAATAGTTTATACAGAAAAGGTTTTTTCTTGTTTTTGCTTTCGTAAACTCTCAAAAGGTTTTTTCCGGTTTTTTCAAGAATGCAACAATACGCCTCTCTATTTTGCTCAAGGATGGCAAAGCTTTCTCAGGGTTATGGATGTTCTCCTGCTCTGATTTAGTTCCTGCCCTTCCCATATTTGAAGCCCTGGATTGCGATTAATCTCGTGCTTCCAGCGATAGCGAGCCTCTCCCCATAATAAAACAAGAGATCCAGGGGTTAAGTAAACAGGAACCCTCACTGTGTCTTGGTCATTTTCTTCCTTTCCATTGTCATCAGCTGCTCTTGCTTGTGTAAAATGCATCACACAGGATGACTCCAGGGAGATAATAGCAATTCCATCTTCAAAACGCATGAGATCAATATGTGCGCAAATTCCCTACGCAATGCAAGAAACAAACTATGAAAAAAAATTGAAAAGCAACAGATGAATGGTTCACTGGTAAGGCTGTATCGTATCCTATTGCACCTCACCTCACCTGGCTGGTATACATTGACAATTAGTTGATCAAATAGTGGTTCTCTCCTCAACAAATTTGATGGCAGCAGACCACATCCAGAGCTACCCAAGTTTGCAGATTGGGAAATCTGATCGCCAAAGAGCACCACTTCACGAATAGAATCAGAAAGCTCAATGGCCCAGAAAGGCAGATTTCCAAATCTCATAGCCTGCAGTTTCAGAGAGCATTACACTACGATTAGCACACATCAATGAATAATGAGCTGAAACCCATGTTCACGCACCTGATTGTTTGACGACTCCGTGAACCATCCCTCTGAATTCACAAATTACGAAACAGAGCTCAAAGATTAACAGCCAGCCAGTTGAAGGAAAAAAAAAGAGAAAGAAATTGGAAGAAACTCACCATTTTGGATATGGGACAGAAGGGTGGATTGCTGATGAGAAGACAGGAAGTCTCTACACAGCCATAAACCGTTGATTTGAATAATTGGTTCCCAACTGGGGTTGCTGTCTGAGTCAATGGGTGAACAAGATCCACAGTTGTGTACCGAGATTTCGATGATTGGTTGTTGTTGTTCTTCGTCGTCCGATGAGTCTCCGAACACTTGTTTTAGTATCGCCTTTTCTTCTTCCATTTTTCAGATTCAGAATTTCTACGAGCCTCTCCCCCATCTCTTTGAATACGAACAGGACGACTTGTCGTTTCTTTAATTTAAAAAAAGGATAAATTTAATCTTTAAACTTTTTAGTTTTTTTTATTTGGACGTCTATGTCTGAATTTAAAAAAAATATATAAATATAGTATTTTTAATTAATTTGATGTTGACTGAATGCTCAGTCAGATTAAATAGAATTTATTTTTATTTTAGTCATTAATTATATTTTTTATGTATATATATAATTTAAAAGAAAAAAATAAAATTACTTTTATTCAACAATCTTTTATGTTTGTTGCAGAAGTTAATATTGAAATTATTTTTTTTAATTTATAATATTTAATAAGATAATAAATATATTTTTATTTTTTAAATAATATAATACATGTGACATATTACATGACTAATAATTAAATAAAAATATATTTAATTTAATATGACTCAACACCTAATTAACATGATATTAACTAAAAATACTGTATTAATATATATTTTTTAAAAGTTGATGCACTTAATTGAAAAAAAAAAAAATAAACAATCAAATTGAAAAGTTCGAAAAAACAGATTAAAAAACAAATTGTAATGGCTGGATTGGGACTTGGTGTTTGACGCTGTGAAAAGAATGAATTTAAATATTTCTTATATATATTTAGAGGAAAAAGCCCATAAAAAATTAATTAATTAAAAAATAAGAAAAAAAAATCTATAAGAAAAAGGTGATAAACCAGAGGAAGCAGATAACTGCCACTCTTCCTAATTCCCGATACTTGGGTTTTATTTCCATTTCTTTTTTCACGCAGAACATCACAATAAAACAGGATATAGATCGTTCTAAGAACCTGAAGAAGAGGAAGACGAAACTTTGAAATTAAAGGTAAAAACTTTTTATTTTTCGGTTTCTCTTTAATTCGAGCTGTAAATGTTTCAATTAGCTCTAAAGTTCTAATCTTTACGCAGATCAGCACTCGTTATTGCTTAAATTTGATTAATTTACCTATGATTTTGCGAAATTTCTATATGTTGGATTTGTTTCTTGAAATTTTTGCTTTGTGATTGATGCAGGTTATTTCAGCAGGATGACTCCAGTTTGCCCATTTGTTAAAGCTTCAAGACCAAGCGAAAATCAAAGCAAACATAGTCAGGAACTTGAAGGAAAGCCAAAGAAAGAGTCTTCTGATTCTGCTAATAACACTACTCCAAAATGCCCTTTTGGATATGACTCTGCTAATGCTAATGCTTCTCCTAAATCTGCCACTACTGTTCCTGCAAAATGCCCATTAGGATATGATTCTCAGTCATTTAAAATTGGCCCTCTTAGCTGTATTATATGCCAGGCACTTCTCTTTGAAACTACTAAATGTGTGCCTTGTAATCATGTCTTTTGCAAGTAAGCTTGAGTTTTGTTATTTTGGATTTTCTTTTTCTAATCTTGGGTTTTTGCTTTTGCTTATTTTGGTTTTAATTTGTTTTTGTTGATTTTGATGTAGAGCGTGTGTTTCGCGGTTTAGAGATTGCCCATTGTGTGGAGCTGACATTGAGAAGTTGGAAGCTGACTCAAATCTTCAGGGTACTGTTGATCAGTTCATTGAGGGTCATGCTCGAATTAAGAGGTCTCATGTTGATGCAGACAAAGAGGAAGAAGTAGGTGAGAATACAAAAGTTATATATGAAGATGTGTCTTTAGAGAGAGGTGCCTTTTTGGTCCAACATGCTATGAGGGTGAGTTCGTTATCTTGCCACTGATAAGCTATTTTTTGTGTTCGTTTTCCATTTGAAAAGTGTCATTATTAAGTTAACCTTTTGAAGTGAAATGCTCAAACAAGCTTTTTTACATTACAAATAAACACTTTGCTTCAATGATCATCTGTCATATTTTTTGTTGAATTTATGTAACTTCTGTGTGATATATTTGTTCATTTCTTTTTTTGCTTTCTTCTTGGCGGTGTTCAATTAGTTGCTTATTTTGTTTTCCTTATTGACTCTTCTCTTTAATTTTGGCTTTACTTGTGTAGGCATTTCGTTCTAAGAATTATGAAAGTGCCAAATCAAGACTCAGTCTCTGTGCAGAAGACATTCGAGGTCAGATAGAAACAGCGGGCAGCACTCAAGAGTTGTGTTCACAGCTAGGGGCAGTCCTTGGCATGCTTGGTGACTGCAGGTCTGTCAGCTCTTCTTACCTTTTATTGTTATAGTTTACAGTATTAATTGGTGTTCATTGTTGGCTTTTAGGTTCTGTGGAAAGCAATCCCATATTTTTTCAAGTTTGTTAAAACATACTCTCAGACATCCTTGGTGTTCTCCAAATTAGCAAAATAGTAGATATTGTATTGTGATGTCTTTACATTGAGTAGAATTTAACTTATCAACTTTTTGCAGTCGAGCAATGGGAGATGCAGGTGGTGCAGTTGCTTATTTTGAAGAGAGTGTGGAATTTCTCTCAAAGTTGTCTACAGATGATCAGGAGGTTACAATTCCACAACTCTTCCTGCATATTATTCTAGGTGTGATTTGAGGTGCCAAAGCCTAATTTTTTTCAGTAACTCTTCTTCTACAGGTCACACATACACTTTCTGTTTCTCTTAATAAAATTGGAGATCTTAAATATTATGATGGAGATCTCGAAGCAGCTAAATCTTACTATTCTCGTTCGCTTGATGTCCGTCGTGATGCCATCAAACATCATCCTAGTGTTTCATCCCAGGTCAGCTAATTGTTATGTTTGGGCAATTTTCATGTCATGTATCATTTGCTAAAGCTATTGTGGGTTTGCAGTCTTTGTAATGAATATAAAAAATTTATGAATGGGCCTATACACTCTAGAGTCTAGCCTTTTATAATCTCAGTTTTCTGTTTTGTCTTCTGACAGTCCTGAGAGATTTTCTATTTTGTCATCCTAATGTTTTGTGCCAAGAAACTTATCAATCTGTAGTCTCTTATAACCTCACTAATAAGGGAACCACTTTTTCAAAATCCTTTTTGCTCTTTCCTGATATCTTTAGACACTGGGGAGAAATCCGTTCAAATGCCTCTAGAAATCATCAAAATCATATTTATGATTAATTTAATACAAAGAAGCTGATTAAAAATTATCTTCTAGATTCTCATTTCCTAGTCTCCTATATTCCTGTTTCTCAACATCGTAATCAGTATATCTTAGTTGCTGTCTAAACAACACTCTTCCAAGCATGGCCTTGTTCTTTCCCTCTGTGCTTCTCTTTGTTTCTTCTTGCCCTGGACTTCCATGCATCTGATCCTTGAATATTTGCATCTCTATCTTGTTTTATGCCATGAGAGATGTTGAGGGTTATGGTGATACATCATGGGATGGTCAGAGAAGAAAATGGTGAGTGATATATGTGATGACTCTTGAATGATTCTGTTGCCTATGATATGAAGTCAAGTAAAATAAGTACTAGGAACAAAGATACCTTGATGGTCTCTATCTATGTAAAGGATTTAGGGGTTGTTTGTTTCATAAAAAATAAAGGTGAGAATTAGAATCGGAATAAGCGATTCCAATTTCTAGTGTTTGGTTCATTAAAATTTTGCATAGGAATGGGAATGAATTCCCCATCAATTGGAATCACTCATTCCCCTTGTAGGGGTAAAAAAGTGATTTTTCATTCTCATAAAATCAAATCAAATTAATTATAAATTAGTCAAAATTTTAAATATTGTCATATATTATTAATGTTTATGAAATATAATATTTTTTGAAGTAATGAAATAAAATATATCAATTCATAATAATTATTATATAATATATTTTCATATATAAATAAGATTGATTCTGATTTCGATTCCCTTGTAAACCAAATATTTTGTTAAAATTTTCATTCCATTTCTGATTTTTCTTTATTCCCATTCGATTCCAATTCGATAGTATGAACCAAACGATCCCTTAGAGAAATTTAGTTGGAAATTGTAAACTATACATTTAAAAAAATTTTAATGTTTCTCAGTATGCAGCACTGTTGGCAACATTATCTAGTTCTTCCTCTAATAGAACATTTGTGAAATATTTGAAGGTTCATGTTCATTTAGTTCAATGTTTCCTGACTTTCTCTGCATTTGTTTTATTTGACTGCAGACTCTAGATGTGGCTGTTTCGCTGGCAAAAGTTGCTGATGCTGATAGGAGTCTTGGAAATGAGGATGCAGCAGTCGATAGATTTCAGGAAGCAATAAAATTGTTGGAATCATTGACGTTGAAACCTGAAGATGCTGCTCTTGACCAAAAGGTAAGATTCCTTTGCTTGATCTTTTGCAACTATTTGGATCCTTATGGAATAGTAATTTGACTTTCTTTCCAATTGCAGCGCCTTTCGGTGCTAGAATTTCTCAACGGTCAGCTGGCAGAGAAACATTCTGATCAAACTGCATGAAGCTGGGTGTCATCCCTGAAGAGAACAAAAATCAAGCCAAATAAAATAGTTCTTCATCTGTATATATACAAAATTATTTTTATGTTTAATAAGGTCAGTTTTAGTAATGGCGATTCCTAGAAGAACAAAAGCTTTCAGAGAATGTTTCTGGCAGCATCTGGAGGGGATTCCGATTTAGCATTACTCAAGGATTGCGTCTATGACATTACACTGCATTTGTCCAGTGTAAGTTGCTTGAGCACCAGGTTCTATGCTTCTCCATCATGTCTTGCTGTCTGAATTCGGTAATGTCCTTCCTAGCTATGAATCTTGCCCTTTTCCATGAGTTGTACCACTATGAATAAAGACCGCTTCTGTGAAAATGTTCTAAAGAGTGCACTTCTATGTTTCTATACATCATGCTAGCTATCTAGAAAGCAAACTCTGAGTCATTTCTGAACTCAAAATGTAATTGGCTATGCATGAGCTGTGAAAAAAGCTATCTGAAATTCGACGTAACCATCCATGGATAATTTCCTTGCCATATTTATTTTTTGTTTTCTTTTTAAAGTTCCAATTAGAATGCACTAGGATGAAAAACGTTCATGTATTGCCTTGATAACAATTGGCAGAAACAACAATGACCATGGTTAGGCCCTTCGATTGGTTCTTTATTTCTTCCATATCCTCATCTACTAATCTCGCTTTTTCATATTTTATTCAAAAAAAAAAATGTTGGTGGGTATTGCTCTCTTTTGCAGATTCTAGTTGGACAAGGACCGTGTTATATATATATATATATAATCTCTTAAAGCTAAGGGTTGCATGTAATGGGAGGTCTTTTACTAAGAGTCCATTACCAAAATGATTAATAAACTAGTAAAAAGAAAAACCATAAGCTAGTGGTTGTATGTAATTGAAAATCTTAATGTATAGTATTAATCACGTTGAAGAGTACTGTAATATATATATATATATATAAACTAGTTAAAAAAGAAAAATCGTGAAGAAGAAAAAGAAGAAGAAGGAAATAATTAAGGAAAAAGGAAGGAGAATAAAGGAAAAGGAGAACAAAAATTAGCACATGGTCGGTGAAGCTTATAGAGTTTTATTCCTCTTCTTTGCAAAAGAGATATGAATCATTACTTGCATTATAAGTTTCTGATCATACCTCACTTTTCTCAATATACTCGTACTAAATATAATATACTCATGAGGCGTAGCTGGAGTGTTTTAGCAATGATCTTTTTTTTTTCAAGATATCATATAATGTGGATTTGAATTCTACTTCTCTCAACTATAGAATTAATTTTTTTCTGATTTAAAAAGAGAAATTTGCTCCATGTTAATTAAAAGAATATATACATATAATGATATTCAACCATGGATATATGAGTTGGCATTTATCTATCTATATATATATATATTAGATTTTATTTTAGATAATGTTGAAATATGCAGGTTGAATAAAAAAAAGTTTTTGCTTTTTTTTTTTTTTTTGTATACATTACTCTATCGAAACAAGAATTGAAAAACAAGCTCAAAACAAGGCATGGAATTGAAAATTGGATGTGGATTGTGCTGCAAGTACTCGCTGTTCAAGGTCACTACAATTAATACATTTTCTAGGCTCTATCTAAACATCATGAAGGATAGTTCTTTCCCCACTTCTTTTTTTTTTTTTTCATCTACTGCTTCCAGTAACCATAACAATTCCAACTAATTCAAAATTTGAGCAGATTAAATTTATAAAAGAGTAAAGTTTTTTTAACACATGCTTTTTCCATACATAAAATTTGAATCCACTTTAACAATCTCATACGTGAAGAATTAAAAGATAACATATTAATTAGGTCTTATGTAATCAAATTTTTTCCTAAAAAAACTCACATTGAATATAGATCAGTGCGGTTTATGTACATGCTGATCATAGCACTCCAGTGTTAAATTCAGCATAAAGACTCAAGCCAGGAAACTTTGTCCTAATCAAATGCAATCAACATAATTTTTTTGTTTGCACTGGTGGTATTCAGAACTCATTTAACTTTAATTAATTTAGTTCAGTTTGAATAAAATTATAAAGATAATAAAAATCTTTTTACAATTAATTTAACGCAACTTCATACATCCGAAATGTGATGTAAATGAAAACAGCTCCCTCTAATTGATTATAGTAGTTGTTGATAATCAACTTAATTATTGAATTACTAAAGTGCTATTTAGTGTAAAATTAAACAGCCTACTATTTTAGATTTAAATTAATGAGTTGGTATGTGGGTCATATGTACAGAGAGCAAACAAATAACAAATGACAAGGGAGGCATAGTATTACTATCATATATATATATATATATATATATATAAAGAAAAAAGAATATTAAAGCATAGAAAAGCCAGAAAAGAACATTCAGAGATGCTTTTACTTGTGGCAAATTAAACAAGTTTAATTCCTCAAGTGAAAAAAATAAAAGAGTTCTCACCCATCATCTCATTCAGCCTACAAATGGGTGGCTTCATAAGCCACTCAGTCCACACTTCTTCTTCTTATTCATGTTTCTTGTCATCCATTTCATGGCCTCTCTTCCTCTCCAACTTCTCCTTTTTTTTTCTTTACCTCACCTTCTTCTTATCTCCTCCACTCAAATTCCTCAGGTAACTAATACAAAATTTCTTCATGCGTTATATTTTTTTTATATGAATGAGAATGAGAAGTGAACACAAACATTATATATATGTACATACCCTTTCTGCTTTAACGCTTTTGAAAAAGATTGAATTCTTGGTTTTCTTGATCTTTTTTCTCATCATTATTTGTATATATATATATATATGATTATGCATTCTTGAATCTTGGCAGCAATATGTTGTTTATATGGGAACTTCATCAAATGGAAATATTGGAGAAGAGAATATATTTGCAGAGTCATCTCATTTGCAGTTATTGTCATCCATTATACCAAGGTCTCTATATCATATTATCTCCATCTTTTCTTTTTCTTTACATTATTTTTTTAACTTATCAGAGAATTTCATAAGCATTGGTAACATGTGTCTATACATGGGTTTGATGCATGTCTTTTGGCAGTCATGAGAGTGAGAGAATATCTCTAATCCATCATTACAGTCATTCTTTCAATGGATTCTCTGCCATGCTTACAGAGAGTGAAGCTTCTGTACTTTCTGGTATTTTTCTTTCCTTTGTCTTTTACTTTGGTATCTTCCTTTTTTTTTTTTTTCTTCAATAGTACCAAAGAAGAAAATGACATCTTTTGTTTTTGGACAATATCTATATATATATATATATATTATGGTGAATGAAAAAAATTCAAGAAAGAAAAAAAAAGACCACACAATGTGTTTTTTCTTAATCTAATCAATTGTTTTTCAGGCAGCAATATGATTTTATGAAATAAATTATGGACATATATTTTTTAGGTGTATATAAAAAAAATTTTTTGTAACCATATGTACTTTTCTACACTTAAATTATAAGAGAATATATCATATTTACCATTATACAATTTTTAATATTTCAAATTTAAATGAATGAATTATTGATTCATTGTATCCCATCAGTATGGATGGGATGGTGTGATGAAACGTCTTAAGCTCAATATCTTTCCTCACCGTTTAAGGGTATTATTCTTTTAAAATATCATTTTTGGTTTCAAAGAGACTCGTCAAGTCTCAATTTTCAAATTTAATATGTTTTTTTCCTCTATTATTTTTGGTATCTGTCAATTGTAGAACAATTGACTAGTCATGTTATGTATATTTTGAGCTATACTTAATTTAGATGTCCAAATCATGAGCAGACAAGACCACTAAACAGCTATAACATGCATGTTGGCCTTCATTACTAGGCTTTGATGGTTGGTGTTGATTTTAAAAAATTGTCAATGAATTGTTTTTTTTTTGAGAGTGTGAATGAAAAGTTAAAATAAAATAAATATAAAATAACCAGCATGATTTAAAAGAAAACAAAGAGAAAACAATACTGCTAATAATAATAATTCACCAGATGATCCATTATCAATTGAACATGCCAGAAAAGATAAAAAATATTTAATAAGCTGGTCACTGTTTAATCATGGACAGACACAGGCAGCTGTAAATGTTAGTTTTTTTAAGAGATTCGAACTGTGCTCTTCACATACTTGATAGACATGCTTTTTCCCATTTCGTTACTCATATAGGATATATTTAAATATTAGTTGTTCCATGATAAATGCAATGAAAAAAAAAATTAATTGATGTATATATATAAATTAGTATAGGGAATGAGTGAAAAGTAAAGAAGGTTAATGCAATTCTGTAATGCAGGCCATGAAAGAGTTGTGTCAGTGTTTAAAGATCCAACTCTTCAACTCCACACAACACGTTCTTGGGATTTTTTGGAGGCAAATTCAGGAATGCACTCCAGTCATAAGCATTCTCATTTACCAAGTGATGTAATTATTGGGGTGATTGATACAGGTAAATTTTATTTTTTATTTTTATTTTAATAACTATAGTAAGAGTTCACATCATTTTTTATAATACAATTATCTTTGGAAGGAAGTTACTTCGGGATCACAAAATCAGTGAGACTATACAAGACCAGTCTAGAAAAAAAAAAAAAGAGTTTTTGTACTGAGTGCTGTCAAGATAGCAACAGTGACCAGAATTTTCCACAAGCTATAACTAATTTAAATGGCCCCCAACACCCAAAATTTGTTGGAAGGCTACAAGGCAACAAAAAGAGCCACATGAAAGTGTAGGCCACCTTGAGAAAATCCATGTGCACAAGCTCCTTTGCATCTTTTTCATAATCACATGCATCATTTGGGTCTTCCCTAGTTTTTGTTTATTTTTCTAATATATACACATTATAAACAATTCTCTTTCTTTGATTTAGGCATATGGCCTGAGTCCCCAAGTTTCAATGACAATGGAATTGGAGAAATCCCTTCACGATGGGCTGGAGTTTGCATGGCAGGGAAGGACTTCAAGAAATCTAATTGTAATAGGTAAAATCACATAAGCACTTGAATAAATAACTACTAAAAATTACAATCCGAACCCTGTATCTCATAATCATTGTTGTAGAGAAATTATCGTCAGACTACTCAATTGCTATCACTGTAATTTAAAAAAAAATTATTAGACATGGGTGAAACAGTAAATTCCATATTGTGAAGATATTCTTTTTTTTTTTTCATTATTATTATTGATATAAAATTTTGCAGGAAGGTGATAGGAGCAAGATACTATGATACTAACCTGAGGACATACAAGAATAATAGAACCCATGTAGCCAAACCAAATGGCTCACCAAGGGACTCTATTGGCCATGGCACCCACACAGCATCAATAGCAGGTGGTGCCAAAGTAGCCAACGTAAGTTACTATGGCCTTGGAGGAGGAACAGCTAGGGGTGGCTCACCTTCAGCTAGGTTAGCAATCTACAAAGCTTGTACAGAAGATGGTTGTCCTGGCTCCACAATCTTGCAAGCAATAGATGATGCAATTAAAGATGGTGTTGATTTAATTTCCATTTCCATTGGGCTGAGTGCGATTTTTCAAGCAGATTACCTTAATGATCCTATAGCAATTGGTGCATTTCATGCACAACAAATGGGTGTTATGGTAGTATGTTCTGGTGGCAATGATGGACCTGAACCTTACACTATTGTCAATTCAGCTCCTTGGATTTTTACTGTTGCAGCTTCTAGCATTGATAGAGATTTCCAATCTACTGTGATTCTTGGAAATGGGAAGAGTTTTCAAGTAAGAGATTTATTTGATTGATTCATGCGTTACTTAATCATGACCGTTGCATAAGAGATTTATTTGATTGATTCATGCGTTACTTAATCATGACCGTTGCATCATAATTCTGTGATCGAGTGTCTGTCTTGTAATATATTACGTGATAAATAGTAATCTGATGTTAATTTTTTTTTTACTTAACTATAAATGACAGGGGTCAGCCATTAATTTCTCAAACCTCAATCGCTCAAGGACTTATCCTCTTGTATTTGGAGAGGATGCTGCTGCTAAGTTCACTCCTACATCAGAAGCAAAGTAATATATCTCTACTTGCTTGTTGAACTTAGTTGAAACATAATTATAGCAATCAAACACAAGAAACTGTGCATTTTTTTTTTTTTTTACTCTTCCTTAGCAAATAACTCTTGATGCAGGGATTGCTATCCAGGATCATTAGACACTGAGAAAGTTGCTGGGAAAATTGTGGTTTGCATAAACAATAATTCTGATGTCACAAGACGAATCAAGAAATTGGTTGTAGAAGATGCCAGAGCCAAAGGGTTGATTTTGATCAGTGAGGATGAGAAAATTACACCCTTTGATTCAGGAGTTTTTCCATATGTAGAAGTTGGCAAAATAGCAGGGACTTGGCTTCTTAAATACATCAATTCTACCAAGTATGCATTACTATTAGAAACTTTCCACTGTGTCCAAATTTTTTACCCATTAATCCATGTTTCATGATCAATATTGCTTCCCTGTATATTTACAGAAAGCCAACTGCAACAATCCTTCCAGCTGCTGACGTTCCGCATTATAGGCCAGCACCAGTCGTTGCATCTTTCTCTTCCAGGGGACCTGTACAGCTTACAGAAAACATTCTGAAGGTTAGTTTTTCCCTGAACATACACATTCAAATGAACTTTGATGAGCTAAATCTTAGAGGTAATCATTAACTCTGATGAGCATTTTAGCCTGATATAATGGCTCCAGGAGTTGCCATTTTAGCTGCCATTGTCCCCCAAAATAAGACAGGAAGTATTCCTGCTGGAAAGAATCCATCAGATTATGCTATAAGATCTGGCACATCAATGGCCTGTCCTCATGTGACAGGAGTTGCTGCATTCATCAAATCTGTTCATCGCGGATGGAGTTCTTCCATGATCAAATCTGCACTTATGACAACAGGTAAACTTTAAGATCCAAAATGTAATATGTTTCTTTGACGAATTTCAGCGCATTCGGTTAGGCAATTCGCCATTAGGCCACAGCAATATCATACGTATCTGATCTTTTTGCAGCAACCATTTATAACAACATGGGGAAACCCGTGACAAACAGCACAAATTCATATTCAAATCCACATGAAATGGGAGCTGGAGACATAAATCCACTCAGTGCTCTTCATCCAGGACTAGTTTTCGAAACAACAACCCAAGACTACCTTAAAATCCTGTGTTATTTTGGCTATTCAGAGAAAACCATAAGATCAATGTCTAACACAAACTTCAACTGTCCTAAAATCAGCATTGACAAGCTAATCTCCAACGTTAATTACCCATCAATCTCCATCAGCAAACTTGATAGACACCAAGCTCCCCAGATAATCAGAAGAACTGTAACTAATGTTGGAACTTCAAATAGCACTTACATTGCTAAAGTTGAAGCTCCTCAAGGACTAAAAGTCCAAGTCTTGCCAAGGAAACTTGTTTTTAAACAAGGGTTATCTAGCCTTTCTTTCACGGTTTCTTTTGATGGCAAGATGGCTGCAAATGGCTACAACTTCGGGTCTGTGACTTGGCTTGATGGAAGACACTCAGTGCGTCAGGTTTTTACAGTATATGTTGACTAGTAAAAAAAAAAAAAAAAAAACAATGGCGATAATAGAGGAACAAAGAATGTGAAGGTAGATAAGTAATTTACAATGATGATTCAGGGCTAAACAAAACTGATTCTTTGTTCTATGCTTTGTGTTACTAACAGGAATAAAGAAATTTTGCTGTTCATTTTCATGTTTATTTTGCATCCTTTATTTTTCTTTGCTTCTGTTCCTCTACACGCCGATTAAAAGCCTTAGCCCGATCTTCAACAATTAGGATAAATTGCTAGCTCTAGTTTAGACATAATTATTTTAACAAGAACAGGAACCAGGATATCAACAATAGAATGATCATCTGATAAAAAAAAAAAATAGAATTTGAATTCCTTTAAACAAAATCTTCAATTTGAGTCTTTTGCAGGAAATATATATATATATATGAAGTCCACTCGGTTTAATATGAATTAGATTATTTTCTTATGATTATTGGATCCTGAATATAATTAACGAAAAGATAATTTTAGCTGAATTAAAGAAATCTTTAAAATTGGGCAGGTCAATTATTATTATTATTTTTATCTAAACCATCATTATTTAGAATATACTGGATTTTAACTAATTCAATTGGAATTCAAAATATCATTTAAATAAAAATAATTTGCCCCTTCTACTTATAGTGAAAAACTTATTGGCTCTCTATACTTAAAATAAAAACAATCTACTTTTTCTACTTATAGTGAAAAACTTATTGGCTCCCTATACTTAAAATATGATCTTATAGACATTTTAACTTGTAAAATTTGACTTTATAAACACCTACATATTTGTAGTAAGACGTGCTCTTGCTAAAATTTTGACTCAGTTTGCTTTTTATTGAAATATATTTAAAGTTCAAAAACATCAAATTGATTATTGTACATAAAAAAAATTATTTAAATGTGTACTATCTATTTCAATTAACCTTAGAATTTACTAAAATAATAAAAATATTATTTACAACTTTTTATAAATAAATAAGTTATTTTAAAATAAAAAATTAAAATAGCTCAAAAAAATTAAAAATATTTTAATCTTTATAAAATCATAAAAAGTCATATTACAAAAGTAATAATTTATAAAATATTATGACTTATACATTGTAAATTGTAAAAATTTAAAATTATTAATTAAATAACCAACTGATTATGCAAATGTAAATTCTATTTTAATATTAAATAGACATTATTCAAAACTATATGTATAAATAGGATATTTTTAAATTTTTATTAAAATAAATGAATATTAAAAAGTTATATTTACAACTTATAGCTGAAAATAATTATTATAAAAAAAATACTTTTAAATTCTTAATATCTATTAATTGAGTTAATAACCTAAAAAATACTGAGAATTATTATTTTATAATTTTATCCATAAATATTTTATTACAAGTAACAATTAATATTCATAAAATTATAAATCATGTAATTCAAATAACTCATATTTTCATGTATCATTTGACAGAATAATTATTTATTGATTATCTATTTTATTATTTACTTGTGTAGAACTAGCATATCTCATATTAAACTATTTATAATCTAATAATTTTAATTTATTAATTCTCTTTAAATTATAACTATAAATAACAAAAGAAAATTAATAATATTTGAAAACTACATTATATTTATAAATATTTTAAACTTTATATTTTAAATTATAAATTTTTAAAATAAACTAAATAATCAATAAAATTATTTATAAAATTTATTTTAAAAAACAATTCTTAAAATAATATAAATATTTACAAGTTTAATTTCTGCCATAGGAAATGATAAAAGTCTCCCTACCCAATTAAGGGAAAAAAGGGGAACAGATCTTAAAAGAATTTCCTTTCACGAGTCTATTTACGAATTGGAATTTCAAAAGCTTATATAATTTTCTGCTTTACTAAGCCATTTTGTCACTAGAAACAGTTTAAAGTAGTTGTCGTCGCTATAAAGTCGTTTTCTACAATGTCAAATTACCGACCAAATTTTTTAAAAAAAAAAAAAAAAAAGCATCTTAAATAGCAACGCAAAAGCTGGTGTAGGCTGGTCGTTAAACATACAGTATGAACTTATCCAATAAATGCAAACCGTATAAACATAATCCTATGTCCATGTTTAGTTCATGTTACGGAATAAGTATAAAATAAAATTGTAATTATTAAGAAATAGAATAGGTATTTATAAAATAATTATTATTCTATATTTTTGTTTATAATCTAAAATTACTATAAAGGATAAATATATTTAAATATAAATAATATTAATATTCTTATTAATGAATTTCATTATTAATATTAAAATTAAATAGTTATATAATTTTAGCATGTTTTATATAAAAAAAATTAAATATATAATATATAAAAAAATAATATATGATTTGATGGAAAGAAATTAGCACATATAAAAAAATTAAATTAACACATATATTTGTTTTCTCTAAAATAATATAAATGTATAATAGATAATAAATAATATTTTAAAAATTTTTAATTATAAAAATACAAATATATAAAATAAATAAATTTTATATAATTTATGGTAGTCAAATTTAAATTAAATTAAATTAAAAGAAAAATATTAAAAAATCCAAATTGAATTATTCTAAAAAAAAGAAAAAATATAAATATAAACATTATGAGAACTTAAACATAAATAGAAGAGTAAAAATATAAATGTTCTATTTCAAGAGTAAAGAATATTTATTCTTTAGTTTTTGAACGAATAATTATTCCTCAAAAAATGTGGAATTGCTATTATAAAAAATTAGTATTTTATAATAAAATTTGAATCAAAGTAAAAAATAGTTATTTCTTGTAAAATAACTATTCTTGATCTATTCCACGAATCAAATATGACTTATGTAATTAAAAATGAGATTTAGTTAATTCAAGAGGATGTGAATGAGTTAGCGGGAGATTTTTATAACTTAACTAAATGTTTTCTGTTCAAGTCTGGAATATGCAACTAGTTTAAAACTCTTGAGGTAGACGTATATCATCTTTTAAAGTCCTTCCTAGATTGAATCATGATTAGTCAGTCGTATATGATACTGAATATTGAGTTATGATTATTATTTATCAATAGTATTTATGGTAATTTTTTAAAAAAAATTGAAATAGTTTTGTTTGGAAAAATTCATTAGGATTCCAAATAAACCTTTTTTTTTTAGAAATTATGTTATTTTTGTGTGGTTTTATTTTTTAAAAATACATTTTCAAGATATAAATTAAAATTTCAGTAAATTATGAGTTTTTTAAATATAAATAATAATGTTTCTCAGCAAAACTAATTATTAAGTAAAAAAAAATTAATTGAATAATTCTTCTATACATAAAATTCAATTAAATGACTTATCCTAATTTTTAAACTTCTTAAATAAAGTCCATTATATACAATCAATACATCAATTTATTTAAAAATTCTTCATCTCCTTTTTAATAAAAATATAAAAGAAAAACATGAATTTATTTTCATTTCACACCCGCTTGACTGATTTTATTAATTTTTTTAATTAAAACACTCATGTAATGTATTTAAAAGAAAAAACTTTGAAAGCACTTTAATTTTAAGAAATAAGCAATTAAAATACCTCAATTTTATAAATTTCCTTCATGATTATGTCCAAATCAAATTTAATTAATTCTAAATATAATCGGTTCAAACTAATAAATAAATAAAGTAAACAATTAACTTTTATTTGGTTTAATTTTACTAAGAAATTCATTTTCAAATATTTACAAATGAATTTTTATTAATGAAGTGTGTTTAATTTAAATGAATAGTTTATGAAATTCATTTGAAATAAATTTTATATTTTATTATATTGTGTTTGATGTAAATTTTGAATTTAAGTTTTTGTCAAAAGTATCATTTTAAATATAAAGATACTTTTAGAAATAAAAGTAAGGAGAAATATGTTAGTAATTTAAAAGTATAAATTTAAAATTTGTAAAATTTATTTAAAAATTTCAATCATTTTGATATAATTTAGTTATAATCAATCCTATAAATTTATAAATTTAAAATTACAAATAAATTTTATATAAAATTCATTTACACTAAATATATATTATTTATATTTTTAAATAAATTTTATAAAATTTATTTGTACTAAACAAACCGTCAGCGTTAGAAGAATCATTAAAAATATAATGATTTATTTACTAAATAATTTAGATAGGAAATAATAATTGATGATAATAATTAATAATAATAATTTTAGGAAATAAATAATGTAACGAATCAGACAAGCGAAAAGATTGAATTGAAGAACAGAAGTAGTACCTAAGATTGAAGTTATGACACATACATGACACATCGGGCTGCGAGCTAAAGCACTTATAATTCGTCTTGAAAGCAAGAAATTCTGTAGCTGCTCATTTCAAACCCAGCTAAAGCTCTCGTATCTAACAAAACCAAAACCCCCGTACCTAATCTTTCAGTTTCTCTTCTCGAGCATCAGCTAAAAGTTTGAAAAAGGTGAATCTTTCTGTTCATTTTTATTGGTTCAAGTTTTTTTTTGTTTTGATCTGTTTTTTTTTTTTTTTTTTAAAAAGAAATTTGAACTATTGGTGCAGATCTTTAATACCCTTTTCTTTGTTAGGTTTTGTTGTTCTTTTGATTTTTGAGACATGCAGACCTCATCTTTTTTTTTTTTTTTTTTTTGTGGCAGGTCGAAAGAACAAGAAATGATCTTGCTGTTTTCTAATTCTAGGTATGGACAATTTTGAAATGAATTGGTGATTTTGGGGAAGCTAAAGTTGATTGCTTTTTGTGGTTTTGAAGGGTTAATTTAGATACTAGTTTTGTTTGTTCAATTGGGTTAGAGTAATTATTGGAATGGAAGGGGGGTCTGCTAATAGTTCTGTACCTCCTGCATCTGCCTTCGACAAATCTAGAGTTTTGGATGTCAAACCCCTTCGTACTTTGGTGCCTGTGTTTCCAAATAGTCCTCAGACTCCACCCTTCGTTTGTGCACCTCCTACAGGCCCTTTCCCAACTGGGTTTTCACCTTTTTACCCTTTTAATGGTCCACAACCCACCACCACCACTCCTGACCTCAACCAGCAGACCCACACTCCCGCTCCCCTTCGCTCCTTCCGGGCACCACAGTCCAATGGGGATGTTTCTAGAGGTGGGAATGAAGATGGTTCCTCTGAGGTGAGGGCAAAGCGGTCTGCAGGCCGGCCAAGGGGCTCTTCCTCCTCTTCTTCGCAAAAAAAGGCTAAGAAAGACTTGGATTTTACATTGTCTGTTAATTCTGATAATTTTGTTGTGGGGATTACACCATCTCAGAGGGAGGATGGTGATAGGGAAGTGGTTAATAATATAATGATGAGGTTTGACGCCCTTAGGAGAAGGCTTAGCCAATTAGAGGATTCTAAGGAAGCGCCAAGTGGATTGATTAAGCGTGCAGACTTGAAAGCAGGCAATGTTTTGATGAGCAAAGGGGTGAGGACAAATATGAAGAAGAGGGCTGGAGTGGTTCCCGGAGTTGAGATTGGAGATATTTTCTTTTTCCGAATGGAAATGTGTGTAATTGGGTTGCACTCTCAGTCCATGGCTGGGATTGATTATATGGTTGTAAGAGGAGATATAGATGAGGATCCTCTGGCTGTAAGCATTGTTTCATCTGGTGGGTATAATGATGAGGCAGAGGATAGGGATGTCTTAATTTATAGTGGGCAGGGAGGCAATGTCAATAGCAACAAAAAGGAAGCAGCTGATCAGAAGCTTGAGAGGGGTAACCTTGCATTGGAGAGGAGCTTGCACCGTGCCAATGAAGTGAGAGTCATTCGGGGAATGAAGGATCCTCTTAGTGCAACAGCAAAGGTCTACGTGTATGATGGTCTTTATAGAATACAGGAGTCATGGGTGGACAAAGGCAAATCTGGCTGCAATATTTTTAAGTATAAGTTGGTTAGGGTGCCTGGACAGCCATGTGCTTTCTCTATTTGGAAATCAGTTCAGCAGTGGAAGGAAGGGTTTTCTACAAGGGTTGGACTAATTCTTCCAGACCTCACTTCAGGAGCTGAATCACTGCCTGTTTCCCTTGTAAACGATGTTGATGAAGAGAAGGGACCTGCATACTTTACATATGTCCCCACTGTCAAGTACATCAAATCATTTAAACTCACTGAGCCTTCTTATGGATGCAATTGCCGTAATGCATGTGCCCCAGGTGATCTGAATTGCTCTTGCATTAGGAAAAATGGAGGTGACTTCCCTTATACAGCCAACGGGGTTCTTGTAAACAGGAGACCATTGATTCATGAATGTGGTCCCACGTGTCCATGCATCCCCAACTGCAAGAACCGAGTGTCTCAAACTGGTTTAAAAGTTCGCTTGGAAGTGTTTAAAACAAAGGACAGAGGCTGGGGCCTGCGATCATGGGATCCTATTCGTAGTGGTACTTTTATTTGTGAATTTGCAGGTGAAGTCATAGAGAAAGCCAAGGACAAGCAAGATGGAGAAGGCGACGATGATTATGTCTTTGATACAACCCGTTCTTATGAGCCATTTAAATGGAATTGTGAACCTGGATTAATTGAGGAGGATGATAATGACATTACTGAGGAATACGACATCCCATCTCCTTTAATTATAAGTGCCAAGAATGTTGGAAATGTAGCTCGATTTATGAATCATAGTTGTAGTCCAAATGTTTTCTGGCAGCCAATTGCATATGAACAAAACAGTGAGTCCTATGTTCATATTGCATTTTTTGCAATGAGACACATACCCCCCATGACAGAGTTGACTTATTACTATGGGATTTCTCGCTCCAGTGATGCTGAGGGTAGTAATAATGTACAACAAGGGAAAAAGAAATGCTTATGTGGATCCCAAAAATGCCGGGGTTCTTTTGGTTGAAGTTTATCAATGAACTAGCATTGCTGCTGGATGCGTAGTCATGGCTGAAAAGGTTTGGAATCTGTCCCATGTTCATTTATGTGAACTTTTGTGATGATGCAAATATTAGGTGTTCTCTTTAGGTACTTATAATCTTGCATGATTTTTTTTCCATAGATAATGCATGTCTATCACTGTGTACCCAAACACATACACACATCCATGTTTGTAGTGCCTGCAAGACTGCTTTTATGCCTGTAATGTGCCAATGATCTTGAAGAAAATGGTTCTTTACATGGAGAATCTAAAAGAGATAGAGCTTGTGCAATTTTACACACTAGGAATTTTTATGCCCATATGAAATGGTTCATGCTAATGTGTTTTAACTGCGTGGGAAACTTGAACAGGGTCTTTTTTCATAGTAATTTTTTCTCCTTTTGTTAGAAGAAACATTTATTTATCATAAGCAAACTGATCTTAAACCTAACCAGATTCATAGGTAGACAAGTGAACCTTCATCATGCTTGATGTGTCATGGGATAAGAATATTTTTACCAAGACTATGTGGAAACAGAAAAAGGGAGGGGTAAGATAAGTTTTTGGAAACAGAAAGGGGCTGCTTGAGAAATTTGTAAGCCGAGGCATTACCCGTCAATTATTAGGTGAGGGAGGATCATTGTAAATGGTTTGGCTATAGCCATAGACCTTTAGATACATCAGTTTGAATTCTGATAGGATTGGGAGAAAAAAATAATAGATTGGACCAAAAATTGTGCGGACTGAAGTGGTAAATCTAAGTTCCACAACAGCCTTCAGAGATTTCCCTGGTGGACAATACATAGAAAAAAGATCTATAATATTGGCCGCGCCAGCCTCAACAGTATTACTTTCAACTTTCAACTTGTCCTTTGTCTATAAAAGCATTTCTTTTTAAACCATTGTTTTAAATATTAGTTTTTGTCGTTGATGGATGTAACTGTTGCTGTCATATGCCAAAATGCTTTCATCTGTATAAATGTAATGTTGCTAGTATTTTGATTTATGGGTCTCCTCCCACTTCTACAATTTTTCTGCTTCCCTTCCCCGTTGTTCTTGTGGGCCTTGCAATCCATATCTTTGGAGGCTGTGCTTGGTTGCTTTGGCCTCTTACCCGAATTTTGGCATGTAATAAAGATAATCTTGTGTTTAACATTACATACGACGTGATTTAGTGAAGTTCTACTTGTGATCTATTGTTACAAATTGATGGGCGTATGTGTGGGCAAGTATTTTCTCAGGACAGGTGTTTTTCAATAAGGATGTCTGGTATGATAGTATTTTAAGCAATTGCTGTTCTTTTGAAGGGCCTATGATTCAGTGCCAGTTAAGAAATAATCTTTTTTCTCTTGCTTCTGTGTTGTTGCCCTATCTCGTGCAGAAGCGTGGGATTCTGAATATTAAAAATAACTTCAAATTGTCTAACTGAAGTTGGTCATGCTCTATTGTTGACAAGTAATTTTGTTTTGGCTCATTTTTGGATGACTGGAATAATGAATGATAGAAACC
Source organism: Mallotus nudiflorus (assembly GCA_947683625.1). NCBI lineage: Eukaryota > Viridiplantae > Streptophyta > Magnoliopsida > Malpighiales > Euphorbiaceae > Mallotus > Mallotus nudiflorus. The sequence continues at coordinate 551,092 of CANTUR010000481.1, forward strand.
AACCTAATAGGATCCTGCAGCTTGTTTTTGTTGTTTTGAATGGGCTTATGAAGTCATTATGCAATGGAAATTATGAAACAATCATTTTTTTTTTAGGCTTAGTGCTGCTTCTCTTGCTTTTACTTATTGGGCAGTAGATTAAGCTTGTAGTCTCTGATTTCTAGATATGCCGGACAGATATGTCACTCTTGCAACAGAATTTTGACTGGCTTGATCTTCATTGTAGTTAAGGATTCAACATGATAACCTCTCAAATTGCGTCTGTATCTTTTTATGGTTGGTCAGTATCTGGACAAGCAATACACCTTTTCTTGTTTATGTATCGTTTAAGGGTTCCTAATACTTTGGTTTCTTGTAATCTGGCAGCCAAAATCCAGCGACTGCAAAATCTATGCCTGTTTGGAGCATTATGCACCACTGCCACGGTGCATAACTTGGCTACATAGGCACAACCTTTTATATTTCTTCTTTTCCATTTTCCCACCGTTACTGGCCAGCTAGGGCAGGTCCACTTATAAGGGCAGACACAGCTTATGACCTTCAAATTTTGGTCCTCTGCCGTCAAAATTTTTGTGAAGGATAAATTAGTGGTGTGTAGTAGGGCTTGTAGTGTAACACAATACGATGACAGATTCAGATTAGTGTTGCTGTTTTGTTCTCTTGCTTTAAACTTAAAAGTAGTTTGTACTATATTAATGCTGTAGCAACGTCAGTGCCTTTTGCCGGTCTATAAAATGTTTTAAGCTGTTTGTGTTATCCAATTTGTAACCCCTGCAGCCAATAGTTGTCATTTATTTTTTTTCTTGTTTACTTTTCAATGAGATGTCTCAAATTTTTTGTTTTTTCTCCACTTCATATGCAAGAATGGTACCATAAGAGGGCATTTCCCATGGAGAGAATTCAGGAATTGTTAAATGGTAAAACATACACTCCTTTATGTGCAGTACAAAACTTTCACAAAAACTTGTTCTGCTGAGTGCAGACTGTTAATTTTTTTATATTTAGGCATGTTGCAGCTTCAGAAAGACAAGTAAACATAGCAGATAATATAACTTGGAATTAGCGTTTGGTTATTTGCGAAGACAATCAAGCCTTAGCCTCCTTAGTAGCTGATGTACTCGGCCCTGCTTCTTTCGCATCTTTTCCTTCTTCATGTTCTTTGATTTTGGCCTCTTCTGAAAAATTCCAAGCCACATGAGCAACGTTACAGATTCATAGAAACAGCAATGTATGCAGCATTGCATGCATGTTCTTCAGATATTACAACGACAAAGATATTTCATATGGAATGCGCCGGTAAAAAGAATTTTCTAAACCAAGGATCATATAAAAATTCGTCAAGACAACTAATTGACAAAGAAATTCTAACCTTCTTCATCCTTGAAGTCGTCCATGTCAAAATCGTCCCCACCCATGTTTAACTTCTGCATGGTTTTATTAAATCTCTATTAGGAAGATGAACAAATTCAATATTTGTTTGGTTCGGAGAACGAGGTTCGTTATCACTTGAAAATTCAGAAACTTCAGGAATTTTACTTTCCATTTGAAAACTTTCATTTCTCAGGTTTTCAACCATGTTCAAGTACGAAGCTTTGTGCAACTAGAGTTAAGCCCATCACCCTCCTTCACAATGTAGCTCACTAAGATTATTATCATCTCGTATATTTATCACCTAAGATTATTATCATCTCCTATATTTATCACCATCACTCTAGCTACCATCTTTCAACCTACTCTTGTGTTGATCTCATTTTCCTTTCGATGATCAAGCACGATTAATTCCAACAGGAGACAGCTATGCTCCCTAAAATGTTCATCCTATTACATGGAAAAAAAAGGGATCCTATTCTACAAATTGCAGATGAACCCATATAGGATGGTTAACAACCATGTTACAGCAATTCATGTTAAGCAAAAGGAGATCAATAGTTGAAGAAATTTCACTATTATTTACTCACCGAGAAATCCATGCCACCGAAATCAAAATTACCTCCATCTGTTAAAAACAAGATGAAAGCTCCCAGTTAATGAACCTAATTAACAATAATAAGACCAAAATCACAGATAATTGACAACACCACATACCACTCTCCTCATCTTCATCAACCCACTTATCCCAATCAACTTTGAGGAAAACAGGAATCTTGCCTTCCTGCTTAACCAACCTGCTCCACCATTTTTTCTCTGCTTTCTTTATAACATAGACAATATTTCTCGCCCCAATGTTATACTTACTTTCCTGCACAAAAAAAAAATAAAAAAAAAAAAAAAAAAAACCCATCTTTAGTGAGTTCTTCTGAATTATATTTACACAAATTAAATTCTATTCCACTTTTACGAAGCCAGTGTCATTACCTCCACATTAACTTTGTCGAACAGTTCAATGTCAACCTCATAAGGGACATCATCTTTAGCAGCAGAAAAGAAGAATCTCCCTTCAGGTTCAAGGTTGAGCTTCACATTATTAGCATCAGGCAACTCAACAGTGATATGCACTTTGTCACTTCTCTGTGCCCACTTCACAGTTGGGTGGCGGCTAAAAAAAACATTTTTTTTTCTTGTCAGGAATCACAATAACTACAATTTTCATTGAAAGGGAAAACTTGAACACTTACCTCATTCTGCAGGAGAAAGATAATACAGAGAGTTGAAAGAGAAAAGAAAATGATTTGGTTACAGCTTTTGTGTGATAGAGGTGAATTTGGCGGACTGGTGACCAATGATCATCCGTTTATGGGGCAGTAGACAAAAAGCCTCGAACGTTCCAGAGAAGTCATGCTCTTTCTTCCCCTCTTCTACGTTTACAATTCTCATTCGCGCTGGACAAGAAGTTGACCAAGCCCATATGCAATCTATATTTTATATATATATATTAAATTTGATAAATTTTTATATTTATATTTAAGTATTTATTTGAAAAGTTAATGTATTAAATTATTAAAAATTTTAATTTTTTATTAAAAATAAAATATTTTTAATAGTTATTTAGTATTATTTTTTAACTTAAATAATGATACCATCTAGAATGTTTTCACCTAATTAGTGGTCTTCTATCCCCCCTAAATAGGAACACATGGACAAAGGAGAAGACAGATCAGTCTAAGAAACTACTTCAAAGAGAAATCCTAACTGAAGAAAAAATACTCTCCTATCAAGATTATGATTCACTGATCCATAAGGAATCTCATTCTTTACAGGTTTAAGTATTGCTATATATAAAACTCTATACCCCTTATAAGGGGACATCTCATTAACACATTCAAGCTATCTCATCTCCTTCCTGCTTCTATTCTCTAACTTAGGCATTAGAGTATTTGTGGGGATTCCCCCCACCTCTCACCTTACCCCCTGTTTCGTGCTTTGCAGGACGTCTAGCCCAGGAGTTTCGGAGATTAGTTATCAAGTGGCGCCATTTGTGGGAACTCCTTGGGAAAAGCCATTCATTTACTTGCTAAGCTAAAGACACCTTCACTATGACTTCTAGCCCACCTCCAGCCCAAATTCCTGAGGCCGACACCAATCCTTCTGCACCTATCCTTTTGACTGACCTTTCAAACCCTTTCCCAGCAATAATACCACCGCCCACATTGCAGCATGTTGGAGCCTCATCCGGACATGTACCTTCACTTCCGAAAAACACCCCGAGATACCCGTCCTTGGGCACAGATCTCCCATATTACGCTCCACTGCAGCACCATCAATTAATACCCTCAATACCTTTTCCAAGCCTACTAGAAACGCCAACAATAACCACTCCAAACCTAAACACCGTAACCCAAACACTCGACCTTGACCAAGCAAGCAAAGAGGCCATGATAAAAAATATTTAGGCATAAATAGCCTTAATGCAACAACATCTAAGCGCTATAATACAGAGCGGGCATACTGAATCGACTCCAAATAATCATAATACAGCACCCCGATAAGCCCCAGAGACAAGCACAGGGATGGGTAAAGCACTAGAAGGGGAGTGTAGTTCGTCAATCCCAGCTCTTGATGATTCAAAATTAGCGCAGAAAGTTGAGGAAGTAATGAACAAAGCCCGGACTAAACTTAAAAAGGAAGAAGAATGGGTGATGGGTAGCAGAACTCTGTTTATCAACAGAATAATTCAAACAGAGATTCCTAGTAAGTTCAGAATCCCGCAGCTTGATCAGTACGATGGGACAGGAGATTCTATCAGTCATATATCGACTTTCCGGACAAAGATGCTGCTCCAGAATGTGAACGATGGAATCATGTGCAGAGTTCTTCCCAAGTACACTCACAAAGAGCGCCAAAAAATGGTTTCATCGGCTCCCAGAGAATTCTGTCACTTCTTTTGAGGACCTAGCGGAGCAATTCCATATCAGATTCATCACTAATATCCCTCCCGCAAAAAACATCAACGACCTGAGGATGTGCCGATAGGAGGCTGACGAATCTCTATGAAGTTCACCGTTTTAACAAAATAACTATGCAGATTGAGCACCTCGTTGATGAAGTTGCCATAGAAGCTTTGAAAAATGGCACCAGACTCGGAAAGCTAAAAGACAAATTAATGACTAAAGAGCTGAATACCTTTGCTGAGGCAATGGTGATAGCGGTTCGGATGATAAAGATGGACGAAGACAGGAGGATGCGTCAGGAAGAAGACAGGCCATTGATCAAGGATGAACGGCCAAAACAGAGAGGGTAAGCTTTCCAAAAATAAATTTCAGAACTCCGACAGATAGATTTAACAGGGAAGCGGACAGATATACACCCCTGAACACCTCTCGATCCAAGATCCTCATGTGGGTCAGGCAGAATGGAGTGGAGATTACCCCAGCCAAGAGAATCAGCACAAGCCAGAGATTTACTCGTGACAGAAGCCAATACTGCGAGTACCATAAAGAGTACGACCATAACACAGAAGGCTATAGAGAACTGAAGAGTGCCATAGAAAAACTGGTGCAGCGGGGAAAGCTTGATAATTTCATTGACGCGCCGAGGGGATTGGAAACCCAGAAAACCATGACCATGACAAAGCTGAGGCAAAGAAAACTAGGAAAGAATCGATTGGGATGATCAACATGATTGTAGGAGGAGAAAACACCAGGAAATGGTTAAAGCGCAGTAGAGGAGAAAAAATGATACCTGGAAAAAGCGATAGCATTTTCAACCCGGGAGACAATTTGCATATACATAACCCTTATAATGATGCCCTGGTGATAACTGCATACATAAATAAGTATCGGGTCAAAAGGCTACTGGTCGATAACGGGAGTGCCATCAATATTTTATTTTGGAATGTGTACAAAGCTATGGGCTACTCCATCACCAACTTAACGGCCATCCAGAACCCCATCACTAGTTTTTATAGGGGAACGGTGCAACCAATGGGGATTGTCAATATGGACCTAGAATTCAGAAACCAAGAGGATGAGGAAACAAAAATCGTCCGGACTCCATTCAACGTGGTAGACATACCACTAGCCTATAATGGGATAATAGGGCGACCGATACTCTATGAAGCAGATGCAGTCACCAGCATTCGGTATTTAACCATAAAAATTTCGATCAAGAAGGGGACCTTTACTATTAGGGGAGATCAGCAAATGGCCAAACAATGCTATCAGATGACCATGAAGTCTCTGGCGGAGGCTTTTCATTTAGAGGCATGGGAAATTGAGAAGCAAGGTGCTGACCCACAACCGGTGGAAGACACGGAGACATTACAAATCAGGGGAGGAAAGTCCGTGAAAATTGGCAATGCCCTTGATCCGAACATCAAAGACATAATAAGGGACGTCCTTACTAGACACTCAGAGGATTTTGCTTCTCAAGCCTCCAAGATCGTCGACGTGGACCCGTGGGTTTCCTGTCACTGCCTAAACATCAAACTAGGAGCCAAGCCAGTAGCACAAAAGAAAAGAACTTTTGCCTACGAAAGACAAAAGATCATTGCTAAAGAAAAGGGGAAGCTATTGGCAGCTGGATTCATTAAAGAGGTTACTCACTCGGACTACGTAGCCAACATGGTACTCATCAAAAAAGCAAATGGGAAGTACAGAATGTGTGTAGACTACACCAACCTCAACCGAGCATACCCTAAAGACAGCTACCTGTTACTAACGATTGATAAGCTCATGGATTCCACCGCTGGCCACGGCTTATACAGCTTCATAGATGCTGCCCAAGGTTATCACCAGATCCCTATGAAGAAAGAAGATCAGGAGAAAATGTCCTTTGTCATGTATGAAGGTCTGTACTGCTATAAGGTGATGCCCTTCGGACTAAAAAATGTTGGAGCCATGTACCAAAGAATGATGAACCAAGTCCTCCAGAGCCAAATTGGAACCAGCGTAGAGGTATATATGGATGACATCATCATCAAAAGCAAGCACCCAGAGGATCACCCAGCGGACGTGGATCGAGTCCTCCAGTTACTAACCCAAACCAGGATCAAGTTGAATCCTAAAAAATGCGTCTTCGGAGTCCAGGCAGGCAAATTCCTGGGGTTCATGATTTCTCACCGAGGCATTGAAGCTAACCTAGAAAAAATGAAAGCCATACTCAACATGGCGGCACCGAAGAGCATCCACGATATACAAAAGCTAAATGGTAGAATAATCGCACTAGGGCATTTTATTTCTTGCTCGACTAAGCGATGTCTACCATTGTTCCGAGCTCTCAAAAGTGCCAGCAAGTTTCAGTGGTTCGCTGACTGCTAGGCAGCATTTGAAGAAATTAAAAGATTCTTGTCTTCCCCACCATTAATCAGTCGTCCGATACCGAATGAGACCTTATACCTCTCTATTGGTTAAGAATGCATCACTTCAGTTCTGGAAAGGGAAGAGGGAAGCCAACAAAGCCCTATTTACTATATCAGTAAGATGCTCTGAGGACCTAAAGTTCGATACCCTATGCTGGACAAGTTAGCCTTAGCTGTGGTTCATGCTTCTCGAAAGCTTTAGCACTACTTCCAAGCTCACCATATTATAGTGCAGTCCCATTTCTAGCTGTGAAAAATATTACAGAGACCAGAGACTTCAAGCAGGCTAGTGCAATGGTCGGTCTTACTCGGTGAATTTGATATTGATTATGAGCCCCGGCAGCAGATGAAAGCCCAGGCATCAGCAAATTTTGTACAAGAAATGGCTCCAGAAGATATAGCCTTGACCAAGATACCATAATGGAAGCTCTATATTGACGGAGCATCCTCAGCTCAGGGTTCCGGCGCAGGAATAATACTCAGGGGGCCGTATAAAGTTCATATCCAGTACGCAATCCGCATAGAGTATAATGCCACCAACAATGCAGCCGAATACGAAGCACTCATCACAGGGTTGAAACTAGCAACTGAAGTCAGGGCCGAACACCTCATCATACACTCAGATTCCCAACTAGTAGTCAACCAAGTCAGCGGAGCATTTCAAGTCAAAGATGCATGTATTGCCAAATACGTAGACAAAGCCAGGCAGCTTTTGCAACACATCGAGCAAGACGGAGGCCAATGGAAGATCGTCTAGATTCCTAGGGAAGACAACAATAAGGCTGATTACCTTGCTAAATCCGCAGCCAATAACAGTCAAGCATTTAGGCACATGAATTTCACCGAATCACTCACCAGTCCCAGCACAGAGGACACTGAAGTTTTTAGAACACAAGTAGTCTCAGAATGGATACAGCCCATAATCTAATATCTTGAGCATGACACCCTCCCAGAAGACAAGTTGCAAGCTTGGAAGCTCAAGGCCAAAGCAGCCCACTATTTCATCCACTGAGGGGAGCTCTACCGAAAATCCCTGTCGCACCCCTGGTCAAAGTGCATTTCCCCGGAGGAGGAAAATTACATACTCTGAGAAATCCATGAAGGAATCTGTGGTGCACACGAGTCCCACTATTCGTTCACTAGAAAGGCCTTGCTCCAAGGGTATTACTGGCCCACCATGTCCAAGGACGCCCAGCAGCTAACACAATCATGTCCCCAGTGCCATCACTATGCCCGGCTTAGCCACAAATCTTCTCGGCCTCTGCATCCCATCGACAGCCCTTGGCCTTTTGCCATGTGGGGAATGGACATCCTGGGTGCTTTTCCTCCCTCTACCTCGTAGAAAAAGTTCCTAATCGTGGCCATTGACCATTTTACGAAATGGGTAGAAGCAGAAGTAGTCCCAATCATCACCAAAGCCCAGATACAACACTTTTTCTGAAAGGAGATCATTTGTAGATTCGGCATCCCCCACACTTTAATTACAAACAATGATAAATAGTTCGACAACCATAAATTCAAAAGTTTTTGCTCGGACCTTGGAATAAAACTGGGCTTTACCTCAGTAGCTTACCCGTAGACGAACGGATAAACTGAGGTCACCAACAGAATCCTCATGCAAGGGTTGAAGAAAAGACTCGATGACAAGAAAGGGAACTGGGTCAAAGAGCTGAACAACGTAATCTGGGCCTACAGAACCACACCCCGATCATCCACTGGAGAAATGCCATTCAGACTGACTTATGGCATAGATGCAGTAATTCTAGTGGAGGTTGGGTCCCCAAGTTACCGGGTAAGCCAAGACCTCGACCACGCCATCAATAGTGCTGACGCACGGATATGCCTTGACATACTAAAGGAACGAAGAGAACAAGCAGCAGTAACGGCTAAGGCACATCGACAAAGAATAACCCGGTACCAGCATCTGCGTAAGCCAACAGAGAATTTTAGGACGGGTGACTGGGTACTCAGAAGAGCAGATATTGGCAAAGGCACCTCAGGCACCGACAAATTAGGTCTGAATTAGGAAGGCCTGTATCAGATTTCAAAATGCACAATAAAGGGGGCGTACAGATTAAAAGAAAGAGGAGGCAGAGAACTACTAAGGTTCTGGAACTCAGACTCTCTCAGGAAATATTATCAGTAATCTTGTACTCAAATACCCAATCTGATTCAATAATAAAAAGTACCTTCATTAATAAAGAATGTCTTTATACATGATTGGTTACAAATATATATATATATATATATATATATATATATATATAGAAGATACACATCAACCTATACATATCTACTCTAGTATTTGAACACCCGGACCCCCAGTCCCAGAAACTGCGGGGGAAGCAACATCGGCAGCCTCTGGACGCTCGCCAGACCTAGCTATAACAGGGGCCTCTTCAGACTCCCTCACGGGAAAGGAACTGGCTTTTCGACGGGCGTCCTCCTCTGCAGCAAGCTTGGCCAGATCGGCTGGAGTTATCAGATCTAAGGCCCCCAAATCTAATCCTGAGTCTTGAGAGAGTAGGATCCTTTTGCACTCAGCCCAGTATGCCTTAAAAAACCCCTCCACCATGCTTTGATATGCCTTCTTGTCATTCACACGAGATTTCTCAAGCTCCGATAGCCTCCCCTGAAGCTCAGCAATCTGAAGATCCTGCTCCTTAATCCTCATTATCAGTTGGGCCTGGCTATGTTCCAGTTCAGAAACCTTTTTCTGATTCGCCTCCGCATCAGATTTGGCCTCGCGTATCTTGTCTGGCAGTGCTCCAGAGCTGCCTTGGCGCTATCTAGCTTCTTCTTAAAATCTATAGCTATCGTCCCCACCTCAGTTTCCTTTAAGCTGTACTAGCTCTTTAAGTAAAAGTATTGATCATTCGCCAGCAGTAAGGCCTGAGTCATCTGCTAAAAAAAACTAGGAAACTTAGTCAAAAATCCACTACCAAAGTTGTATCAAGTAAGCAGAAAACTCCCTTACCTCTAACGACTGGCCGATCATGGAATCTAGCAATCCGTCCGGCCCCTCGTCCGACCAACGCTGCATGTCACCAGGTAATCGCAATGACTCGGTGTACTGGTCCTGTACTTGACTGTTGGAGATGCTCGGGGGCTTCATCTTCTTTAATATCCAGCCCCGTATATCTAGACAACCAGATAATCGGGGGCGCTGGACATAAATCTCTTCGTCCAACCCCTCTGCATCTGACCCTCTGTCAATCAGTTGCCTTTTTCTTCGCCCGACCCGCTCCGACTGCTCACTTTCCACCGGTGCCTTGCCCTTGGGGTCGGCGGGAACAACCTCCAATGCCAGAAGAGCCTCAGTTTTTGAGGAAGGAGAATTCTGATGCTCCTCCACTGCAGCTAGCTCATCTACTAGGGAAATCCTGCTCGTAAAATCAAAAAAGTCAGCCATCTACAGATGGAAAAATAAGACTAGTTAAACAAAACAAAGCTCAAAGAAAAATAATCATACCGGGGGAATAGTCGTGACTCGGACAAACTCTCCACAGATACCTCCGGGATGCATCTTCCGCGGATCGAGCTTCGACGAGTCCGTCTAGATATAATCATAAAACTAATTTCGTATCAGGATCAGAAAGTTTCACTAGACGAGTCACTTTATGACACTCGTCCGACCACATCCTCCGGACATCCAGGAAGTCCGATTGATGCTCCACAATGAAAAAATGGTATCTCCACTTCTTGTGGAGATCCGGAAGTTTAACAAAAAGCGAATGGTTAGGTATGGCCGAAAGGGAGAACATCAGCTCTCCCTTCTTCCTAGTCAGCCTATACAAATACCAGAGGACATCTAGATCAGGAACCCTACCCTCTTCATGCATCAGCTGGATGAACCCGGTCAGTATCCTATAACTATTTGAATGAAGCTGATTGGGCACAATGTTATTCCTATTAAGAAAGTCTTTGACAAAATTATATAAGGGAAATTTTAGATCCCCCCTCTAACTGGTCGAAGTACACTACTAATCTACTTAGCCCCGATAAAGGGGTATGCGCCCTAAACCTTCTATCTACAGTGTGGAGGGCATAATCGGCGGGGATGTAGAATCATCGCCGATACCACCCTAGTAATTCGCTATCTATGTTGGACACAAAGAGGTCAGAGCTAATTTCTTCCCGGGGAGCCATAGCAAAGAAGGGGACAAAAACCAAATGACAGAAAAGGGGCAAAAAGAGGAGGAAGAAAAGATGAAAAGAATCACCTGGTCACCTCAAGCAAGAGTTATAGCAGGAAGGAATAGAAATGGTGGACGCAGTAGAAACACAGCAAAAATAAAATAAAAAAGTGAAGAAAGCAAAATGTGTCAGTTAGCAAGCGCAACAGTATTTATAGAGACACGGAAGGACCTGGAAGCACGCCATTAACTGCCCTCATTATTGTTGTGCTCCTCCCTAAGCCACCATGGACCTGTTGGGAATAACATAACCCATTAGGCGAGGAGTCACGATAACGACTATATGAGCGTCTCGTTCACTGACATATGAAATGACGCATCAATCACGTGATCTCAAGAGTTAAAATAAAACCACCACGTGTTGGCCCACCCACATCTTCAAGTGGGCCACTCCATCAAGCAAATCGCGAGATGTTTCAAGCATCACCCCCAGCCCATTCCGTTCATATAAGTCCAGTAACTAAAACTGGCACCCTCAAGTCGCTTCCGTAGTACTGAGGTTCCGAGCATGTAAGCCTCGCGCCCCTGAGTTGAGCATCTAAGTCTCGTTCATATAAGTCCAATAACTGAAGCTAGCACCCTCAGGTCGCTTCCGTAGTACTGAGGTTCTGAGCATGTAAGCCTCGCGCCCCTGAGCCGAGCATCTAAGTCTCGTTCACATAAGTCCAGTAACTGAAGCTAGCACCCTCAGGTTGCTTCCACAGTACTGAGGTTCTGAGCATGTAAGCCTCGCACCCCTGAGCCGAGCATCTAAGTCTCATTCACATAAGTCCAATAACTGAAGCTGGCACCCTCAGGTTGCTTTCGTGGTACTGAGGTTCCGAGCATGTAAGCCTCGCGGCCATGAGCCGAGCATCTACAAATCCAGTGACGACTGGTTCCATCTTTTTCCAAAATAGACGGGTTAATCTATTACGATGATCATACTTACTGGTCGGGTACCCCAATTCCACAGATCACGATTCGATGACGTCCAACCAAGATATTCGGCACCAAGCTCTGCTTATTATGATTACGGCTGGCCACCTTAGCTCACTTACATCTTATAACCCATATAAAGGCATCTGCATCCTACTCGGACGCAACGGACATAAATATCCACATACTCCGGGGGGGGGACTCTTGATACCATCTAGAATGTTCCCACCTAATTAGGGGTCCTCTACGCACCTAAATAGGAACACATGGACAAAGGAGAAGACAGATCCGTCTAAGGAACTACTTCAAAGAGGAATCCTAATCGAAGAAGGAACACTCTCCTACCAAGATTATGATTCACTGATCCATAAGGAATCTCATTCCTCCCAGGTTTGAGTATTGCTATATATAGAACCCTATACCCCTCATAAGGGGACATCTCATTAACACATTCAAGCTATCTCATCTCCTCTTTAATTATATTCTCTAACTTAGGCATCAGAGTGTTTATGGGGATTCCCCCCACCTCTCACCTTGCCCCTTGTTTCGTGCTTTGCAGGACGTCTAGCCCAGGAGTTCCGGAGATTAGTTATCAAATACTATTATACATATTTTAATACTACTCAAATTCTAAAATTATTCATATACTAATCGTGAATTTGCGCATTGCGCGGATTTTACATAATATATACATTTTAATATAATTATTAAATAATTTTAATAAATTTAAAACTACAAATTAACTAAATATACAAGTGAAAATTTAAAAAGTTGTTATAATAATTTTATTTAGTAATTTTTTATTATTTGTATATAGATACACGCACGAAGGGGGAACAAATAAAATTATGAAATAGTCTTCACTGATTATTATACAAAAATTAGATAATTTAGTCATTTACTAATAAAAATAAAATAAAAATAATTAAAATATAATTTTAATTTGATTGAAAGTTTATTTCTTATTTTAATTAGGTTAATTTTTATTTTATCTCTAATAAAAATTAGGAGATATTACATAAAAAAAAAAATCAACCTTTGGGAGTATTTTTAAATAAAACCCTATTCAATTTTTTCTTTCAAATCAAACCACAACTTTTAAAACATTATTAAAAAAAACCTTCATTGAATGACTGCACTGGTAACAGGAGATGAAAATATTTTTTTATTCATAGGACCCACTTGGATGACTGTACTAGTAACAGGAGACAAAACCGATGCATTTACCCCTAAATTGATACTTTTATATGTCTAAATAATATACTAATCCAAAATGAAATACTCAATTAGATGAGAGAAAATATCAATTTGGGGGCAAATGCATTGGTTTCGTCTCATGTTACTAATACAATCATTAAAGTAGGCCCCATGGATTAAAAAAACAATTTAATCGCCTGTTACCAGTACAGTTATCTAAGGAGAGTTTTTTTTATAACGTTTTAAAAGTTGTAGTTTGATTTGAAAGAAAAAATTGGATAGGATTTTATTTGAAAATATCTCCAAAGGTTGAAGTTTTTTTTATGTAATTTTCCCTAAAAATTAAATTAACTAAATAAAATTATAATTTAATTGAAAGTAGGTTTCCTATTTTAAATAATTAGGATAACTTCTATTTTATCTCTAACAAAAATTCTAATTGAAAGTATATTTTTTATTCTAATTAGGTTAACTTCTATTTTATATCAAATAAAAATTAATTTAATTAAAATATAATTGTAATATAATTGAAAGTATGTATTCTATTTTATCTGTAATAAAATAAAATATAATTAATTAAAATATAATTTTAATTTAATTGAAAGTATATTTCATAGTCTACTTATATTTTCTATAAGAAATATAATATAATTATCGCTTTTAGATATTTTCATAAAATTTAACGAAAAAGAGTTTAAATTAAATTAATTAATATTTATCATTTAATTATTATTTAAATTTAAAAAATTATATTAAATTAATTTTTGAGTAAATAAAAATATTAATATAAAAAATACTGAAGAAATAAAGTGTTATAGTTCAAATAAAAATTTAATAAAATGGAAATAAATTATAAATTTAATGAGGTTGTAGTATTTACATTGTTATATAAAGAAAATATAACTTTTATTATTTTTAAATTTTTATTAAAAAATAACTAATAATTTTTTATCATCTTATGATTAATTATGATGATAATATTTTTATATAAAATTCATTTTAGAGTTTAAAAAAATTAATTGTAAAAAATGTTGAAGGAATATTGTGAGTGGCGGCAGGATTAAGCGTGCACCCAAATGTTTAGCGACTACAACATTGTATGAGCTTAGGGTCCACTAAGTAATACAAAATGAGCTTGTGGCCCAAAATAGAGATAGAGTCACCACCAGGATAAAAGCCGGGACACACTGTATGGCAACTGGATTCCACAGAGGTTCCCAGAAGCCGTAATAAGATATCGGGTTCGAAAACTGGGTATGGGCTTTTGGAATGTCCACCCAACCTTGCAATTGGCTTCCGTGTGTGTTTCGTATTTTATTACCTTTGATTATTAAATTATTTCTTTATTTGATGTGGATCGCAGTTGTTTCTAATTTTATATTTTAGTTTGAGTTTGCACATTAGTTTCATTTCATGCTTATAGCCCGATATACATCACAAATAAAACAAATAATAATAATTTACAACCATACATTCCAAATAAATGAGGGAAAGGATTAAGGATTACAATAATTTGTTCAAAGAAAATGTAAAATAAATAGAAAATAAACCATAGATAAACCAGAAATAAACTAATTATTTATACAAATAAAACCTCTTAAGAACTAATTAATAGAATAATTATTTAATAATTAAAAATCATAAAATATTCCTGCAAGAAACACAAATTAGCCCCATCTCACAAAATAACAATATCATCCACAACAAATAATGTTCATGGTAAATGGAAATAGCATAACAAAATATTCCACCAAAAATCACAATAATACTTATACAATAATATATTGAGCAACATAGTAATAAAAACCAAGATGTATAATAAGAAAAATACCAGAATCATGCAAAATATACAAAATAAGCATTAAAATCAAAATAGAATGATGTAGGATTATGATGAAGTGAGAGGCATCACCTCTTGACCAAGAGGTGATATCATTTCGCCGTAACACGAAGGGGCGACGTCTTTACAAAGAGACATCGCCTCTTCAATAGAACCAAAAAACATACTACATTTATTAACTTTTAAGAAACTCAATATTCATGCAAACAAGCAAAGACTAATGAAAATACATAAATATCAACAGCCAATACTTAATGTTTCACGTATTCATGTTTCACATGTGATCTTAACAAGCAAGAAACACAAAAGAAGCAAGCAAGAGAATAATAAAATAAAAAATTTTAAGAAAATGAAGAACTTAAAGCTTGAAAACAAAGGATTATCATTGATTTAGACGAGCTGATGCTCCTAACTAAGCCCTCGAAGCTTGGTTTGCTGGTTTGGGTGCTTAGAATGTAAGAGAGACTTCCTCCTTCTCAAGAAATCAAGTCTTTTTTAACCAAAAGTCCCATTCTTCTTCTTCGTCTTCTTCTCTTTTTTTTTCCTTCCCTTCTCTTTACTCTCTATTTTTTCCTTTTTTCCCTAAACCCAAAGTTTTAGGTCTTTTAAGTCAAAAAAAAAGTCCTCTCTCTTATGCCCACCCTCTTTTTTAAGGCCTCTCCCCCTTTTACTTTTCTAATTTCCAACTAAACCACTCTCACCTTCTTCCCCATTCTTTTCATCATTCTGGATGCTCCTCTCTCTTTTGTTTGCTTTTTTCCTGCTCTTTTACGTCCAAAAATATCTCAAATCCAAAGAAGGTGAGCCCCAACTACTGCCATTAATGACATTTAATACTACAGAGGATGGTTGTGAAGAGGCGTCGACTCTTCGATGAGGCATTGCCTTACCGATGCTTAGGATAAAGAGGCGATGCCTCTTCCATGAGGTAATCACCTCTTCACCCAGGGTAGGTCTAGGCCTTTGGGCCAAAAGGTAATGGGCTTAGGCTTTTGAGGCTTAAGCTTTGTTTTTTGGGCTTAGATTGTGTGTTTTAGGCTTTTGAGTCTATTTTAGAGAGGTTTTGAGCTTCCATTGCATTCAAAACTCAAACTTTTCATCATCGGACTTTTGTTGTATGTTAATTAAATTGAAGGTGTCCATAGTTTGCCCCCTTGGTTTTTTAAAATAATTAAATTTTTGAAAATTAATTTTTTAAAAAAGCAATATAGACATAAGAGGATTAAAGGATGAAAATGACATACCTGACCTTTGAGCTTCACTTGGGTTGTCAGCCTTAGGAATTCAAACCCGAGAGGTTAAACTTTACCCCAAAATGTGACCGTGATCCTTGGGTTTTCCTAGCTCAATCAACCATACATTTTAATTTGGCGTGATTTTCAAGTTTTCCTAGTAACTGTGTTCCTCGGATTTTCCTGGCCCCATCAGTTACTCATTATAGTTTATCATGAAACTCAGGTTTTCCTAGCCTAAGGGTCACTCAGTAAAGGAGATAAAAATATAACCTTCTTCGTCAGGTTTTCCTAGCTCGATCAGTTACTCATTATAGTTTATCGTAAAACTCAGGTTTTCCTGGCTCAAGAGTCACTCAGTAAAGGAGATGAAAATGTAACTATATTTCTAGGGTTTTCCTGACCCAATCAATTACTCATTATAGTTTGTCATAAAACTCAAATTTTTTTGGCCCAAGAGTTACTCAGTAAAGGAGATAAAAATGTAACCACGTTCCTCAGGTTTTCTTGGCCTGATTCGTTACTCATTATAGTTTATCGTAAAACTTAGGTTTTCCTTGCCAAAAGTCACTCAGTAAAGGAATATACACTTTAGGGATTCAAACCCGACCAGACACTTTTCCTATTACGCACTTCAGGGATTCAAACCAACTAGACTTTTTTTTTATAGCGCATTTCAGGGATTTAAACCTGACTAGATGCTTTTTTTATCGTGCACTTTAAGGATTCAAACCTAACCATATGCTTTTTCTTATTGGTGCTTCGATCAAAATATCTTCAAATCTTAAACATCGATTTTGGTATACACTCGAGAAATGAAATAAATTTTTTTTTGTTGGGGAATATATTTTTGATGGGCCTTTATATTCTTTTCATAAAATGGGCTTTACCCTTTTCCTTTCTCTTCTTTTCAATAATTTTTCTTCTTTTACCCTTATGCCTTTTACATATAAATTCCTTTTCCTCTTTTCAAAATCACTATCATTTTTCTTTCAAATTCTCTTTTTTCTTCTTTTCTTTTCTGTCACTCTTCAAACCCTTTATCACTATGGATACCGCACGGACTCTAAATTTGCCTATATGGGACCTAGTGACTCTCTTAGTACATCCTCTATATAGTTTTCGGCTCAGTATTAGAGACGAGGTCCTTCTTTTTGTCGACATGCAATCCCATATCTACGGAGTGGCTATAGGGAAGGTTAGTACCTAATTTCTTTAATTTTTTTTGTAAAAAATATTAAATAACATCAGGTTACTATTTATAAATGCATTTTTTTAATTTAACTAAAAGAAATTGGATTTAATTGAGTGAAATTGCAAAATTTGAATTACTCTATCAAATCACTGACACTAAAAGGCGTCATCTTTTTGATGGGATGATCGCTTCTTCGATTAGGCGATTGCTTCATCACAAAAAGGTATTTTCCTCTTCATGTCAAGGTGCGTATAGAGAGGTGATTGCCTCTTAGCTAAGAGGCGACGCCTCTATAATGGGGAGATCACCTCTAGCCTAGAGATGTTTTCCTTTTGATAGATTTTTTAGTAGAAATTGAATTCATTCATGAAAAATAATAATTTCACTCCCTATTTTACTCTCGTAGCTTGATACTCACACCCTCAAGGGCGTTGGGGAACTTCAACAGTGCCCATATTTAGTATGATGAGCTCACGGACGTGGTGAAGGGTCATATTTGTGACACCAAATTTTTTAATTTCATCCTAACACTATTGGCACAGCAGGGGCATACAGACTACCAACCTCTTCATGCTCTAATGGAGAGATTGTCCAATACCACTTATACATTCCATCTTCCTTTTAGAGAGTTTACGCTCGATCTAGTGGCTTTTGCTACATGTAATAACCCTATTTTTTGAAGTATTTTAATTTAAAATAGGATATGCAGTGTTAATAAAATTCAAAGTTATATTTGATTATTATTTTAATAATTTTCGTAAATTAATTATATAAATTATGAAATTGTGATTTTTGGTGTTATTAGTAGTTATTATTAATTTTAGAGTTTAATTTATAATTTTTGGGATTTTTGTATAATTTTTATAATTATTTTTAGTTTATGTTAATTTTGGAAATTTAGGTTAAATATGTATTTTGTTAGAAATAATTGGTTAATTATATGTTTTTATTGATATTATTGAGATATATGTTGAGAAAATAATTTTTGTATATTTATATAATTTTTATTGAATTTTTTTAGTATTATTAGTATATTATGTGAATTTTTGAATATTATGGTTAATTGTGTAGTTTGGTGATAATTTTAGTTAAATATTATGTTTAATTGGTCTTAATATTATTTGAGGTATAAAAATGATTTTTACAAATTATTTACTATTTTTAATTAACTAATATTAATTTTTGAAAATCATTTTCAAATAATATATTATATATTATTTTTGTAATAAAATGGATTTTTAGTAATTTTTAAAATTTAATTGGACTAATTAAATTATTTGGATTTATAAAATGACTTTTCGTTATTAATTATGTAATTATTGGAAAAATGGTTTTTTAATAATATTATATTATTATTTAGGGTTTTGAAGTAATTATTGAAAAAATAATTATTTTGATATTTTAATGTTAAATATGCTATATTTTGATATTTTGAAGGTATTTATGGTAATATTTGGTTTTTAATATATTTTATTATATTATGTGAATTTTGGTGAATTGTGGACCTTAGTTGGGGGAATTTTGTAGTTCGAGATCCCAACCGAGGGTTGTGAGAATTTCTATATTAGAATTGTATTTTTCTTACAGGACCGACTGTACTTTTTAGTAGAGAGATTTATGTTTTACAAAGAAGATTCTGCCAAATTTTTTATAGAATTCTCGTAAAACGTGACATCGGATCTAATTCCAATTCTGTGTCTGTCTATGTTTAGTGAGTCTAGATCGAGTCTCTAGAAGTCTAAGTTAGATTTATTCTTATTTTGTGATCATTTTTATTATTTAGTTGCGCTGAGACCAAGGCCTTACGGATCAGGCCTGTCGGACCAGTCTCGTGGAGCACATCCTTGTGAGTTGTTATTATATATATACATTGTTTTAGGTTGCATGTTTTAGAAATATATGTTTTAAATGTATTATTATTATGCATAATTGTTTTATTAAATGTTTAAGTAAATTCTAGGTATATTTTTAGTATATTCTTGGTATATTTTGAAATAAATGTATGTTTTACCTTGATTTATATTCAAATTATTTTTAAGTATATTATTGGTTTATTTTGAGTATATTTCATGATTTAATTGAATTTATTTTACATATATATACTTGAAATATACTTAGTTTATTTTAGGTATATTTATGGTATATATATGGTTTATTTGATTATTATGAATGACTTTATGCATTATTTGTTTATTTGAATGAATAATTTATTTTAAATGAAGGATATCGATAGAACGTGCTTTCTAGTGGGCAACATTAGGACCGAGTACGTACCGATGCGATAGATTATAGGTTAAATTACTAACTTAATTGTGGATCATGACTTGATTGATTTGATTAATGTGTGATGTGATTGATGGTGTGTGTAGACGGTGGGGTTTAGCGTGCGTCCAAGATTTTAGCAACCACAATACTATTTGAGCTCAGGGGGCTCTAAAGAACACACTAACCACTGTCTCAAAGACATGACGTGGAGATGAGGAGTCGCTACCTAGGGTAATAACTGGGACAAATTGAAAAGGTGGTACTCGATTCTCTAAGAGAAAGCTAGCACCACAACCAGGAGATTATGGATACGGAATACCAACTTCTTTCAGTCTTGTGTTCATTTAGAATTACTTTATGAATTATTATCTTATTCTCTATTTACATGCAATTTCATATAAATCGAAAATAATTAACTCCAAGGCAGACTAGTCATGAAATATACAAGTAAATAATGCGTTCAACAAATCACATAATCTCTAAGTTAGTCTAATCTACATGGATTTTAAATCTACATGTTTTAATTTATATGTGAACCTAAAGACCTAATTCCCTTTGATTTTAATTAAATGAACTTAAGTATACTAATTTTAATTCTAAATATGAGCTTAAATCTACAAATTATGAAAGAAGACTTAAATTAAATGGGCTAAATCTAAATTAATTAAATTAAATTAGGTGAACCTATGTCTAATTGACTAGATGGACCTAAGGATATTTCTAACCTAAAATCTAATTAATTATGGACTTAAAAAATATATTTTAATTAATTAAACCTAGTTAATTATTAAGTGAGATGAGCTAAAAGAATTACTAAACTTAAATAAATAAATCAACGCCTCAAATGGGCTTAAGGCTCAAAACACATAAAAATAATAAATAAAACCCAAAAAAAAAAATAAAAACAATTAAATAAGATAAAAAAAAATAATTAAATTAATCCTTACTAAAACCCTAATTTTATTAACATGCAGACTAAATTAATCCATTTCATCCATTGATTTTAAGTAATTATCTAATTAAAAACCTAATTTTTACTAACCAATTTAATAAAAAAAAACATGCAACCACACATAATTTTATTACTCTCACTATTGGGGCTATTACATTAATTCATAAAAAAAATTAATAAAATAAAGATAATAAAAATAAAAATAAAAATAAAAATAAAAATAAAAATAAAACCCTAGAAACTAAGTCTCTACGAGGCTTTATCCATGGTCTTCCATAAACTTCTCATGAATTCATCCCTCCCACATGATCACCATACGTTTTCCTCCATAATCACCATAAAAAAATAAGATAAAATAATAATTAATGAATAAATTATGATAGTAACTTGAAAGAATAATAATAAAAAAATAATAAAATGAAAAAAAATAAAAAAACAAAAAAATAAAGAATAAGAAGAAGATGATATGATAATGAATGATTTAAAGTACTCCTCAAATTGGTAGTTCACCATTCTTGATAAATCTTCGAATCTTGCCCTTCAAAAATTCTCTACGAATCTTGAATTAATTGTTAATAAAAGGAATTTTTGTAAAAAATTCAAAAGAAAATCATGTTTCCTTCTTCCTCCCTTTTTTTCTTCCTTCTCTTTTTTTCTCTTCACTGTTTTTCCCTTTTTTCTTTTTCTTCTTCCTCCCCTTCTTTATATAGTGGAATTAGGAAGCCTAACCCCAATCCTAATATGATTCTAATTCCTGAAGTATAAAATTATTACTTAAAATTGTATTTAGAAATTTTAAACCAGTTAGGACTAAGTTAATTAGGAATTTTAAACCAATTAAAACTAAATGAAAAATAAGAAAACGGTGATGGAAGAATTCAATTCCGACCTGGATTGTGTAATTCCGATCGGAATTATACAATCCCGATCAGAATTGGTGTAATTCTGATCAGAATTACATAATTCTGATCGAAATTATATAATTCCAACCGGAATTACATAATTTCGGTCGGAATTATGGAATTTTGACACTTTTTTTTAATATATAATTACAAAAAGGCCCATGAAAGAATTTAAATTTTACAATTAGGTCCTAAAAAAACCTTGCAATTTAGTCCCTAAAAACATTAAATCCTTCCTTTAAAAGCTGCATTTAAACCCTTAGAATTTTAAAGATTAAATATCAAAGACATTTTCATCACTAGAGTCCTTTGCTGCATCGATAACACATCATCCTAAAATTGGGTGTCTACAATGTGATTGATGGAGCTCGGTTGACCTAGTGTCTCAGGGCCAATCACACTGACAATTAGACCGCTGGAGCTTGGTCGACTTAATGTCTCAAGGCCAGTCTACTATCCAGTTGGATTAAGTGAATTTATTTGGAATTAAGTGAGCTAGTATGGCTAGAGTTTTTTTTACTGATAATTGAGGTTACGATAATTAGGGTTCTATTTGATCCTTCAAAACTTGTATTTTTCGGTATTATGAAATAAAGTGATTTTCAACATCTGTGTGTATATGCCTGTATATATATTTATTATATAAATATGATTGTTTGCATTTGACATTTAGTATTGTGTGTATATATATTATAACAATTCTCTCAGTGAGGTCTGACTCCCCTCCGTTGATATTTTTACAGGAGAGTCCTCTTCTTCAGACCTCAACAATAGGCCTATTCACCAAATTTCTTTCACCCCAGCCCTATTATGTAAATGACCTACTTAATTATGTATTATTGTACTCTAGAAAACTACATTAGTTGTATTTGCAATGGTAATGAGTTTTATTTATTTTGCTGTATGAGATTTTAATTCAGATGTTTAATCTGAATATTGTATTAAATTATTTCATGATATGAAGGAGTTTATTTTATCATATTAAATTGAAATTTTTAATTACGGTATATTTATTTATTGTATATTTTTTTTATTCTTTTAAGGCTTGCTATGAGTTCCAGATTCTAAAGAATTCTCATTCCTTAGCGCTGATCATGACCCCCGGTTTAGGTCGTGACACTACAGTCACTGGTATTGCTTGTGAAGGGCATTCTATTCCTCTTGATGCTGGTCTCCATCAGCTATCTCTAGATCATCTCGCTTTCATTAAGTGTCTGCTTGACATGGTCCTAAATATGAAGGGGACACACACAATGAAGCTCAATTCCATTAAGAGCTTCTATTCTTATGCTAAAGTTGAGGTGGCTACCACACCTTACCAGATTGATCAGGAAGTGCATGCATTCCTGGTCTATTTACTAGTACCACTCTCTTTGTAGATACTGCCAGTTCTGTAGACTTAAGCTTTTTAATGCCCTTAAGAGATTTAGATCTAGTGGCTTCATATAATTGGGGTAGTTGTGCCCTAGGTTATATACACAAGAGCATGAATGAGTCGGTGTATAGAGCCAAGAGGCTTTGTGGTTTTTGGTATACCATTCTGGTACTTCCCTCCTTTTTTACTATTAAGTTCTATCTTAAATATTATTATCATGATTTGTTAACAGTTCTTCCTTTTTCTTGTAGGATTGGGCTCTAGAGTTGGAGCTGATTATAAGGATCACTCATGTTATCGACACTCTTTTTCCTACTATAGCGAGATAAGGCCCTAATTACGCTTGGAGGAGGCTAGTTGCTTGTGTGCATATTCATCGCGAGCGACTGAACACTCTCACACATGATGAGGTACACACCTGCAAATATAAGTGTAATTAGTGACACATTTGTTAATCAAATTCATTCACTTATCGGCTTATTTTCACAGTTGTGCTAAAATTTATAGGGTCCCCAGGCTGGATGGTCTCAGTCCATGGTCTGCTCGATTCCACTATCCCGAAGGAGGGTATTGCTCTGAGGGCTTGACTGTAGAATTTGGTACCTCAATGAGAGAGTACACCAATGGCGGATGGGTGCTAGAGTAAGACAGTCACCCCTCGCTCCTCCCCGATATATTTTCTAGGCACATGAGCTAGAGGGAGAGGAGCTTGACCAAGCTTTGGCAAGAGATGATGTTGCAGATTATTATGAGAGGAGGAAGTCTCAATACATAGATTTTGTATAAGCTCATCTCATACAGATAATGCCTCTTCTTGAATTTACACCTTAGGTAAGCATGCAATTCTATTAAACATATATTTCATATTTATGCTCGTGGGTACTATTTCCTGACTTAATTTTCATTCTTAGGCCCCATCTAGGGCACCAAATCCTTGTTCTAGGCCTACAGTACAAGAGAGGCCTCATTAGAGTCCCCGCATTATGCTTAGTGGTGAGGGTACCTCCTCTGGCACGCCACCTACTGGGGAGTCTTCTGGCTCTAGATCTCAAGTGATAGTCGGTAGGCTTATTGTGACTCCTAACTTGTTGATTCACTGCTAGGTGCCTTCGGATAAGCTCTCTCATCAGTTCTTAAGGCTAGATAGGAGTTTGGAGCTCGATTTCTTACCGGAGGCCACTACACATGTGAGTTCCCTTCTTCCAAAGTTTTATTCTCAAATTTGACTTAACATATAATTAATTCTAACAATATATTAATTTTGCAAATACCTCAAGATTAGGGAGGGTGATCGAAGCCCATCGGGACTTTCTGATGTAGATGACACAATAATGAAAGGTAATAATTACACCTTATTTCTATATGTATGCATGCTCTCATGATTTCTTACCATTTATTTCATTTTGATAGGACCGAGATGAGGAAAAATAGGCCAGGATTACTGCTATCGAGTGTCAGCTAGTTGCTCTCCAAGTCAAGAGTGACGAGGAGGATGATGCGAGTGATGCTGAGGAGGAGGAGCCAACTAATAAGTGTGATAACCCGATATTTTAAATTATTAAAAATTATTTTGGGATATGTAGTGTTAATAATATTTAAATTTTTATTTATTATAATTATTTGTGTGTAATTTAATTTTAGTATGTAAATTATTATTTATTCATTTATTAATATAATTATCGTTATTGTTGTGAATAGTATTATTAATTGTTATTATTATCATTATTATTATTAGTATTGTTATTTTATATATGAGTTAGTGTGGTGTTATATATATATATAAAGGGTCAGGTCATATTTTATTCAGGATTTCTTTTCTCTTTCTTCCCTTTCTTTTCTTTTTCTTCTTCCTCCTCCCGTCATTGCGTAGAACCACCAGCCACCTCTGTCAGCCTCCACTGGACCTCCCCATCACCTCCCATCCTTCCCTTCTTCCTTCAACTGCTGTCAGAGCACCTCCCATTGTAAAAAAATGAGGAGAATTGGTAGCAGCAACAACCACTTCTTCACATCGCCGACTGTGAAAGATTTTGATCCTGGGCTCATTTAAACCCTCGTGGTCTAGGCAAGCTAGTTTTTAGCTCGGTTCAAGTTTGGTTAGTTTTATATTTTCAAGTTTTAATTTAGGTTAATTTTGGTTTTTAATTTTTTTGAGCTTGATTTCCTATGATTTGAGCTTAATGTCTTTAGAAATATTGTTGTGTGTAGCTTAAGCTTTCCAAATATATTTTTTGTTCATTTTTTGAATTATTTAGATTTTTGGGTTTTGAGTTTTCTGACAAGTCAATGTTCCGGTGACCCTCACTGGAAAATATTTGTATTTTTAATAAATTTTTTATAATATTTTGAGTATAGTTTGTGAAAGAAGTATGTTAAAATTATGTCCCAATTAATTACTTCGAATTTTTGAAAGTTTATGTGAAAAATTAATTTTTGAAAAAATTAATATAAATCAGTGAATTTGGTGTTTTAATTGAAATTATGGTTAATTAATATATTTTGAATAATTTTGGAATAATAAATAGTATTAAAATAATTTTTATGAATTATTTACTATTTTTAACTAATTAATAATAATTTTCAAAATTATATTCAAATAATAAATTTATATACTATTTTGTGATTAAATGAATTTCTAATTATTTTTATTACATAATTGAACTATTTAAATAATTAATTGTGAATTTTACTATTTAATTTTGAATAATTGAAAATTTGGATTTTTATTAATATTATATAATTTATTGAGATTTTATTAACTAATTTGGAAATAATTAGCTTTAATGTTTTTGTCATTTAAATAAATTGTATTCTAGTTTATTATTGATGTTTATGGATTTTAATGATTTTTATTATATTATTATTATTAAATATTGATTTTGAGAATTGTGTTTCTCGATTGGAAAATTGTGTAGTTTGGGGTTTCAACCTGAGGTATTGTGCTTTTGTGTATTTGAAGTGTATTTGCTTTTAAGATCGACTCTACTTTTAATAAAGAGATGTCCGTTTTATAGAGGAGACTCTGCCGAATTTTCATAAAAAGTGACGTCGGGTCGATCCTGAGTTTTTGAATTGTGGTCGAGTCATGTCCTGGAGCGAGTCTTCCTTTAGAATTCCTAGAAGTGTAAAGTTAGGAATTTATTATGATATTGTTATTATTATTTATTTTCTATAGTTGCGCCGAGACCAAGGCTTATCGGACTAGGCCCATCGAGTTTGTCTAGAGGAGCGCACAACTGTGAGTTATTATTTTATATATGCATTGCATGTAGAGTGCATAATTATGAGCACCCATGTTTTCATAATGTATTTGGTCACGAATTATTTACCAAATGATATGTATATTTTTGGTATATTTTAGTATATATATGACATATATATTTGGTATATTCTTAATATATATTTGGTATATTTTTTGTATACTTATGGTATATTTTGTTATAAATGTGACATATATATTTGGAATATTTTTAGTATATATTCGGTATATAATTGGTATATTTTCAGTATATGCTTAGTATATGTTTAGTATATAAGTGGTATATTATTATAAAATAGATGCCATTATGTTTTAATTATGCATTTTATTATTTTCAACATTTACGTGATTTATTTAAAGGATATCAGTAGAACATGCTACCTAGTGGGCTGCACTAGAACTGTGTACGTACCGGTGCGTTAGAGTTTAGGGTTGAAATCATTTGATGTGAAATTTGATTATTCGATTATTAAGTATTGTGATGAGAGTATAGTGTGATTGCAGGAGCTCGGTTGACCTAGTGTGTCGGGGCCAATTACATTGACAGTGAGACTGCGGGAGCTCGGTTGACTTAGTGTCATGGGGCCAGTCTACAGTCAAAAAATGGAAAAGAAAATTATTTTGGAATTAAGTAAGCCTATTGGCTAGTGATCAAGGTTGTGTATATTTTAGGGTTCTATTTTATCCTTCTCTTTAAAAAATATTCTGCATTTATTATTATATAAAAGCAAATTTTAGCATTTGTGTGAAATGCATGTATACATATATTATTATACTGATGTTTGACTGTATATGACTTTAGGTTATATGTATATATATTATAATAATTCACTCAGTGAAGTCTGACTCCCTTCAATATTTTTTTATAGGATATTCTTCTTCTTTAGACCTCCCCAGTAGTACTATTCAGTGAACTTCTTCAGCCCCAGCTAGATTATATAAATTTTATATCTAAACACTTGTTTGTATTCTAGAAACTGCAGTAGTAGTGTTATTGTGATAGAAGTGTGTTGTATTGGTTTGAGATTTTGTATTTGAATCTTGCATGAAATATTTTTATTATCTATGATATAAAGATTTGCTTTTATATTAAATAAAGTTTTAATTCTGGCATTTTTTATATTATTATTGCATATGTTTTTATTTTTAAGACTTGCTACGGTTTCCAGAGTTAAAAGAATTCCCGTTCCCTAGCGTCGATCATGACTCCTGGTTTGGGTCGTGATAATAAGCATGCTGAGGACGACAGCGATGACGATGGATCTGATGAGCCTAGAGATAATGAGTAGAGGGATACCCTAAAGGCCTTCTAGCATAGGATCATTTAAAATATTTTTACTGCTTTGCATTGTTGATGTGTTACTTTCTGAATTAACTTTTGCTTTATTATTTTCATATTTGACACTAGATGAACTAACAATGTTTACATGCAAATTTTGGCAAGATTTTGAATCAATCAAGGGATTTTTATTATTGTAATGCTCTCCTCTGAATTTTCATGTACTATACAATCATTCTACAGCAACACAAAGATAGATTTCACCTGTTAGAGAGGCGTCTCCTCTTCATAGAGGTGTCGCCTTTTTATGAAGAGGTGACAGTGAATCGCCTCTTCATGCAGAGGTGCCACATGATCGTAAAGGTGATTTCCTCTACAGGTTCAGTCTGTAGCTACTTAAATCCCTAATTCTTCTTTAAAATTCTTAATTCCCCATTCACGTGAATTCTTTTCATTCTCTCTCTAGAAAACATCCCATCTTCCCAATATGATTGAAAGAAACTTAAAACAACTATAGTCGATTCTAAAAAGCTTGGATGGCGAATCATGGGCTAGATTAGAGCATTTCATTTATTTGTCTTTCGATTTTTGCATGCTAGGAAGATTAGTTTCTCATTCCTCTATATTTTTGCTCAATTTGAGGATCCTTAAAAGCATGTCTTTAGATTCAACATAGCAGAGTTATGCCCTATGCCAAAGGAATTTGAAGCTATCTTGGGCTCTCATATGGATTCTGCTTATCAGATTGCAATTCCTTCGATTGAATCTCCAGATTTACACTCCATCTAATACCAAATGGCTAGGCTATTCAACCTTTCCCCTTAGTCTTCTTTTCGCCATATATTTGGTAATGAGGTTCTAATGAGCTCTTTTCTCGAAGTTGTTGTGACTATAGATAGCAACAAGATTTACTGGGCTCGGATGATCACTCTTTACCTATATGCTCAATTTCTACTAGTTTCCCCTTTTGGCAACTGTGACCCAAAGGTTCTTCACGTTCTAAACAAAGTGGAGGCTGGATTAAATCCTTTCCCTCTTTTCCTAGCAGAGACTATCATTGGGCTTGACAACTTCTCTAAAACTAGGCAATTTTCAGGGAGTCCCCTTCTACTGGAGGTGAGCTTTCTTTTTTTCTCTTTCCACTTACTACTTTTTGCCAATTTTACCTATTCATTTTTCTTACAAGCATGGTTTTATAAAAAGTTGAGGTCACTCGAACCTCCTAGAGACATCACACATTACAAGGCCAAACATTGTCGTACTAAGAGACTTCAACCTATTTTAGAGGATGTTCAAAGCTGGTTATTTACATTCTTTGACACTTTGATTCAGTGGATGTGGCCATAGTGGAGGTTGCAGCATGTGACTATTCAATCTTATACCTACTATGTTCCACTAGCCGATCTCCACTTTGCCACTTTCTATAATCCTGCTCGGCTTTATAAGCAATACAGGCAGAAACAACTGATTATGGATTGAATGGATGAATTTGAGCTAGGGCCCCTTTCTCAAAACTTTTTGGACAACCTAATCGCTACTTGGCATTGCAGATTCATTCAAAGGTTCATTGACTGCAATAGAGATTAGTCCACTGATGACCAATACAATGCATGGATCTAGTTACAATAAACAGAGAAGGATGAATTCAGAAGAAATAAAAGGATAAGGACATTACATGCATTGAGGGCTTAAGAAGTTCAAAAGAAAAGCAAGCATCACTAGTTTATAAAATTCAGTCTTTATTTTCTTTTTGTTAGATGGAATTTCCTTTCCAGTTAAACAATGTGTAACAAGCACTTAATGCATCGTTCAACAATAATAAAGGCTATCCATTCCATTTAATTTAAGAACAAAGTGATTATACATCTTGATTCTTACATATCTCCTGCTGTTAATTAGCTTGCCCTTATAAGTTTTCCAACTAACTTTTTTTTTCTCTCTCTCTCTCTTTTTATATGTCCTTTACTTTTTCCTGGACCACCCTTACAGGATTTTTTTTATTTTTATATTATTATTTTTTTATATTTTTTTCTATCTCTAACTTTTGCCTAGGTAGCCTCTTTTGAGGTTTTCTCTCTAACGAGACCTTATAGAAAGTATTTTTTAAGCTTATCTAGGTTAATGGGCTCTTTGAACTTATTTCCTCTTAAATCAGAAATAATAGTAGCACCTTTGGAAAATAACTTTTTCACTTGATATGGACCTTCCCAGTTTGGCTTAAACTTTCCTCACAGATCAGTCATAATTGGCCTAGTGAGTTTTAACTCTAAGTCACCCTTTTTAATTTTATCTGGCTTAATCTTTTTATTATAAGTTTAGGCTATTTTTTTTTTGTACAACTGAGAGTGATACATGACTTTCATTCTCTTTTCATCCAGTAGCGTGAGTTGTGCCAATAAGCTTTCAACCCATTGATACTCAAGAATTTTAGATTCCAAGAGAACCCTTAACGACTGAATCTCAACCTTAACTAGTAACACAATTTCACACCCATACAACAGAGAATATGGAGTAGCTCCCATTGATGTTCTGACAGTGGCCTTATATCCCTATAATGCAAACTATTGGTAGCTCACCCAGTCTTTATAGTTCTCTAGTATCTTGGCTAGGATCCTCTTCACATTCTTATTTATAGCTTTTATTGCTCTATTCGCCTGTAGTCTGTAAGGAGAGGATCATGATGTTTAATCTTATATTCCTCTAACAAAGTGGCCTTTTCTGCCTTGAACTGAACACCATTATCAGTGATGATGTGATAAGACAACCCATATCTGCAAATTATATTCTTTTCTACAAACCTCACCATCTATTTTGCTCCAATAATTATGAGCGATTCTACTTTGACCCACTTAGAGAAGTAGTCAATTACTATTATAATATAGCGATGATTATTAAATGCCTTCAACCTTATGTTTTTTATGATATTGATTCCCCAAACTGCGAATGGATAAAGAGAGGTCAATCCTTAAAGTTCTATAGAAGGCAAATGGCTTCTATCACCATACACGTAGCAGTTATGGCATTTCTTTATAAATTTCATATAATCGACCTCCATAGTCAGCTAGAAGTACCCTTGACGAGTTATTTTCTTAGTAATGACTATTCCATTCATATATGGTCCACATACACCCTCGTGAACTACTTTCATAATTTTTCTAGCCTTGTCTTTATCAACACATCTTGAATGTACTCCAGCTGGTATTCTCTTGTATAACATCCCATTACGGTTGATGAATTATCGATATAACATCCTCATCCACATTCTTTCTTTTCTATTGGTATCATTAGGAAACTATCCTGTCTCGAGATGTTGTTATAGATTATGAAACTAAGGCTTCTCTATGGGGTCGATCGACATTATTATGATTTCTTCATAACAGGGAGTCTGGGACTTTACTAGTATGAGGGACTTAATTTTTTCCTACTTTCCTCCTTCCCATATTGAAGCTAGAGTAGCCAAAGCATCTACCATTTGATTTTATTCCCACGGTAGGTGCACAAGTCTTCATTAGGTGAAAGATAACAAAATCGTGGTTCAGTAATCCCAGTATAGTCTTAGCCTATGTTCTCTCACTTCCTATTTATTAAAGATTTATTTTACTACCAGCATCGAGTCTCCATATACTGTGACCTCTTCTACCCCCCACATTCCTGAGTGCTTTTAGACCAAAGATGTAGGCTTTATATTTTGCTTGATTATTGGTGACTTTAAATTCCAATCGCTTTGCCATCAGAATCATTTATCCTTCTGGCAAGACCAAAATCATACCAATGTCTGCTCCTCTATTATTGAATTTCTCCATCAACATTTTCCATGTCTGGATCTTTATTGACCCCAGGTGCTCATCCAAGAATTCTAACTCCCATTCTTATCCATCATCCACTAGATTCTGAGCCAAGAAGTTTTCCACAGCTCTCCCTTTTATCACCTTCTTTACTATATAGTCTATATCAAATTCAGAAAGCATGACTAGCCATCTAGCTAATTTCCTTATAAGAGAGGGAGTTTGTTGAAGATACTTGAGAGGATCATACTTAGAGACTACCTAAATTTTTTAATACTGAAAGTAATTTCGAAGCTTCTTTGTCGCCTAAATTATAACCAAGCAAGTTCTTTCCACTATACTATAATTAGCTTCATAGGGTAGAAGCTTCTTACTCAGATAATACATAATATGCTCAACCCTTCCTTCTCCTTCATGAGCTAGCATTATGCCAATCGCATCATTCTCTATTGCCAGATAAAGGATTAAAGGTTTACCCAGTCTCAACGGTTGCAAGATAGGAGGATTCATTAAATAATTCTTAATAATTTCAAAATCTTACTGACATTTATCATCCCAGATGACCGGCTGATTCTTCTTTAAGAGCTTAAAAATTGGCTCATAAATGGCAATCAGCTTAATAATGAACCTACTGATGTATTGCAACCATCCAATGAACCCTCTCACTATTGAAAGATGATAAAAAAATATTTATAAATGGATGTTATCCCATATTGGTTAGAAGAGAATGAAGGAGGGAGTTAGTTGGTAATAAAAGGACTCCTCCCCCTCATTTGTTTAAGTGTATCAATCACCATATATATTTGGTGTGTGTTAATCACCATGTAATATTTTGTGTACCATTGAGAGCTATTAGCTATACTAGTAGAGAATTTATGAAAAATTCTCTTGGGTACACTTGAGCTTTTGGATATGTATGAGAGCGTACCATTGAGAGCTATTAGCTATACTAGTAGAGAATTTATAGGAAATTCTCTTAGGATGTACTTGAGCTTTTGGGTATGCGTGAGAGTTAAATATTTTTTAGTGTGGTTATAATAATTTTTCATATAGTAAATATTTTTCCTCTTGGTTTTCTTTTGACAACGCCCATGGTTTTTCTCCATTTAGGAGTTTTCCACGTTAAATTATTGTGTTTCTCTCTTTTATTTCTCAAGTATTTTTATTCATGTTATGATCTAAAGTGGTGAAGGTACTTGTTGGATTATAAAGGGCCCATTTTCCCTAACAATTGGTATAAGAGCTAATGGTTCGGTAAGAGACGAGCTTAAAGGTGGTGTAGGAATTTCTTTAAAATTCTTAGCATGCTCTTTGGTTGCAGCTTTGTCCGATCTTCCACATCAGAAAAGATTTTTTAGAAATTATTGTGATCCAACTAAAGGTCCTTGTATTGTGTTTATAAAGCGTGGTATTGTGTAAGTAAGTACAGCCAAGAAAGTTTTATCACAAAGGTTATAATCGCCTAAGGAAGTTGAGACTTAAGTGGTACCATTTATGGCCCCTTAATCTCTTTTGAAAACTTTCTTAGTGTATTTTATAGAAACAATTGTTCACTTATTAATCATGAGTGAGGTCACTATAGCAGGAAGTACTGTTTAAGTATACAGAGGTACTGTGCATTGTTAAGAAAAAATGAGCTTGAGTTTGAGGTGGAGAAATTTGATGAGTGTGTTGATATTGACTTATGGTAAGATGAAGTCAATCATAATCAATATAGTTTACACAATAATTTGAAGGTGTGGACAATATGGGCACTTAAAGAAAAATTACCAGTAGAGTAGGGTTTGACAAATTGCTCTAAAATAAGTAAATGGAGATGTTGATATTTTCGCCAGCAGTGGGTATTTTTTCTCTATAAGAGACTGGATTATCCTTTTGGCGTGTTATTAATCTCCAAGGTTTGCCATGGAAGAGGACGTGTTACTGCTAGCAGGTCCATAAGTTTGCAAACGAGCATTAGTTGACAATTGATGCAAGGTATGCGGTGGAATTAATGTCGATGACTAATGAACTTTCTAGAAAAGTCAACATTGGAAGTTGCACCATAACTTATTAGTAGTCTTTCGACATGAACTAGCCGAGGTGAAAATTCTTATAGTTGGTGAATTTCAAGTGTGTGTACTTTTATGGTGGAGTATGATAATTCTTATTTTTTAGAATTGTAAGTGTCATAGCTGATGGTAAGGTAGCTATTATTCTTTTAATTTTTTTTAATCATTGTGGAGATTATTGAAAGATGATAAAAAATATATTTACAAATGGATGTTATCCCATATTGGTTAGAACAGAAGGAAGGAGGGAGTTAGTTGGTTATAAAAGGACTCCTCCCCCTCCTTTGTTAAGTGTGTCAATCACCAAAAATATTTAGTGTATGTTAATCACCATGTAATATTTGGTGTACCATTGAGAGCTATTAGCTATACTAGTAGAGAATTTATAGAAAATTCTCTTGGGTATACTTGAGTTTTTGGGTATATGTGAAAGTGTACCATTGAAAGCTATTAGCTATACTAGTAGAGAATTTATGGAAAATTCTCTTGGGGTGTACTTGAGCTTTTGGGTATGTGTGAAAGTTAAATATTTTATAGTCTGGTTGTAATAATTTTTCACAAAGTGAATAATTTTCCTTTTGGTTGTCTTTTAGCAACGCTTATAATTTTTCTCCATTTGGAAGTTTTCCACATTAAATTATTGTATGTTTCTCTCTTTTATTTCTTAAGCATTTTTATTCATGTTATGATATAAAGTGGTGAAGATATTTGTTGGATTGTAAGGGGCCCATTTTCCCTAACATTGACGTCTTTCTTATTTTTTGATATAAGTATTTCTCTGATCACTCTCACTTTATCTGGA
Organism: Mallotus nudiflorus; assembly: GCA_947683625.1. Classification (NCBI taxonomy): domain Eukaryota; kingdom Viridiplantae; phylum Streptophyta; class Magnoliopsida; order Malpighiales; family Euphorbiaceae; genus Mallotus; species Mallotus nudiflorus. The sequence goes on from CANTUR010000481.1 coordinate 585,076, forward strand.
TCCACCTCTATGCCTCTCTAGCTAATAATATGCCCTAGCAGCTTTCTAGAGGTTGCATTAAAAAAACATTTCTTTAGATCCAACCTGAGGTTATACTTCTCAGCTCTTACTAGGAACTTGTCTAAAGCCTCGCAATACCCCTCTCTAGTTGTGGATCTGACCATCATGTCATCTATGTACACTTTTATCTCTTTATGGACCATATCATACAATAATGTGGTGGTTATCCCCTGATAAGTAGCTCCTGCATTTTTTAACTTGAACATCATAACTATATAGCAATAAACACCTCATTCAGTGGTGAAAGAAGTCTTCAACTTGTCAATCATTGTCATCGTAATCTGGTTATATCCTAAAAAACCATCCATTAAGGAGTACATAGCACTAAAAGCTGCACTATCAACTAAAGTATCAATATGTGGTAAAGGAAAATCATCCTTTGGATAAGCCTTGTTTAAATCCCTATAGTCTACGCACATCTTGACTCTCTTATCCTTCTTCGGAACTAGAACTATGTTGGATAACCACTGGGTGTCCTCTACCACTTCCAAGAACTTTACTTTCAGTTGTTTCTCCACTTCTTTTTTTTTTATCAAGAGAGCCTATTCTAGCCTTAATCTTCTCTTCTTCTGCTTTATCGAGGTGATGTAAGAATATGTGAGGATCCTATGCTCTGCGATCTCTCTATCAATCCTAGGCATATCCTCATAGCCCCAAGTAAATGTTTTATGTCTTCTTTTCAGTGTTTCTTTCATTTTTTCTCTCTCATCAAGAGTTAAGTCAGAAGCAATAAGTATATTATTAGGGTTATCATATGTGCCTAAGTTAAATGATTAAGTTCGCACTGAATTAATGTCAAACATATGCATGAAATGATTATCACAAATAGAATAACTATTAGGAAAAACATTACAAAAATAAGGTAAGTCAAACCTTATCACATTAACTTTAGAATGTCATTAGTTTCAAACAAGTTAGAAAGAAAAATATCAATGTCATCATAAAAAACATCCATAATGGACTCAAGAATATAGGATTCAAAGTTAAATTCCTCTTCCTAGTTAGTAGAATCTTTTAGCTCCACCATAAGAATGTCCTTTTCTGATTCTAAAGTTAGCACTAGTTCTTCCACTATCGACTCCTCAACAATAACTTCATTGATCCTAATCACATGTTCGGCAAAAATTTCAAAGCCAAGAACCAATTTCTTAGCAATCATCAAAGGCTCAGGAGCTCCTATGTAGGGATAGTTAGCGCTTTCCTCCATAAATTTTTCTTATAGTGTCTTCTTCTTCAGTTTTGTTCTTGCTTTATTCTTCCCAAAATTTTCTCTCAGCTTCTTTCTCTTCATCAGACTCATCTGCTTTTGGATACCCTATCATGTGCTTCAAGATTGAGACTTTAGGTTCAACAAACTTAGGTGGGCACTGCTGATTCTTCCCTAATCCCATTCCAAGCATAAATATCATGCTCTTCATCATACTCATAATTATCGAATTTAGCTCATCTTTATAGATCATGCAAACCTTGAAACTCAGACTAACCGTAATTTCACTGAGAGTTAACTTCAAAGCAGCAACAATAGCTTCAGTTTTTACCGTAATAGTGACTACCCTTCCCTCATGCTAAAATTTGAACTTCTGATGGAAATTAGATAGTACTCCCTCCAAAGGATGAAACTATGGCCTCCTTAGAAGAATGGCAAAGGTGACTGGAATATTAATGATATGCAAGTTGACCCAATCTTTAATAGGTCCAATCTTGACCAATGCTTTAAAAGTTCCCTCAACTAGCCTCTTTGTATCATCATTAGCCTTAATGACCACATTAGATGGCTTTAAATCAACTACTGTTAATCCCAACTTTGAAAGAATTTTCAAAGGACAAACATTAATGGCGACCCATTATCAACCATAACACAACACATTAATTTCCTTTTCACCTTGACTTTTATGAACAAGGCTTTATTGTGGTCTTTTCCTTTTAAGGGTAGGCCATTATTTATAAAAAAAAATTACCCCTGGAGGGCATTCTGTTAGGGAATCCACCATTTTTTCTGGAGTATGGGTTGAGGGGGTCATCTTATAATCAAGGGCCATAACTAGTGCTTCTCGATGGGCTTGAGATTTCATAAGTAGCTCCCAAACATTGGTGAGAGTTTTCTCATCTTTTGTAGCTTCAACAATTTCCTCAATTTTCTCATCTTTCTCTGGTTCTTCATTTAAATCAACTTCCTCTTTTTCTGGCTCAACATTTTTTCCTTTTTCCTCTTTCTTCTTAAGTTTCTCAACTGATTGGGCTAGTTTCCCTTCATTATTTTACCATAGATCAATTGTTTCTCCTTCATCATCGGAACACCGTATGTCTAGAACATTCACATAAAACTTTACAGAATGTTGGTTCGAGTTTAGGTCTTTTAGTTGTGATTTTGGTGGTGTGGGTATGGAATCAACAAAAGAATTAAAGATTTATTCCTCTATTAAGCCAATATTGATCATCAGGATGCGTGGATTTAGTGGAGGTACATTCCAGTAGTTGGGTAAAGGGTTATTTTGGGTGTTTGGTTTTCTGGTTTCAAGGTCAATTATTTTACCTGAATCAATTAAATCTTGCAGGTGGGTGCAACTGTCAATATCATGTCTAAGTAGTAGGTTATTTTCAATCAGCTTTTCTAAGACTTTAGAGAGAGGTGTTCTCAAGTTAGAAAACCTTCGAGATTGTCTAATAGCATTGATATGTATATTACTGCTTAGCCTAATTCCACTACTAGACCTAATCCCTTTTCTACTTGTAGGTCTCCCACTAAAGAACTTTTTCTCTTGTAACAAATCAAATTCCTTTTAAACCAAACCTATATAGTTCTTCAAAATTCTGAATTCCCAAATCTGTCAGCTTTTTAGGGAGCGGGAGCACATACCCTTCTATAGTTATCACTAGCTGATCAGATTCTGCGGGCTGGTGCCTCATCTATACTAATTTTGCTCTCCACCTAATCAAGTAATCAACAAAGACTCATTGAATTTCTGCTTTATATTTTACAGGTCTCTCAAAGATGTTTCTATTTGAATATTGAGACTATACTGCTTTACGAACACAACATACAATCCCTCCTAGTCAGCTTGGATATGGGATTCTAAAGCATAATACCATTTGATGGGGGCTTCTTCCAAAGACAGAGAAAATTACTTCATAATTTATGCCTTTGTCAAACCGATTGTCTTCATGTGAGTCATATACTGCTTTAGATGTAAATGGGGATCCTTAGTGCCAATGAATTTCTTCATATCAGGGAACTTAAAATTTCAGGGTAGAGGGTCATCATCCTCATCCAAACTTGGATTAGAGTAGTTCATTAGAGCATTTATCCCTTTCTCTTTCATTAGTAACTGCATTTGAGCCATGGTCTTGGTCATATTCTTAGCCTAGTCAGACTTTTCCATATTTTTTACAGTGTCTATATTCACATTCTATTTGGTTATAGGCTCTGCCACTAAAGTCTCTTGATTATCCTCTCTTTCCTATCTTCCAAAGTTTTCAACATCCAAATCAAATAATTATGGCTGAGGTGTTGGTGGTTCTTGTTTAACTGGTTTTCAACTATTCTTTAAAGGCCTTAGAATCAAATCCTGCCATCTCAGTTTCTTTAGAAATCCTAACTAGATGACCAGTGTCAGGTTGATTCCAACTGGAAGACTGTCCTGAATTTATATCTGCAATCACCATGGAATATGCATGACGTATATGCATGAGATGCAAGTTCACTGAAAAAAGAAATCAATATATACTCTATTTACACGTATCAGAGAGACAAATAAAAATGCTCTTAAACAGTATCTCCACCCTTATTTCTCTCATACACGTGTTCACTGGTGAGTTTTATGTCTTAGGATTTTTAATCTAGGTTTTAGTTATCAATGGGGGATAACAAAACCAACGGATGCAAGATAACTCTCAAAATGGTATAAGCAAGTAGTAATTTTTTTAAATAATTCCAAAGTCCATTTTAACGGGCCAAGAATGACATCAAAAGCCCACCTTGTTAAGATCCATTTGTAATTAGCTAAAATAGGCATGAGAGGCCCATATTGGCAAGGTTTATTTAAAATGGGCTGACCTTATTCAAAGAATCACTATATGACATCAAACACATGCATTTGGGAAAAAATTCTAATGAAAAATGCTAAGTCATTACATGAGCTGAGTCTCGGGTAATAAGCTTCGGCTCCCACAACTATATACCTCTATTATATTTCCCTACTTAAGGGTCTGTGCAACATGGATAAGTATGTGCTATGAGTGACGATAATCAAATACTCCACCACCAAGTTTGAGTGAATCATAGGTAGAAAAGCAAAGACTATTGTCAGTTTATTTAGAACTTGGTGTGCACATCATGTGGAAACGTATAGTGAATGCAAAAATTTGCAAAGACAATAAGGAAATAATAAAAAATGATAAATTACAAAACACTTGGAATTAGTTTCTCTATTTCTTAGTGGAGTCACCACTGTAAGCGGCAGGGTTAAGCGTGCACCCAAATGTTTAGCAACCACATCACTGTGTGAGCTCAGGGCCCACCAGAAAATACAAAATGAGCTTATGGCCCAAAATGGAGATAGAGTTACCACCCAGATAAAAGTCGGGACATACTGTATAATAACTGGATTCCACGGAGGTTCCCAGAAGCCGTTATCAAAGATTAGGTTTGGAAACTAAGTATGGGCTTTTGGAATGTCCACCTAACCTTGCGATTATTCTTCATGTGTATTTCGTATTTTATTACCTTTGATTATTAAATTATTTCCTTATTTAATATGGATCACAATCATTTCCAATTTTATATTGTAGTCTAAGTTTGCATATTAGTCTCATTTCATACTTATAGCCCGATATATATCACAAATAAAATAAATAATAATAATTTACAACCATACATTCCAAATAAATGGGGGAAAGGATTAAGAATTACAATAATTTGTTAAAAAAATGTAAAATAAATAGAAAATAAACCATACATAAACAAAAAATAAACTAATTATTTATACAAATAAAACCTATCAATAACTAATTAATAGAATAACTATTTGAAATCATGAAATAATTCCTGTAATAAACATAAATTAGCCCAATCTCGCAAAATAACAATATCATCCATAAAATAATTAACAAATAATGTTCATGGGAAATAGAAATAGCATAACAAAATATTACACCAAAAAGCACAATAATACTTATGCAATAATATATTGAGCAACATAGTAATAAAAAAATCAAGATATATAACAAGACAAATATCAAAATTATGCAAAATATACAAAATAAGCATTAAAATCAAAACAGAATGGTGTAGGATTCTGATGAAGTGGCAATGCCTCTTCAAAGAGGCATCACCTCCTGACCAAGAGACGATATCATATCGTCGCAACATGACGGGGCGACGCCTCTATAAAAAGACATCACATCTTCAACAGACTTAGAAAACAGACTACATTTTTTAAATTCTAAAAAAACTCAATATTCATGAAAATAAGCAAAAACTGATAAAAATACACAATGATCAACAACTAATACTCAATGTTTCACATATTCATGTTTAATATGTGACCTTAACAAGCAAGAAACATAAAAGAAACAAGCAAGAGAATAATAAATCAAAAGCTTTTAAGAAATGAAGAACTTAAAGCTTGAAAACAAGGGATTCTCACTGATTTGGATGAACTGATGCTCCTACCTAAGCCCTCATAGCTTAGTTTGTTGGTTTGGGTGCTTAAAATGCAAGAGAGCCTTCCTCCTTCTCAAGAAATCAAGTCTTTTTGAACCAAAAGTCCTCTTCTTCTTCTTTCACTTCTTCTATTTTTTCCTTCCTGTTTTTTTCTCCTTTTTTTCCTTAGACCCAAAGTTTCAAGTCTTTTAAAAAGTCAAAAGTAAAAAAAAAATTCCTCTCTCCTATGCCCAATCCTCTCTCTTAAGGCCTCCCCCCTTTTTATTTTTCCAATTTCCAACCAAACCACTCTCACCTTCTCCCTCACTCTTTTCATCATTCTCCATGCTCCTCTCTCTCTTTTTCCTACTTTTTTCCTTTTCTTTTACATCCAAGAATGTCTTAAATCCAAAGCACGTGAGCCCCAACTGCTACCATTAACGACATTTAGTGCTGTAAAGGGTGGTTGTGAAAAGGCACCACCTCTTTAATGAGGCATTACTTCACCGATGCTCAGGATAAAGAGGCGACACCTCTTCACCCAGGGCAGGTATGGGCATTTGGGCCAAAAAGTAATGGGCTTGGGCTGTTGAGGCTTTGGCTTGGTGTTTTAGGCTTGGATATGGTGTTTTGTGTTTGGATTGGGTGTTTGGGCTTCTGGCTCTATTTTAGAGACGTTTCGAACTTCCCTTACATTCAAAACTCAAACTTTTCATTATCTGGCTTTTGTTGTGGGCCGATCAAACTGAAGGTATCCACAAATATCATATAATTATTTAAATAAAAGATTTTATCAAAATTGTGATGGACTATAACTATATTAAGTTAATATTAATTGTTATATAAATAAATAAAATTGTTATTATGTTAAAACTTTTATTTAATAATAATAATAATAATAATATGTTTAATAATTTATTTACTATATATCATGAGTTTAAAAAAATTTTGTTCACATGTAAAACATGTGATTGTTTACTAGTATATATATATATATATAGTAATAATAATAATTGGAGAAATAAAATAAAAAAATAGAAAATAATTGATAAATTATGCATTTTTACTTACATTAGATAAAAAGAAATTTGTATTTTTAAATGAATAAAAGGTAGATATTTTAATTAGAATAAAAGACATAGTTTTTAATGAAAAAGAAAAGTAGTATAATTAAAATGTTTTATATTGAATAAAACATATGTATTTTAAAATAAGAATTTTTATAAAGAAAAAAAGATAACTAAATAAATTAAAAATAAAATATATTACATTAATATTATTTTCTTTAATTTTTATTGCCATTATTTTAAAATATAATAAAATTTATTTTGAGACTATTAAATTATTATTGTAGTATGTATAATAGTTAAGAAAAATTTTAAAAATAAAATTTCTAATGGTTTAGAAAAAAATAATTGAATGATTTGACTTTTAAAATTTGAATAGTATTAAAATATGTATAATAGTATTTTAATTAAAAAATAATACTAAAAAATTATAATAAATATTTTACTTTTAATAAAAATTAGGATTTTTAAGAATTTGACATATTAGATTTTAAGGTGAATACTCAAATATGAAAATAGAAACTTGCTAAATTTTTAGCTTCATAACTTTAAAGCTCATTATTTAATATATATATATATATATAAATTACGCATTTTTCTTCCTTAAATCACTCAAAATATTTTTTTCAAAACCATTAAAAAATTAAACTACTTACTTAATATTATTATTTTTAACTAAAATACTACTATACAAACTTCAATATTAATCTAATAATTTTAAAAATAAATCTTATTTTTATAATTCAATACAAATCTTATTTACAAAAATTGAACAAAATAAAATTAATGTAATTTATTTTATTTAAAACTTATTTAGTTATTATTTTATTTAAATTATTTATATAATCACTTTATTCTACATTAACCATGATATCACGGCTAGTTTTATATAAAAACATTGGCCAGACTCAAAGATATAAGCTTGAACTTGGTCTATTAAAGTACTTACTTAATATTATTTTTTTAATTAAAATACTATTATACACACTTCAATATTAATCTAATAATTTTAAAAATAAATTTTATTTTTATAATTCAATAAAAATCTTATTTACAAAAATTGAACAAAATAAAATTAATGTGATTTATTTTATTTAAAATTTATTTAATTATTATTTTATTTAAACTATTTATATAATCATTTTATTTTACATTCACGGATAGTTTTATATAAAAACATTGGCCAGGCTCTCAGATATAAGCTTGAACTTGATCCATATTTCATATTATTTTCACATAACAGACAGTTTCACAAAAAGCTTTACACGTTCAGTTGTGACAAGTCTTAACGAAGCCCATTTCTTGCAATATTTATCAGGGCTCAGGGACAAAATTTCGACTAAACAAGAAAAAAAAAATAGTATTAAACTTTACAGTTACACTGGTCCATTCTACGTTTGCATTATGAACCTCACCCTCTTGGTGTGCTTCTTATCCTCTTGTCCATGCTTCCTATCTGATTTTTTAAGGCATGGTTTTAGGTTTGGCAAGGGGACTATCAACTGGGATCCTCTTCTTTTTCTCTCACAAGCGTCAAGCCAGTACAGAATATTTGCTTCCCCAGATAAAATTTTCTTCCTCTTTGCATACTGATATGCAGTCACCGCATCAAGATGGTGTAAGAAGACAACCTGGGCAGAACCCAAACACGTAAAGATTTTGGTTCTAAATGAGTCTACTTTGCCAAATCTACTAAATTTCCTTATCAAATCATCCTTGGATGGAAGATTAAAGTCCTTAGGAAACTTCATGTGCAAATATTGATAATGAGAGAGGGTATCAGAAGCTGATCGCTGATGTTCTTTTGGCTTCAATGGTACATCAGTAACAACTGGATGGAGCTGCTGTTCTTTTGGCTTGAATGATGCATCAGAAGTAACAACTGGAAGGAGCTTCATATTATCCATAGAGTTGTCTCCAAAAGCACCATTATCGTGCACTTGTTCATTGGTTTCAACATATGTCCTATAATCACCAATGCTAGGCTCTCTCTGGATTTGATCTGTAGTATGATGAGATGGCAAGTAATTCTTTGTTCCTGCATTTGCATTATCAAGCATAACCACCTCTAACTTAGACCCTGAGATTAAAGCATCAGATTTATTTGGCTCACATACTGTTCCGTTTAAATGTAGATAAGCATCTGTCTTGTTGAAGATGGTGTTGCAGAACTTGAGAGATAGAGCTGAGAAAGCAGGCTTTGAGATTAAAGCATCAAGTAAACATACATTGAGTGCAATTTTCCTTTTCTTAAGATACACATCAGCTCCATTGATTGAGACCAGAGGCAGAGTCTTGCCCAACTTCAGAGAAAGATCAAAACTAACAGGTTGATCAATATGCCTCTTCAACCCCAGTAATTTATTGGAGCTTGCATCTATACAATTGTTTCCATCAACTTTGACACTTGGCTGACTCTTTATGTATTGATGATGAGAACTGGTGCTGAGAGAGCATTTTTCAAATATGGGATTTATGCTAGTTTGGTATGCCAAATTCCTGAATATCAAAACATTCTGTTCCACCGTGTTCAAGCATTTTCCTCTAATATATCCTGTATCTACAGCAAGATGACGTAAGATTACCAGCTGCTCATGTAATGATAGTGTCTTGGTCTGTTCAGTTTCAATCCATGATCTGCAGTGAGGTTGATCCTCATTTAAAGGTTCAAATTCAAGCTTTGAAGCATCACATTTTTGAGACACGGAGCAAGCACCTGAAAAAAGAAATCCAAAAGGACAAAACCCATGAACCGCAAATCCGCTATCCATACAGCAGTACATCCATTACAGGATATGAGGAGATATACAAAATAACATTTAGATTATTAAATTTAAAGAGATATAAAGCAAAACACTTATTCTTGAAAAGACAGAAACTGGATTAACAAAGCAGAAAAAGTCTCTGCCTGAGCGTGATGCAGAAATAGAAACAAATATAAAACAAGCACTAAACCTCAGCCACACAATAAGACTAATACTGTTAAAGCGGAATACAATCTCAGATTAGAGTTATCTTTAGCTATCTAGCACATATCACATCCATACCAAATTATTCCACTCTGAGTCAGAGCACCATAAACTAGCATTAAATTAAAATATCAGCTAAATATTCCCTAAACTTCACCAATATGCTAGTGTTGAAGGAACCAGAACCAAAAGCAAAGCAAAATTTAAACAATTCATCACGGATAATCTTTCATTCAATCTACTAATAAACTACAAACCCGGGAATCAGAAAAAGAAAAAATTGTCAATCCAAGAAATAATATAGTAGTTGGATTATCATAATTGTACAGTAGCCTACTATAACTAGCAATCATAAATCATACAAATTCTTCAACTTTAATATAAGATAAAATGAAACAGGCAATGACCCAACTGTGTTTTTACTTTGAAGTAACAAAGAGTCTTTCACTCACCAACCGTATAGCGCCGAAAAGCGTTAATCTTGGCAGCTGAAGTGACTGCATAGACCAAATCTGAAACCCCAATAAAGGGCTTTACCGCGAGATCAAGAACAAAACCCAGCACCACATCACACTCGAACAAATCTTTCCTCATCATCCTCCTTGAGATTTTCCCATTTTCTCTTGGTGACAAGAAACGGCAAGAACATTTAAAGCTGGAATAAACCCTTCTTGCAAGTAATTTCAGAGCAAAATCCAACAATTTTACACCTGTAGTAGAGTTCTTTAGCGTCTTAACTAAAGATTCAAAGTTTTCTTGAAAAGAGCAAACCTCAGTTTCTAAAAAATAGTGACGGCTTTTCTTGTTGTCGTTAAAAAAAGAAACAGCAACCCAGTGGCCTTTGATCCTTAAAACAAGACCAGGCCACCATTTTTGTGGGAACTGCACTCTTGCCCATATGATGTCTCCTCCTCTCAACCCCATTTTTGATTTTGCTTTAGCCTTACATTTTAGCTCTGTTACTTGCTTCATTGTTTCTTTTAGCAAACATTCATCCATTGTTAAACTATACCACATGATAGCATTTTTCCCGGTTTTATTTTCTTGATTTCCCGCTAAAATAATCTTTTGTTAAACTAATGATTTATTTTTTTTTTAGAAAATATAAATAATTGTATATTTTTATTGAGTATTATTATTATTTTTTCTCTAACTACCTTTATTTAATATCCACTACATTTTGACCATTCATTTTAATTCACAAGAATTATAAGAAAAACTGATAAAAATTTTTTAACTAATTTAATATAATTATATCTATTAAAATTTAAATATGAGATATTAACTAAACAATTTCAATGATTGTTGATTTATTCTATTTTTTATAGTGTGTTTTTTAAACTTTTTTTTTTCAAAATTTTCCTTAAATTTTAAAATTTAATAATGGTAAAGTCAAGTTTGATATATTAAAATTTTAATATTTAATGTTCTTGGTGAATAAAGTAAAAATATTTTATCAAAATATAAGCAATAAATAATAGTAAAATTTGATTTTTATATTTCAAAATTTATTTTAAAACAGAAAATTTTTACATTTTAAATGCCTTCTAAAAAAGATGAATTGCTATATTTTTTTATTTTTATTAATATTTAATTATTTAGGTGTTGAGTTTTTTTTTTTTTTAAATCAAGGTGTTGAGTTGAGTTAAAGTAATTAAAGTTTACAACTACAAATTTCATTAATAAAAAATATTCAAATCAGATTTTTTTTTAAAGAAAAAAATTATTCAAATCAATTGAAATTGAAAATTTGTAGTTTAAAGTGGTTACTAATTAGTTATGATTTAAAAAAATTTTCAAACCAAAATTTTGATTTGATTATAGTTCAGAAAAATTAAAATTTAATAAAATCAAACGGAACTGATAGAATACCACTACATATTTTTTTCATATTTGTGGATTTATATATATATAATGAGAAGGGGTTGGTGGGTCTCCAAAACCAAGATCCCCTGTATGCCACAAAGGGCTTGACCATCAAAGCAAGGTTTACTGGCGGTATGGGCTATAAATTCATTATGCAACTTTAATATTCCCAAACATTTTATTCTCTATTGTTTACACTTTTAATCATATGCAAATTCTTCAACTTTCCATAACTTTTCAAGTCTCCTTTGTCAAAAAGTAGATATTATTATTATTATTATATTTTTTGTCATATTATTATTTTTTTAACATTGTCATATTATTGTTATTGTTATTATTATTATATAAATTTTGCATTTTGTTATACTTTTAATTCATTTTATGAGATGTGTTATTTATAATTTTGATATTTATTCTATTCATTTATTATTTTTCATTAAACAAATCAAATTTATCATCCAAACTGAATTTAAATATCAACAGCATAGATAATTTTTAATAATATTTGGTTTAATTAATAATTTTCATATTAAAAATTTGACTTTATTGAACCATAAACACCCTTAAACCTTACAATACGCATTGTGGTGTATTTTATAGAAATAAAATATTTTTTGCCTTTGTATCTTACTATATTTGTTATGAAAACTGAATTTATTGTTTTCGAATTTTCCTTTTTATGGGTATTGCCCCATTACATGATTTGGGGAGATTGAAATCCAAAGGTATGATCCAAGAATGTCTGGTTTGGATGGTAAAAGCCCCACTATATTGATATCTCATAATCTTATGTTATGGGATTAAATCTCATCAATGACAAGTGGATATTATTTAGTTGAATTTGTGAGTTGACAAATGCTTATTATTTAGTTGAATTTGTGAGTTTAGGATGTTATGTATGTATACTATTTGACTGTAAGTCTAGTGTGGATAATTTATTGTCGTATATCATATGAAAAAAGATAGTGTTGAAATTAATTGACAGAATCTATTCCCGTTTAAATGATGTTTTAAATTTAAGTCGTGATATATGCAATTATATTCAATTAGTTGTTTAAGAATATTTGTCACAATTATAGTACTATCGGATCTATTTGAATTATTCAAAATCTAGTAAACTTCATCTATCGATAATTAAAATATAAAATAAAAAAAAAAGGGTGTTTACTAGACAAATTTAGGCTCCATACGAAAGGAGATCTAATAAATAAAAAATTATAATAGGTGTTAATTTGTCCATACCACAAATTACGTAGACTTTATAAGCGTTTAAAAAAATTTTCAAGATGTAAACAAGGGTTATTCAATGGAAGGCATTTTACTTATACTATACTTTTTTTTGAGAACAACTATTTGATACTATATTTGGGTACTTATCAAGGCACCTTGTATGGGATGTGTTTTGACTTTAGCTTTTTAAGTCCATATATTATTTTCAAAGTCCAATTTTAATTTTACAAAATGGGAATACATTTAACAAAACCTACTATTTAACCACATAACCTAAAAAAGAAACTCAAGATTCATGTGAATTCAAAGCTAAGTCTTCTATTATGAGAATTCTATCAAATTAAACAATCTATGGATTGAAGTTCATTGACAAATAACGCATCTTTGAACAATTGCTAATTGTAATTACATATTCGTCCTCTTAACAACTTCAGGCACTTTCCACACCAAAAATGAGGGTTTAATTCTGCCTGCAATTTCTACGCAAAACATCAAAAGCTGAATGGGTCAAGAAATAGGGAGGCAGGCAAGGATTTAGTTATGCAAAAAGACATGGTGTGTGATGAGAGTGTAGGTTGACCATTCAGCAGTAAAGGCAATTTTATAATTTTGGAGCACTCTTTGCTTCTTGCAAGCATTGCCCATCCATCTGTCTTCATGCCAATTTAGCAAACAGAAGTGCTTCCTGATAAGTACAAACAAGCCAGAAACCAACACCGTGACTACAAATCACACAAGATAACAGGAACTATTTTCTTTTCTTTTCTTTTTTAAAAAAAATGGAGAATATTCATTAGAGAAGCAAACATTTAAAGGGTTTTTTTAAATTTTTCATTTTTGACAGATTTCAACTGGTAATCTCATAGTTCTGAAGATAAAAACACTGACCTACTCAAAATGCAACAAGGTTTTTGAACCTTTTAGCTCAACAGAGTTCTTTATATATATATATATATATATATGTTTGTGTGGGTTTAGTCATCAATCAATCATAATCCAAGAAAGAGTCCAACTCCATTTCCACCATCACCACCACCATTACACCCCATTGCACCACCAGCCACTACCAGCCGCCCCAAAAGTAAACGCTTATAATATATTCATACTTGTCATGATGCCTTCTTTTTCTTTAAATTTTTTACTCTTTTGTTTATGAATATTTTTGTAGTGTGTGGTGCCATTATAATATCAATGACCAAACGTCATGCCCCCACAACACACACGCTCTCTCATCTTGCTTCCTCCTCTCATTTTCCATTCCCCTTTCTCGTTTGGTCAATGGGGTTTTTACAACTGCAATTTCCAAATCTTTGTTATTGTACCAGGTTGCCTAGATACATACATGATACTTTTGTACTTGTTCTCTTATTTGTCTTCCTCCTTCTCTGCCTCATGTCTTGTTTTTGGTCCCAATGATGGGCACGATGGTGATGGATGTTAAAGACACTAACTTCGCTGTTAATCTTGATTTCTTGGTATACCCAGTAACATCAAGACCAAGACGACCATCATCATCATACTCCCCCTTGGTCATGGTCCAGTTTGTACTTCTCCTGATCGTGTTGCTGTTGCTGCATCCTTGTCGTGTTGCAGCCGCCTGCAATCAAGATGATTATAATTCTCTCCGAATCTTTTTCTCAAATTTATCATCTTCTCCTCCTTTGAATTGGTCTTTCTCTCCAGATTGCTGCTTATGGGAAGGTGTTCAGTGTGGTGGAATTGGTGATCGAGTGACTGGTCTTCGGCTGCCCAGTAGAGGCATCAGGGGCTATCTTTCTCCTTATCTTGCAAATCTTACTCTTCTTTCTTATCTCAATCTTTCCCACAATCTTCTGTCTGGCATGCTTCCTGTTGAATTCTTCTCTCTCAACAATCTTCAGATTCTTGATCTCAGCTACAATCGTCTCCAGGGAGACTTGTCATTCAATGGTAATAGCAGCAGCAATAACTTGGCAATTCAAATAGTGGACTTGTCTAGCAACCGCTTTGATGGGGTAATTCAATCCAATTCATTTCTTCAGGTTGCTGGAAATTTGAGTACATTCAATGTCAGTAACAATAGCTTCACAGGCCAGATTCCACCTTACATCTG